>OY757910.1:132536861-133089361 GCA_963585895.1 Sepioteuthis lessoniana
CAACGGAAATAATAATGTTTTTAAATATTTACTGAGTATATTTTCATGCATAAAAAAATTGATTCTCTGCTGTACATTAATTCTGTGCTCTTTTATGTGCATTTTTACTTTAAAAAGAGTAACCCACTACGTTAATTCAATTTGTAGTAGGATTAAAGTGAGAAAGTTTTACTGGAAAGAAAAGCAATAAAACCAAAAGTTAAGCAGTGTGGGTAAGAAGATATATAGAAACGATAATATGTGTTAAGCTGAAAAAATTCAAATACTTTGCTTAACAAAGAATAAATGATTATTCTATTCTAAATTATGCTTCAATTTTCGAAACATCTAAATCGGAAACATACACAGTATGAAAAATATTCTAAATATTCCACATTCATTATTGAAAATCAGTACTGGCAGAGGAAAAAGTTTTATGCCTTTGTTTTCAATATACTATGGCTAACAGTTGCACTCAGTACCCTTGTTGTGTGCTTTCCGAATATTCATACGCGTGAATACTGAAATATTTCGAAGTAACGAATTTTTTTAACATTTCGTAAGGGTTTAAGAACTTGAGGAACAATACGCCGTGTGACTTGAACTGTGGAAAGAATATCTAAAATTGTATGTACATAACAAGTCTCTTGATAATTTCCTTCTGGTTCAGATCGAGAACTTTTCAGTGCCCCGCGTAGATGTAATGAGATCAAAGAAATGAATATTTTGATTACAGAAAACCAACAAGAAATCCACTTGAAAATACCCACCAACATTTCCGTCAAGGTATTTGGTGACAGAATAGAATTCATGTACTTTGAGTTATTCAGATTCAAAGGATGTTAATTTTGTCTAAAAACGACAGCCTCAGCCAAATTTTCTACTTCATTTAGCCAATTCCAATTTCTCATCAGATAAAAGTTAGCCTAACTCATAGCATCACCAAGGACACATACTGAAGAAAATCTAATCTCGTATTTTTGAGGTAAAGTATTACGCTCCTTAAGTTAAATAATTGCGAAAGCTTTTCGTTGATTACTGTATTTATTTGGTCTCATTGAGAGGCTCATTTGTATGAATCAATTGCTTCCTTCTCCAAGTGACGCTCAACAGAAAGTCTCCTTTTCAATTCCTCTACATACATTAGAAACTTTTTTGGATAAATACCGAACTTTGGCCGGGTTATTAATTATTAATTTTCCTTGCCCTTTGATCTCTTGCATTACTTGTTGAAGTAAAATACCATCTTTTCATCGTTCATTTTTTAAAAGTAGAGTACTTCTTTTTTTTTCTTTTGTTGCAAACAAACACGGAAATCCAGTGGAATTTTTTGTTAGTCACACATCACATATTAAGGAAACTAATAAGGTGGTGCAAATAGGCACCCTATCGGTTGTAAGAGTTCGTAAGCCGGTCTTGCAGAACTCTATAAAAAGGCAAGAAGTAGACTATATCCAGCATAAACTATTACTGATGCATATTTTGTAGATCTAGCAAATACTCACAAATTCTTGCAAATACAATTGCTCAAGCCAAATCTCTTCTGTATAATCCGAACCTGGCAGCAAGAGGAATTGGTCTATATGTAAAATTAGATAAAGCAGAATTCACGTGTTTTAATCCAGACGAGGCCATCTCCTCATTAAATGAAAACCTCTGAAATTAGAAAACTATTTCAAGTACATCGGTAGCAATATCTCATCTACTGAATTTGATAAAGCATGGATAGCTATTGACTGGTTATCGGCCTTTGGGAAATCTGATCTCCTTGATAAAGAAAATAGGAATTCTTTCTAGCTTTAACCGTGTCAGAACTAGAGAATGGATGCATCACTTGAAATCTTACAAAATTTTGGGAAAATTTTAGATAAGAACTACAAAAGGATGCTACGTGCTGTTTTAAACAAATCCTGTAAGCACCATTCAACAAAATAGCATTTGTACGACCATTTACCTCCTATCTCGCAGACTATCCAAGCAAGATAAGCAATACACACCCACACACATACACACACACAAATATATATATATATATATATATATATATATATATATATTTTGGCAGCATTTCTTCATTGATACGTATTTGATTGAACATAATAGACATCTTTTGTCTACATATTTTTTGTTAATCCTTTCGAATTGCCGTATTTATTTTATGATATTCGGCAGGAATCCGTTGATAAACCTTCCATAATTAATCATTTCCCAAGTACTTTCTGCCCAACATTGGGCCATCATCAGGGGAGGATATATTACAAAAGTGATGTAACTTTTGTATGTACATTACTGCTTTGTAAGAATGAGTGTTTGTACAGTTGTATTGTGTAGCGTTTACTTTTCGAATTTGTTTCTATAAATAGCGTCAGTAGCTAAAGACATTTAAGTACATTAGCACTGGTTTCAAAACTAATTCTATTAAGTTTGGGTTGTATGTTCCTAAAATGTAGTGCCTCGAGAATCTGTAGTTTTTGCTTGTTATTTTCATGTTCTAATATTTTTTGATGAGAGCCTGTTTGATGTTTTCTATCTCCTAATAAAGTATTGTTTTGGAGGAGATCAGTTTGGCACGGGATATCTGGTTATTAATAATTGCTTTTTTTATATCTGAAGAGGCATTCATTTTTAAAGTTGAGGGTACAGGATTTATTATTAGAAGGTTTTTTATAAGTAGAGGTAGTGAAGTTATTATTATTATTGTTAGTATCAATGAAAACATCTAAAAAGGAAAATTTATTGTTTTTGTTTCGTTCATGAGTAAAGTTATGAATTGAATTCTTCTGGAAGGAGTCCTGTTGTATGTTCTTAACTCTCATCACTAATGGGTTTCCTAACTATATTGTTGATGAACAAATTAAACGTATGATTAAAAATGTTAACCAACAAAATAAACACTTTGCGACTCCACCCAGTCAACAAACATTTATCAAACTTTTTACCGCAACCAAATGCACTACAATAATAGATCAGATGAAAAAATATTAAAAACATTGATTCCTAGAAAGATACTCTTCACAGATCCTAATAAAAAAATAAAACTTGTTATATACTATAATAAATTTAAAACCTCCAACTTAGTCATTAAAAATAATTCCTCTCCCTTAATTGGAGCTTTGCAAAAAAAAAAGTTATATATCAATTTAAATGTCCTTAAGGAGATTGTATCTCTGAAAATAACATTATATATGTCGGTTTTACCTCAACTACCCAATTGAGAAGACTTACAATGCACCTTTCTGATATAAGTTCCATAGCACAGCATTTAAAAAGACATTCATGCCCAACAATAGAATTACGGAAAATTCTTACTGAAAACACAACAATATTAGAACATGAAAATAACAAGCAAAAACTACTGATTCTCAAGGCACTACATATAAGGAACATACAACCCAAACTAAATAGAATTATGGAAGGTTTATAAACCAATTCCCGCCGAATATCATAAGATCAATACGGCAATTCGAAAGGATTAACGAAAGAATATGGATACAAAAGAATGTCTATTATGTTCAATCAAATATATATATATATATATATATATATATATATATATATAACTGCATTGAATAAGGCGGGTTTCATTGTTAAGCTGACTTAAATTCGGAAAACCATAGATGGATCTAGAAATTCGCTATCATGTGACCTTGTTGTCTCCGTGATGAATAGCCAACCACTTCTGGTAAACACGTTCGTCTTTTCCACTTGCCATGTTTGAAACGGATGAGTAGAAGAGCCCATCTGTTTTTTTTGTTTTGTTTTGTTTTGTTTTGTTTTTATTTTTCGCCAGCTGCATCACCACCTCGAACCATGCATAAGTCTTACTAGGTGCGTTCGAGTACTTTTAAAATCGGCTTTTGGCTCTGACGGGAAACTGCGTAAAATATCGAGATGTGGAAGAGCATGAGAACAAAAATAAGGGACATCTTAGCAAGTTGGTGAGGAAGGGTAGAAGGGAGCGAACTAATGACACTGGGGGTAAGAAGGGTACCTGCTGTTTTAAATGCCAGCGTGTACCCGCATTTTCGTAGATAATTGAATGTCCACGTGTGCACATTCTTACATTCGTAGATTTAAACACTAGTGCGTACACACGCACGAGTACACATACGTGCCCACTGATATAAGATGATACATACTGATACACTCTTACATACACACGCATATATATATATATATATATATATATATATATATATATATATATATATATATATATATATATATATATATATATATATATATATGCGCAAAGCTCTCATGTTCACGTAGATGAACTGATCTGGATACTGATGTAAACATATGAATATACATATAAACAGAGAACAACAGCCCATTCGCCTAATGGTAGCGTGTTCGCCAATGGCTCGAGAGACAAGGGTTCAATCCCTGCTCGAGGCATACCAAAGACTCAAAAATGGTACTTGATACCTCTTCCTTAACACTCAGCATTATAAGGTACGTTTCAAGAGTAAAGTGGAGCAATCCAGGGAAAGGAGTTGCACCCTCCCTTACACTTTGGTGTAGTAGCTGTTGAAAAGGGAGCTTTTGGGTAGCCCTCTTTACTTACTTTACGTATATATATTGTGCGTGTGTGTGCTTTTAAGTATTGTAAAGTTGACAGACCGCAGTCGAGGGCGACACGAAGTCTCCCTTTTCAATAGCTACTAGGTGTAAGCCAAAGCGTTACTTCTTTCCCTAGATTGCTCCACTACCCTTGATCTGTACCTTATAAGGCTACCTGTTAAGCAAGGGGGGCATCAAGTGCTAATTTTTGAGTCTTCGGTATGACTCGACCTGTGATTAAACCCTGGTCTCCTTCAAGAGTGTTTCACTTTCTTTTTTCTTTCCATCTCTTTCACTCCCTCTTTTCTCTCTCTCTCTCTTTCACCCCCTCACTTTTCTCTCTCTCTTTCTTTCACCCCCTCACTTTTCTCTCTCTCACTCTCTCTCTCTCTCTCTCTCTCTCTCTCTCTCTTCAATTTTCTCTTAACATTTGCATGAGTATAAGAACTTGTGTGCGTATATGAATTCGAAAATCACACAAGAAACATTGATATATAAACTCAATTTCGTATACGCTCTCTCTCTTTCTCTCTCTCTCTCTCTCTATCTCTCTCTCCCTCTATATATATATATATATATATATAGAGAGAGAGAGAGAGGGAATGTTAAAAATTTGATCATTTCTTTTATTTCATCTAAAAAGTAAAATATTAAATAAAATATTCAAAATATAATTCAGAAGATACATCTCATATGCCTGGATCATGGTTTAATATAAACCGTGATGTTTAATGTTGGTAAATAATTCAACTCTGAATCAAATCATCCTCTGAATTCTTTGTTTTTTCATATTTGTATACTTAAATACGATCGGATCTACTTCCATTTTCACGGATATGTGTATGTGGGCGGGGTGTAAGAACAACTGTGGATTTACTGCCTTTTTTCCAATGAACAAGCGCATCCTTGACAATAGACACATGCTAACACACATATGCATATATTCATACGTACACAAATATCAATTATCACATCATCTTATTTGCGATCCCACATCTTACTCTCTGTATATTGCTCTATGGAGAATCTTCATATAGTAGTTAACAGGCTAATTTAACAAGTCACTGATGTTTGGGCAATGATTATACACTTGTGCGATGCTAATTCTGATATATTGTTGCTTTTGTGAATAAGATAGCGTGTAATCGTATGGGTTTTAACAAGTTATGGAGCCAAATGGTTCCAACTCTACCTGCATGTTATTTTCATTAATTCTCCTTCAGAAGGCATGAACCCTAATTTTCACATTCCCCAATGATATAAACAATTCGCTGCCTTGTCACTCTCGTTGAAATATTGTATTTATTTGCCTGAAAAAAAATTTTTTTTAATATATACATATTTAACAATATTTTACACATGTTGTTACAAAAAATAAAGATAAATAAAAACCATAACAACTGCTGTGCAGCCAATGAAACCTTCATAAGATGGCAAATCCGGATCCAGGCATTGTGTCAGAACTAAAATATCATTACCACTAATCCAGACCGTATCTCACAATAACACCAGATTTTGTTCTTTTTCTGTCATATCAAATAATCCTTTTTTGTGTATTCCCAACTTTTCAGTAAAGAAGCGTATATTTAATGATGCAAAATTTGAATTGACAGGCTCTACATCACTTTCGTTACTCTGAAGTTAAACGAGAACAGAATTCCCGAGAAATTCACGTGTGGAGTCAGTTTTCAAGGTCTCAATAATAATTCGTTAATTCAACAACGTTAAATTAAATTATAGGATGATATGATAACTCCAAATTCACAGGAAAGTTGAGATAACGCCCAGCATTTTTCAAGTTCAAACTATAACTTTTAAAACTGAGAATTGGTACGAATAAACAAAGGAATTATGTGTACTATTAATAACTCCTGACTTTGGATCGCTCTGTCAATTTAAAATGTCACTATGAGATTTACACTGCTATCGACACGGATAATCAATTTTTATTAAAATGACTCTACATTGTTCTCTGATGTGATGATGGTATTCAACACCAACATTATGAGTGCATATCCTACTTCTTTGTAACGTGTTAACAATTGCATAGTCTTGTCCAGCCGTTAATAGTTTTTCCTAGTAACATCCGATCTTTTCCGGAAGGGTTTAGTTAATATTATAAACACAATTATTGACGTCCACCTCCGCTGCTCTACATCCAACAAAGCTTTCATCAGATGATGCCTCTTTCAGTTTATATATACATGTATGTTTGTGTGTGTGTGTGTGTGTGTGTGTGTGTGTGTGTGTGTGTGTGTGTGTGTGTGTGTGTGTTATATGACTACAATATATTCAGAGATGTATCTAAATGAACATCAACCTATATATAAACATATCTCTTTCTCTTTATCTCTCTCTCACACTTTCTCTCTTTCTCTCTCTTTCTTTCTCGCTCCGTACAGAAAGAGAGAGAGAGAGAGAAAGAGAGAGAGAGAGAAAGAGAGAGAGAGAGAGAGAGAGATTGGTATATTTGGGCTATATACATAGTTTATAATTTTCCGATCCAGCTCATTGGCCTAGTAGGTAGAGTGTTCGCCAATGGTCCGGAAGACCTGGGTTCAATCCCAGATAGCGTCATACCAAAGACTTTAAAAATGGTACTTGATACCGCCTTGTTTAACACTCAGCAATATAAGGTACGTATCAAGGGTAAATTGGAGCAATCCAGGGAACGGAGTAGCACCCTCTCCTACACCTCGGTGAAGTAGCTATTGAAAAGGAAGCCTTCTGGTCGCCCTCGACTACAGTCGACAACTTATAATTTTCCGTAACATTGAACTTCATAGAATAGCAAAACTTCAACATCATACTCATGATACCTTCAGCAATAGTTTAGATAGTTTTAAAAAGTGCGACTATTATAAGCTTCCCTCTGCATAACCAAAACTTTTGAAGATATATTTTAAGGTAGATATTAAACAATGCACAAATGAAGCACAATCTGCGAAGCGAGTTGGAATTAAATCCAAGGAGAAACTTGGCTTTCTATAGACAGAGAATGAAAGTTCATATTTATTCTCAAAAGTTTTAGAAATACATTCTTCAGGTTATAAACAAACGTAGAAAGCAATATCTCTAATCCAATATAAAAACTAAACAATCTTCTGAAATAGGATTTCAGTTACAGATGTTGCTGTGAATTTAATAGAACGTGATAATAGGTTTCGTTCTCGATGAATTACTTGATCTTGAAATAATATAGCATAAATCATGACAGCTGGTATCATCCTCTATAAGTTACTTGAGGAATCATTGCCCCAGACGATACAAGTCAAATATTCCCAGGTTACATTGCAGCACAAATTTCAATATGTGGTGGACAGAAAATCTCAACCACCACATTTACTTTACAAGTTCTCATTCAGCAAACCAAATTCAAAAAAGAAAAATGCAAAACAGTTAAACATTTGATTAGGAATCGTTACCTGTTTATCCCTCATCACCGGAATTCATTGATAGGACATTTTCTCAATTTAGAGATAGTGAGAAAAAGGAAACATGTCAATATGGATCTTCCAATTATTCCATTAGCCAAGAATGAGAAAATTGAATTTACGTCAACCTGTTGTAATTTTAATGATGGCAATTAGTTCACAAAAGTAATCATCTTTTGATTTGTTTTATCTTTTTCAGAATGTGGCATCATTGAAATTAATTTACACACAAATACATTGAAATAGACAAGGAAAGTATCTATGAAAAATATATAAAGAAAAAAGTACAATTTATAATCCTTATTCTTTTTTGTTTTCCCGATCACGTTTTCGAAAATTGTATAATCTTTACCAAACATTTTTTAGATATACAGATATTTCTTTATTTATTAGCCCTGGATTATTTTTATTTTTATATGTTGAAATTAACTAATAAAGATCATTCAAATATGAGTGAAAATATTTATATTATTTGTTTATAGACATATTACTGAATAATTCTACTTGAATTGAGATTGAATAGTGATAACCTAGAGAAGCCGTGCAAGGAAATACATATCCACCAGCTAGATTGAGTATTGTTCTTTTATACAGAGATAAATTTGGAATAAAACACACACACACACACACACACACACACACACACACACATATATATATATATATATATATATATATATGTATATATATAGTGATAGAGAGATAGATATGAACAGACTGGAATATACACACACAGATAGATAGATAGATAGATAGATAGATAGGCTCACTCGTTCAATAGCAAAACAAGGGACAGCTGTGATGTTTACAGTCTTTTAATACATTCCCATCACAGCAAAGAATTAGCTTTTGCTCTTTTGTTTATCTTTTGTTTTTGCTTTTCCACAAAACCCTGGGAAAATGCTTGAATATTTCACTTTGAGGGGCAAAATTTCCATCAGAATCGGCTTGTTTCTCTATTTCTATATTTTTTCTATCTTTTTTTCCTTTTTTTTTTTTTTCATATTTATCTCTTCTTGAAATCTCTTGTTGTTTTCCTCTTCAGGAGAATAACTTTTGAGACGCTGCGACAGTCAATGACGTCATATGATGTCATGGGCGTGAACACGCGGCTGTGGGACCGAAGAACTAGAAAACCATTCTCAGCCGCATGCTGTATATTTAAACAAATGAAGAGGCCGAATGTGCGAGAAGTATTACAAATTGTGGGACAGTCTGCACCCGATACCCTAAAAGTGATTTTTGTGTTCTCATTTTTAATCACTATATTGTATTTATTAATTCAAATTATTTTGTGTGTATATTTCATTACATTTTTTCTGTTTTATATTATAACAATCAAATGCACTCTAATTAATACCAATTATCCCTAATAAGCAAAGACATACATAATGACAAATGAATAGTAAACATATGAAATAAAATTGTTAAATAGGAACAACAAAGCTGAGCTTCAAACTAAGGCAGAATAAGACACTTAAAAACCCTGAACTTAGAAATATATGTTTTGATCTGAGAGGAAAATTTTCATGAGGGACTTTGATCCACAATGAAGATGGTCTTGGAAATGAGCAGTTGAAATGGAACATGTGCATCTGAAAAGAGTGAATAAATTAAATATTCAATTAATTTATTTTAATTATTTCAATATAAGTTTATTTTATTTCAAGCATTTAGTTGTATTTCATAAATTGTTCTCTTTAAATTGTTGATTTTACTTTTGTGTCGTTGGAATTCCATTTGTTACACTTTAGAATATGTTTATTTACTACAATAAAAGCATATTATCTATTTATTTATTTATTTATTTATTTATTTATTCATAAACACTCTTTTAAAATCTATTTCAAGTATGAATGATAAAAACAATAAAAAATAACGAACAACAGTAAGAGAGTAAGGCAGACACTGGTTGAAACACTGCTCTATAATTGATTTGAACAATTGTAGCGGAGATACAAAAGGATTACGGAAAATTGGGCTAATACAAAAAAGTTTACAAGCAAATAATAGATAGATAGATAGATAGATAGATAGATAGATAGATAGATCTGGAAAGGCCCTAAAGCTTCTTTTCTAATTCTTTATAACTAAATGCATTTTAATCGTACGTTCAGAGCACGCTAAATATACAAATTTGTATGTGTCGGGTGACGTACAATTATTACCCGAATTTTCTATTACCAATTATGATCAAAATAGGAAAATGCATTATAAAAACAGTGCAGAAAATCAGCCTTTTGCAACCATAGGTCTTTTAGATAATCAAATAAATTGGGGTTTCGGCTACATGAACAAAAAAATTGACTTTATTATGTTAAACATCAGTCGTGGAAAAGGTTTACGAGATTTTTATAAAAGTGACAAAATTTAAAGTAATTTTCAATACCAGAAAATGGCATAGTAACAGAAATTTAGAATAAGTTAGACTTGAAACCCGAGAATCATCCTTAGGCTTGTGAGGCTCAGTTATTATTATTAAGAAATTGAATTGTGTTATAGGCTAAGTTAAAAGTAGAATCTCAAAAAATTGCATATTGGGGACCTCCCCAAAATTGAAAAATAATCAGAAAAATCGTAAAAAGGCTAAACTATCTAGTTTTTTTTTTAGCCTTTGTCTGCTTCAAATAAAAAAATAGCCGCTCAGTTAACTTTTCTTATGGATGTTTAAAGCTCAGGAGAAAATGTGGGTACCAAAGATAAAGGTGGTAGGTTGTGTTGTTTGACTGTATTAACGGTATAAATTTGGGTATATTCAAAAGTGAAGATGATTCGAAAATTTTCAAGTCACAGAATATGTGAACTGACCTTTATGTGAATATGTTGTAGTTATTTTATGCTCTTAATTGATGTTAATCATTTGAGGTATGGAAAATTAAGGTATGAATAATTGTTTTGTCAAACAAGACTTAGGGGTCCGGAAGTTCCACAATAACAGGAAGCCTAAGACCTGTGATTAAAATGACGCTCTAACACAACTCTTACAATTTTGTGACATATATATATATATATATATATATATATATATATATATATATATATATATATATATATGTATAGATAGATAGATAGATAGATAGATAGATAGATAGATCGGTTAACTGTTTTAACTTTTTCTAGTATATCACTTCGATATTTTCCTACGTGCACTTTCTAGATTATCAAGAGGATGTTATTGGTCTGTTATGACTTGCAATAATTCTTTTTGTATCAAGGTTATTTTACCTTTTATCTCTAATTCGTAGATTCTTTCTTTAGCCTCACATTTGTGTTCTTGATAATTATGTCTTTAGTGAACCGAAGTAAATCCTCTGAATCTGAACCTGGTGATACCATCATAGCTTGGCACATGCCAGTTTGTAAATTCTCTTTCATTTTTTTCTCATTTTCCGTAAGTTCATTTTTATCTCCCATTCCGTTTCGATTTAGTGTAATTTTTTAGGTTGGTGAAACAGTTTTAATGCGTTCTTTTCTGTATCCATATGAACTGCTCAGAACTAGTTTCGATTCAATCACGCCAGTTTGTTTATTCCCTTTGTTTTGATATTTTCCTATCAGTAAAAGTTTTGCTAAGGAACATTCCATTTTGTCCATGCAAGTAAATTCTGTATCAGTATATGTTATGTTTTTAGTCATCTGCTGATTCATGCAGAAATATACATATATATGCTGGATACATACCGATGCAATAATAATTAAGACGCCCGATGATAAAGTCGCAAGAATAAACGACGCACACAGAAAGACACAGGAAGACTTCTTTATAATATATTTTACCTCACATCTTTATTTGTACGTTTCGAAAGGGTTGTTCCAAGTTTGCGTGTGAGAGAGAGCTGGAGACCGAACATTACTGAAATATTTTGACCCCAAAGTTATGGCCGTCAGCGTTGTGTCTTTCTCGTTCTTCATGGCTGCTCAACCGGACCCTGGAGTAAACTCTTCTGTGTGCTGGCTTTCCCTACTACATCGCGTCTACCTCCGTCTTCCACTGTACTGCTTGCCCCCCTTCTCGCCTGTCTCCCACTGTCCTCAATTCGTCGGCCTTATATTACCTTCAAACTCCCACGCAGTAATATAGACACGCCTCAACGCCTGCGCAACCTCTTCCGATTTCCAGCGACCGGGATGTGTCACTTCCTTCCGGTGCACCACCTTGAATGGCATTTTTGGCCGGGTCAAAAGGTCAAAACATAACATATCTTCCTTAATTAATATCTTGTTTTCTTTCTTTTATTACAACTTTTAGTCCTATTTTGTGTAGAATGTTTTAGGCTTGATGGAACAATTTCTTTCAAGTTTGATGTTTTCTTATTATCTTATCCAAAATTCTATGTATCTGTTTTTCTGTTTTTATTTTTTTCTCATATAAATCTTCCTAGTATTATTTTTAACAACAATATGTATTAAAATGATCATATCGGCGATGTTTTCTGAGTTTTCATATCATAAGAGTCAACTTTCTCAAATGTAATCATTATTTTTTAAAACCCGTGATCCTTAGAGGTGAGCAAACCTATTTATTTTCTTAAATGATTTTTAAAAGTTCTATTTGTTTCATTTTCAGTTTAATTTTCAATATCTCCGTAATACCAATGATTATGAAAAATACTTATTCCTTCAGAAGTTTTAAAATTGCTGAAAAGTCCCTATTCTCATCGATCCCCTAAAAAGCCTACAATATTATTTATTGGGATCTACATATACTAAGTCCTACATATACTAAGATCAAATATTGGACAACCATGACTAAGGAGAACATAAATATGGTTGAAAGCGGATTTAGGGTCTTTGGAAAATTAAGGAAAAGAAACTTGTATCACTCTGAAAACAATTGGCACACTCCAGAATAGACCTAATTGCAAGATATGATTGATCTGAAACACGTAGATACAGTCCGGGTAATGTCCGTCAGTCAATAGCGTTCACCGTTTTATTTGCTTTTCTACAAAAATGCAGCAGGGTCTATAATTATACCAGTCTGGAACAAGGGAAAAAAATTCTCTCTTATTCTTACGCCTTCCCTTTCCTTTCCCAGCGTGCGAGTAAGATTCTACGAGAGGCAGACAGGTTTTTAGGGCCCGTAATGTTATGCAGGAATAGTCTGAACAGAGCTTCATAGCATGCGCCGTGTGTACCGAGCACACGATGACGTGTAAGAGCCGTTCAATTGATGTTGAATTGCGGCATTAGTATCATTACTGGCAGAACCTGTGGGCTCGGGAAGTACTCTTGGTATTAGAGTGGATATAGTTTGAAATTCCATATTTTCCAGGAAACGGCGATTTCTTTGTATAATCCTGCCTGAACCATTAACTTTGATTCAGTACTGGTGAACTTTGTAATATTCCATCGACAAGATGTATTGTTTTTGTGTAATGTGAAGGTAAATTTGTTATACCTCTTCATCATCCGAGCATTGCGTTGATGAAGTCTTACCTCACGATGTTGTGCTGCCGTTGACGCATCATACATTACAACTTACAAACCATATGACACAAAATATTGTGCAATATACTGATTTTCAGAAATATTGAACGAAAAATTCAATTCTCGGATATATGAACACGGAATCGGAAATATTTTTTATGATCACTGTTCTATTATATTCTAATGTCGATGATGGAACTTTTCAAGAAAATTACCAGCTATCTTCAAAAGGTGGACAAGCCTGATTTAATCTGATAAATTTAATAGTGATGTCCTATACAGGAGAAACAAGCCACAATAGCTTTCCCTTTAAAGCTTTTCAGAAGAATTTGTGGAGAAAATAACCTGAAAGGCCAAGCAGTACAGAATCTCTTGGAACCTCAAAATGGCAACAACTAGCATTAGGGAGTGTACTGTAAAGTGATGGAGAGCTGCCAGAGAGCTGCAGGCGGCAGAGTTAGGGATAAGACAGAGGACGATGGCAGTATAATGATCAAGCCTGGGTTACTTTTCAAGATGCCAAATCAGCTCCCTTTTCAATAGCTACAACACCGAGGAGTGGAGTACTGCTGGAGAAGTAAGGATATACTTTGTCTTTAATTCTCCAGTAGTACCCCACATATCTTGTTCGTCTTATTTGGATGGTTTGTGAGATGAGACGTAGGTGGCCGTACAGTTACTATTTTGTGAGATGTTGCTTCCATGATTTGTTCTAATCAGCATGTTGCATTCTTATGTAGTTCCCATCGAGTTTTTTCTATGCGCCCATGTAGTATATCCATACAGTAGTATTGACATAGTCACAGCTTCGAAGAAATCGCGTTTTATTTTGTCAGAGAGATTAGATTTCCATATGATCGATAACCTGTTCGTTAGGTGTATGTTGACATCACTTTCAGTAGATGAGATATTGCTGCAAACCTATGTGAGATGGTCTACTAATTTTAGAGGCTTGCCACTTAAAGAAGAGATTGCTCCTTCCTGTTTAAAACATGAACTCTGTTCTACTTGCGTTTGTGTAGAGGCCAATGTCTTTTGATGCTTGCTTCAGGTTATGCAGTAGGAATTTGACTTTGGTAGGTGCATTTGTAGGAAGCGCTAGAGCGTCTATGTAGTCTATATCTTTCATAGTTTCAATAGGATATCGTCTGCTTCTTGCTTTTTTTTTATACGAAAATATTTTCTTTTATTTGATCTATTGACGTTCGAAATACATAATCTAGGTTGATTATAACCATAAATGTTGCTAATATATCTCTTTGCAAGATTCCAGTGACAATATCGAAGAAATTATTGTCGCCATCAGGTGAGTAAACCCATACTTTCGTGTTTTTTTATAAATCATCCTTATAGCTGTAACAGTTTCTTTGTGGTGACCACATGGTAGTATTATTTGCCTCTTTTTTCCCTTTGTATGGAATCAAATGCCTTTGAAAGATTTACAAAAATAGGGTTGCATTGAGATTTTTTCATGTACCCCTTAAATGAGTAGACGTACAGTCAGAAACTGCGAGGTTGCGGATCGATTTCTGCGAAATTTTTCCAATGAACTTTCTCGATTTCTGGTCGGGTTGAGAACCCGGGCATTATAAACCTTAGCAGCTTTAGCAGCAAGAATTATACCTCTGTAGTTCTCCGTAATTCCTAAGTTGCCTTTTGTGTGTTTTTTTATTGTATACACAGCCTTGCATAATCGGAGAAGAATGTAGTCAAATTTTCTTGTCTTATATATTTAAGGCGGTATTTCGTCGAGGCCAGCAGTTTTTCTGCTTTTTTTTTCAGTACAGGGTCGAGTTCTTCCTCTGTAAACTGCTAATGTTTGATGACTAATTGTCAATTAATAATTTTTGGTTGGTTTATCAGTGATTTCATGAGGGTTTCCGATTAGATTCTTGAAATGTTCTTTCCATTTCAGTTATCTTTCGGCTTGGTTAGCATCTTTTAGTTTACTCTCAATTTACTATTCCTTCCGCTTACTTCGTTTACTAACGTACTGTTGTGGGAGCCTTACCCATCTTACCATAATGGACTCTTCTCATCGTTATTAGTACTGAGAGATTTCGCTGCCAGACGGGTAGATCAATATCGGTGTTATCCGAACAGTACGAGACTTCTTACCTTTTCTATGTAACTCTATCTTTCTTGTGTAATATAATCTGTTATCTAACACCCGTGTTTGCGTTTTCATTAGTGATCCTTTCCGGGGCCACAACATACTGGCGACGAGGAACTCGAACGAAAAAAGGGACTCTCCAACAAGCAAAAGGGGTTAATCGCACAACATACTGGCGAAGATACATCGCAACAACAAAGAGATACCAAACCCACAACTTGTTAAAGAATCTACAACAAAGTTCCAGCATACAACGAACCGAACAAGATTTTTGTTAAACAACTACAAGGTATCAAATTGTAGCAAACGGTGGAGTGTGTCGGATTGCAGATATTTTAAAAAAAATCTGTAAGTAAGATTGTCACGTAATCAAAGAGTGATTTTCATATTATTCTTTCTTCCCCTTCACTTCAGAGGGAAAAATTTAATTCGGCGCTAACAGTTTTGTGTTGTACAAAACACACACACACACACACACACACACACACAGTAATTATTCTAGATTTCTGGGGATATTTACTGAAGAAAAAAAAACTTCCCCCTATCCGGAGAAAAATAAAAGACTTTTTTGAATAGAAATTTTTTTTCAAGGTCTAAAAAAAAAAAATAGAAGACCTTAAAGAAATATTTGTACAAATGATGAAGTTCCAAATGGAGTCTCAACAAAAAAATGAGGAAAAACTCCTACAACTTCAGAAAAAAAAATGAAGAAAGAATCTTAAAAAACAAGGAAAAACAACAACGGTTCTTCCTTGAAATTTAAAAACAACAAGAAGCACTTTTTTAAAGTCTAAGTAATAACCAGCCTACAGATAGTACTACTATTTTCACTCAAAATGCAGTGTAGAACGTACTAGAAACATTTTCCTACGCACCAGATGAGGATTATGCCTTTGAGACATATTACAGAAGATATGAAGATATCTATATTACCGACTTCGCCGATTGGACTGATGCAAAAAAAGTCCGGATAATTCTACGAAAGCTAGGAACTGTGGAACACAAGTTCGTAGATTATATCTTACAAAAAAAACTTGCGAACTTGGCTTTTTAGAAACAGTTAAATTACTGTCAGAATTATTCAGCTCCAAAACGTCTCTATTCCACAAAAGATGGAAATGTCTCAACTTAACAAAAGGGGACAGTGATGATTATTTAGGGTTTGCCTCGGTCGTCAATAAAAACTGCGACGATTTTAAACTAGGGGAATTGTCAGCGGATAACTTCAAATGTCTGATATTTGCACAAGGCCTAGTGTCGGCAAAAGAAGGGGAAATCAGACGCAGAGTTTTGTCAAAATTAGAGAACGAACCCGATCTCACACTTCAAAAACTGGCAGAAGACTCTCAGAGGATAGCAAGTGTCAGAAAAGACTCAAAAAATATCGAGGAGTCTGGTGTTGCTTACGCAAGGAAAGTCAAGCATAGATCCCAATCATACTCTCCGGTAAAACAGAGAGAAAAAAATGATTACCCAAAATTTCAATACATGCAGACTAATGATACAAAAAAACACCCAGCGCTTGCTACCACTGTGGAAAAGTACATTGGGCCAAGGACTGTCCATATCGTAAAAAAAAAAGGTTAAAACTGCGATAAATTCGGACATAAGGTATCACAGTGTAGAAACAAAAATAATTAAAAAACAGAGTCAGACATACAAAAAGCGAGGACGAGTCAGACAAAGTCGTTCGTAAATAAATTACAGTCAAAGTACTAAATAAGTCGGTAAGATTTCGGTTAGACTTTGGCTCTGATCTATCAATAATAAACTTACAAACTTGGAGAAAATTAAATAGGCCAATAATAAAGATGACAAGCAAGACGGCACGAACGGTAACAGGAGACAAAATAAAATTTGAAGGCGAAATAATTATCCCAGTATCACTAAATGGTATAACCAAAAAATTAAAATTCTTCGTACTGAAGAACACAGAAAATTTATTTGGGTCGGAGTGGTTTCAGAAATTTAATCTCTGGGATCAACCAATTAATACGTTTTGCCAAAAAGTAGAATGCATTACGGTCGAAGCTGAAAAAATTAAGATGGAAATAAAAGGTAGTTTCCCTAAAGTATTTTCAGCTGCTCTTGGCAAATGTACTAAAATCAAGGCAAAATTTGAACTGAAGGAAAATACACACCCCATTTTTAGAAAGAAGCGAAACGTACCGTTCGCCGTGACTGAAGAAATAAATAAAGAGCTAGACCGATTAGTGAATATGGGCATAATATCGAAAGTGGAATTTAGCGAATGGGCTGCTCCAACAGTATATATAAGAAACAATCTAAGGAAATCTGGATATGCGCAGATTTTTCTACAGGATTGAACGCTGCACCCGAGGATAATCACTATCCACTCCCCAGCCCAAAAGAGGGTTTTAATAAATTAAATGGAGGAAAATCTTCTCAAAAATTGACTTAAGCGAGGCCTACCTCCAGATTCCAGTAGAAGAAAATCGCTCTAAACTACTCCGTATTAACACACACAGAGGGCTGTAAAAATTTGACAGACTAATTTTTGGAATAAAAGTCTCACCGGCTATCTTCCAACTGGAGATGGACAATATGCTGGACGGCTTTGACTTCACTTTCGCTTACCTTGATGATATTGTAATTAGTAGTAAAACAAAGGAGCTACACAGAGACCATCTAAACCAGGTTTTCGCACAAATACGGGAAATTGGGTTCAAGGTAAAGGAAGCAAAATGCGATTTCTGTATGAACAAAATCAAATATCTGGGACATATCATTGACAAAGACGGGAGACATCCCGACCCCGAAAGGGCTACAGCTATCCAGGATATGCCCGCCCCTGATAATGTTACGACATTACAGAGCTTCCTTGGACTTGCAAACTACTACCAAAGTTTCATAAAAAAATTGCCCGATCTCTGCGCCCCGCTAAATGAACTACTAAAAAAAGATAAGACGTGGAAATGGACGCCCGAATGTCAAACACCATTTGACCAAATTAAAAAGGCATTAACATCTGATCTTTTTCTCACGCACTATGACCCAAAACTGGAGATTATTGTCGCAAGCGATGCCAGCTCATATGGGGTTGGTTCGTGTGTCCTACATAAAATGCCCAATGGGACAAAAAAGCCAATAGCCCACGCATATAGAACCCTTCTCCCGGCCGAAAAGCATTATTCCTAGATTGAAAAGGAGACCTTGGGAATAATTGCAGTGACAAAATTTCATGGATACTTGCATGACAGATTTTTAACTCTACAAACAGACCACAAGCCCCTAATAACCATTTTCGGATCAAAAAAGGGTCTACCAATTTATACTGCCAATAGGCTACTAAAATGGGGAACGATTTTACTGAACTACTATTTTAAAATCGAATACCTCCCGTTAAAACAGATTAGCCACGCAAATGGACGATCAAGGTTGGTACCGAAGTATAGTGAACTCTTCGAGGGCACAATAATAGCAGCCTTACGAACAGACTGTGAAATTAAAAACATGAGAGCCAACACTATCAAAGAACTGCCTGTGACACCACTCGAGATAAAAAGTGAAGCAATGAACGAAGACTTTATTACCAATATTAAACAGAAAATTACAGCACTAAACGAAAAAGTACCAAAAGTATTTTCACTATGTGATAACGTCCTCCTATATACTGAAAGGGTCGTAATACCAAAAATTTGCAAAACAGAATTTTAAGAGATTTCTACACGGGACACCCAGGAATAAATAGAATGATGAGTCTCACGAGAACCCATGTTTATTGGCCGAAGATGAATAACGACATTACGGATATGATCGAAAAATGTTAAGGCAGTGCCTTAGTGGCAAAAGCACCCCGCACTACTTTTAAACCTTGGCCAAAAACAGAACAACCTTGGTCGAGGATACATGTTGATTTTGCGGTTCCCCTGGAAGATTTCTACAACCTAATTGTAGTGGATAGTTACTCTAAATGGCCTGAGGTTCTCAGATGCAGAAGACCAACTACGGGGACAACTATTGGGTTCCTAAATGAACTGTTTGCGCAGCTCGGTGTAGTAGATTGTGTGGTCAGCGACAACGGAAGCCAATTCACATCAGTCGAATTCAAGGAGTTCGGCTAAATCTTCCAAATAAAGCACATAACCACACCGCAATATCACCCAAGATCAAACGGCCAGGCTGAACGTTTTGTAGACACGTTAAAGCGAGCACTCAAAAAAGCATCAGGTACCCCGATGGACAAGGCACTACAGCAATTTCTGCAGGTATACAGAATCACACCCAATCCCAATACACCACGGGCAGTCTCACCAGCCGAGACGATGTTTGCCAGAAAGATAAGATCCGTCTTCGATAAGCTACTCCCGAAACAAAATAAGTTACGAAAGACTATATCAGCGCCTAAAAAAAGGTTCAACCCGGGAGAAAAAATTTACTTTAAAAAATATCAAAATAACACGTCCAGTTGGGAACGTGGAATAATTAAAAAAAGAATTGGTGATATAGTGTACATTGTGGAAGGACCCAAATACAAACATAAGAGACACCAGAACCAGTTACAGAAACGCCGTTTGAACGACTCCAACGACGTACCACAAACAGAAGAGCCAATAGACACCATTTTCGACATGTTTGATTTAGATCCTCCCAATCAACACTTGAAATACGTCGGTCAGGGAGAAAAAGGAAATTCACCGACCCGTTGATGATCGACCCAAAAAGAAAAAAATATTAACAGCACTTTTACGAAGTAAAAGGCTGGGGGGAGGGGTGTTGTGGGAGCCTTACCCATCTTACCATAATGGACTCTTCTCACCGTTATTAGTACTGAGAGATTTCGCTGCCAGACGGGCAGATCAATATCGGTGTTATCCGAACAGTACGAGACTTCTTACCTTTTCTATGTAACTCTATCTTTCTTGTGTAATATAATCTGTTATCTAACATCCGTGTTTGCGTTTTCATTAGTGACCCTTTCCGGGGCCACGACACATACTAATCGTGATTATCTATCTTCCACCTAAATTATGATTTTATTGAATTGGCCATGAATGCATTGTACTTTTTTTGGAATGCTTTTGTTCTCTCTAGGCTTTCTTAAGTTTCTGTGCTTTGGCATTGGTTAAGTTTCTTTTCATTGATTAAGGACGTTTTTTTCATGTTCTCCTCCTTTTTTTAACAGCTATTGACTCCCATAGAACTTTACATTTGATTCTAGGTTTGGTTAATATGAACTCGATTGCCGCTTCTCTCTGGATTGTAAGGAAGTTTTCATATTCCTCATTTGGAGCATGCCTTTCAGGTGTCTCCTAAAGAGTATTGAACAGGCTTTTTACAGTTATAGTATATTGCTTGCTCATTCCAGTATTGACAAGTGAAGATCCATCATGTCGTGAAGCTTTGACTGTGTAGACTTGTGTAAATCTTTCCTGCGACGATTCGGAAGAGGAGTATTCCTTACTGGTCAGGGCGTTATTTATCCACTTCTTGTTTATAAATGTATAATCTGTTCTTTAATGTTATTTGGGTAAGTTTAGGCACATTGTTTTCCTTCCCTTTTTTCTGATTTAGAGTTTAGGCTTACCAGCCTGTTCTCGAGTAAAAAAAAAATTTCTATACATTCGCCATTTCTGTTTGCAAGTTGTTTAACTAGAAAATATTAATTCTGTCTTTGCCTATATTCATGTTTCCACTGATAATTTGAATATTGTGTGTGGAAATGTGCCGGAAAAGGGAAGATAGCTCGTTATAGAAGGTGGTGATATACGTTTCATCACTGGCATTAGTAGGACCGAAGCAAGAGACGATGTTTGTGCAGAGATCTTAGTTAGATTCTTTCTATGTTGTTTAGTGATTTTAAGGTACGAGAACAAAGAAACATTCCTAAACCTCCTATAGCGGCATTGATGGATTTTTTCCATACAGATACCAAGACAGATATCCATTCATTACCGGTATCAGTTCTAGTCCGCTGTGGTAGTATTTATGTTCTTGTACATATATGATGTCTATATTAAGATCAGCTGGTTTAATGTGTTTAAAGACCTAACGTTAAAGCTCACTATGGTGACAATGTTTTTGTATCTAAGTAAGTTTGGTTTTGGGCTCTGTATCTGATTTTTCGAATACCGTGTACCATAGCGGTATAACGAAGACTCTCGACCCCCATTTTGACATAGTCATGGTAAACAAATGGACAAATATAAAAACTCTGTGAAACTACACAAAGGTTTATTGACCACACACTTGCATGTAGCCACCGGGAGAAAGAAAGGGAATAGAAGCATGAGACGGCCGTCAACTAGACAAAAAAAAAGCAACACGTTGTTCCTTCACTTCCGCTCGCCCATGTGCGCGAGATTTCGGACCTGCAGTTTTGTTCAGTCATTTCCGGACTTGTTATTCAGCGACTACTGTCTGCTTTATTTATTTATTTATTTATTTATCTATTCTTTTCAATTCCTCTGAGTCGTCCAATTTTGTTATACACCAGGGCCAGAGTTCCAACCTCAGCAGAACGTGCCTTGTTTACTTACGCGAAGGATTTGAACTACCAAAAACAAAAAGAAAAAGAATTAAAATCACCAAAAAAGTGGTCCTATCAACTCTTTCTGAAAACTGGATGGTCTATCTAAGGAAATAAAGCCTCAAATGCAATAATTCTTAACGAACATTGTCTAGTTTGTGCTCATACATATGTATCGTTGAACTTACGTTATTCGTAGCGTCACCAACAAATCAATGTATACTCGGACGTATTTATTTCTGTTTTGGTTCACTTTCTTGAATTTCTTTGTTTAAAAATTAAATTATTTTCTGTTCCAACTGTTTAACAATTGAGGCAATTGAAATTCAAGTTCGAAATGTTCAGATAATCATATAAGAAAATTTTTGGCACACCCAAGTCAGAATTGATTACGTTTCAACTATAATCGATATCAATAATTTTTTGAGTATGACCAGGCCATTGGTCTGATGAGTAGAGTGTTCAATCCCAGGTCGAGTCATACCAAAGACTCAAAAAAAGGTACTTGATACCGCCTTGCTTAACACTCAGCATTATAAGGTAAGGATCAAGGGTAAAGTGGAGCAATCTAAGGAATGGAGTAGCGCCCTCCCCAACGCTTTGTTGTAGTAGCTATTGAAAAAGGGAGCCGTAATGCAAAATACATATATAGCTAATTTTTACGACTTCAATTACTAAATGATGCTCACAAAATGATCATTAATCTCAGGTAACTTTATTTTTCTGAAAGAAACGTACTTTTCGGAATGTTATTACGAGTGGAAAATCTGTGCAAGAGGGTAATGAAGAGATATATAGCTTACTTGTTAGATAGGCAGAAGCCAAGTGTTATACATCCATAAATGTGCATACATTTCCGATTGTTCTTTGTTCATGGTTAAAGCCTTAATCTCCGAACCCAATTTACACTATAGAGAAAAAAGTTGTATGAAGATGAATTCATTTTTTAAGGGTGAATCCTAATCATTAAAATCTTTATTTGATGCTGATGTTTAAAACAAAATTGAGGCATTTTATCAAAATTTTAATTAGTTTATTTCAAAGTTCCAAATTTTTAACAGCATCAAAATTACGAGTCTACAAGACTAACTTGGACACTAGAGATTTACAATGTTAAATTAATTTTGCAGTGTTTATTCTCATGATAAAGTTGTTTCTGTTATTTTCGATAACAATTTGATGTACACAGCGCCAATCTTAAAATCCAAGTGTCTATTGATCGATTACGATGCAAAGA
This sequence comes from Sepioteuthis lessoniana, assembly GCA_963585895.1. NCBI lineage: Eukaryota > Metazoa > Mollusca > Cephalopoda > Myopsida > Loliginidae > Sepioteuthis > Sepioteuthis lessoniana. The sequence goes on from OY757910.1 coordinate 132,560,111, forward strand.
AAGCTAAAAACAGAAGCATACAAATAGTAATGTTGCTTCGTCGGATAAATGGACAAATTTCTACTTGCTGTCATTTGTTTCTGCTCAGGGCCTCAAAGTTGTTGTTCAATCGTGTTGATACTGTTTGTACTACATAGCGAAGGAAAGAAGGACATGAACATCTTTTTATAATTCATGTCACATTATTCCGGGGTTTTAAATCGGCTTTAAGGAAATGGTTTGCAAGTTAGTTATTTGGAAGTAGGAAAACATTATCAAAAGGCTAATATTAATCCTGACTAGAACCCATATTCTTCTCAGAATTCTCTGTCTGTCTGTCTAAGCGACCTCTATGTTCTCGTATCACTGTCGAAACTATGGCTATCCTTGCGTCTCTGTTTTCTTTCTCCTCCACATCCCGCGATACACCATTTTTCAATCGGCCTCTCGCCAGAAGTCTGCCATACGAATTTCCTGTCCAGATATGTGATCTTTTCTTTAGCCTCTCAGGAACGTCCCCTAAGTCCAACATCACGTATAGCTGCTTGCACGTTACAACACAACATAGCAATCAACCTGTTACATAACAATACACATTTGCAATTGATATATACGTCGTTAAATCAAATAACTTAAGTTAAGCTTTAAATTGAAAGCCAGAAATGGAATATACATTTTTGAGTAAAATTATTTAAACCGTAAGAGAGAGGAGAACTCGAACACAAGCTCACAAAGAGCCATTGGTTATCGATTTATATCATATGTAGATCATTACATGAATTGCAATAAATAGAGTGAAAAATATACTTGACTATGAGTTAATTAAAGAAAACCAAAATATTTTGAAACAAAACAATAGATAGATGACAATTGATATCTTTGTGAAATGCATACACTCGCACATACACGTATACGCACACAGACATCTGCGCGCGCGCGTGTGTGTGTGCATCTGTATGAATACTAATCCAAGTACATACATTAGTAGACGGTTTCGCAGACAACACATGAACATACTTGAAGATTCCATTTTAGGTTGTTTGGGGGTTGAAAAGATCATTGAGATTCTTGCACGTAGCTGAAATAATCATATAAGTCAGTTGTGATATGGGTTTTTAAATAGTTGGCATTAATAGATGGTTTATAGTGCACAAGTTGTTCACCCCGAATTGCAGGCGTCTAACGAAGGAGTAAGATTTCCGATGCTGACTGCGAATATAAAAAAGGCACGGCTAAAGAATGAAGTAATTATAAATTCATAGATTTATTAGCAGAAATAAGTAAACTCCTAAATTGCATCAAATTACTAGACCGACATTTTTTTTTTTCAGTTGTAATTTCACAGGTGAATGACTTTTCCCATTTGTTATCGGTTTGCTCATCGTTCATACAGTACGAAGTGCTCACAAACCAACTCACTTTTCCGTATGAGTTGTGAAATTCCACTGACAAGATATTTTTCAGAATATTTGTTTATAGAAGATTGCACGAAGAAAAATGGATTCATGCCTTTCCTAAAGCCACTGATGTTAAGTGAGATAACCTTAATTTAAATTCAAACTCTGATCTTTAATTCCATTTCCCGTCGTGTGATCCGTTAAGTTATTCTATATAAAAAGCTTAACTGTTTCCAGTGTTGTAATATTTATGCACTATAATTATTGCTACTCGCCAAAAGGTTTTGATATTCATCTCTCATTTTAATCTCATTCAGTTTACTCTGCTGGTACAACCTCTTCTCATGTTTTCTTTTATTTCTTAACAGTGATTAAGACTGAAGCTCCGATCTGAACATGGTAACATACCAAAAGATTCAAAACTAAAAAAAGGTTGCGTAAATTATGATCAAGTATAGTTTCTCTTTGTTATCATTATTATAATTTTACTCATTACGAGTTTTTCACATGAATTTTAAATTGTAGTTTATTATTATTTTACGTCTTAAAATTTTTTCATACCAACGTTAGTTGGTGGTATTTCTCTGTAGTCTGAGTGACAGAAAGTCCCCTCAGGTCTCCAGGACTCTTCTAAATATTCTGGTCGATCTCAACAATGCGGTAGTCTGGATGGTCTCGATTCTTCCACTGATTTCCAATCGATCTAATTTCCTTTCTAAACCTTTGGGGACCGTTCCAAGTGCACCAACTATAATTGGTATCACCGTCATCCTCATGTTCAATAGCTTTCTTAGTCAATGGATTTATCTATCTTTTCGCTTTCTTTTAGTTTCACTCTATGGTACGCCGGAATGGCAAAATCCACTAGACGACAAATTTTCTTTTTTTGTTGCTGTTGTTGTTAATTACAAGTAGGTCAAGCCTTTTGGCAGTGATTAGGTGATCCACTTGTATCTCAAAATGTTTATTACTATTATCATTATTATGATTATCATCAGCAGAAGCAGCAGCAGTAGGAGGAGGAGGAGGAAGGTGAGGAGGAGGAAGGGAAGGAAGAGTTAATTTTTCATTTTGAGTTTTCTAGGTTTGGTCGCTTGGAGCCAATCCTGTCCCTAAGTCTTGAGGTAAACTTTGTTTAGTTTCATTCTGCATAAGGGACACAAATGTATTGTTTCTTTCTTCAGGTTGTCTTTGGGTTGTCCCCATCATCTCATACAAAATTTCTTTAATTTGTGTTCTCAATTGTCCATGTTGTTTCTTTTTCCCATTTTTATCTTTTCAATTCCATAATTTCTTTGTTTTTTTTATTTCAATTTTAATTTTATCTATTTATTTATTTATTCATTTATTTTGCTATTTTTGTTGCATTATCTTGGCTGTTGTAATGAGGTTCTCTTTTCTTAATTTTTGACTCTTTGATTTGAAAGATTAAAAATCTCTGTTTATCACGTTCAACAGTCGAATAACCTCTAAAACGATCAGTAATTCTGTACTTGATGGTCGCCTACCCTCTTACTATATCTAAATGATGTCCAGTATATACAATCAGAAAAGTAATTAAGAAGTCATTAATCATAATTATTCCTTCTTTTTTCTTGTTCGAATTTGCGGGAATTTCAAATGATTTTCTATGAAGTTACCATTCTGGTTTTCTGTGTTCGCCTATCCCATTTCTAAGTTGACATCAACCAGTCCTTTTTCTTAAGATCCTAAATATCATCCTTTTAAACTTTTCATTTGAAAGCGAGTGGGCTATTAGCTAAACATCCTTGGAATTAATCTAATCATACCATTTGCGTGAACTTCAAAGAGTCCTGTTTACGTATGATACCAAGCTATGTGTGATTTCTTGTCATCTGTTCTATTTGGGTATTGGCCGATTTATTATTTCGTTTATTTGTTTGTCTCTTTGTCGGCACGCATTCTGATTCTTTCGTGTTGATTTGGGCATTCTTTTATTCATTTCATCATATAGAAAATCTTCATCCAAGCAGTAATCTCCCTAGACATTATGTAACAAGATAATGTTGTAAAATTTGATTTATAGTAGTTTCCTTGTTCCTATGAGTTATTCCTAGTTTACTTTTTCTTTCATTTCTGCTTACTTGAGGCTATCTACTTCTAAGATTCCCAAGTATGTTTAATTTTCTCTCCCTCTGAGAATTTTAATGATTTCTTGATGTGCTAGTTCTATTTCTTCTGTTGTTTTCTTGTTTCTGTCATTCATTATATGTATTGTATATGACTCAATACCAAATTCCAAACTTATATCTTTGTCGAAAATTTTAGCCGTTTGTATTTGAGTTCCATATTATTATTATTATTATCTTACTCTTTTGAGAGTTTTTCACACCTGCGTTAGCAGATGGTTTCTCACTGGAGTTTGAGAGACAGAAGGTCCCTTCAAGTCTCCATGACTTTTCTCAGTATTCTGGCCAATCTCAATAATGCTGTAGTCCACTATTCGGCAGGTTCTCTTTTTTCTTTTTTTTTTCTTTTTTTTAGCTATCACTAGGTCTGATCCTCTGGCCGAGATTAGGTAACCTGTTCTTATGATTTTTTCCCATCAGTGTTAGCTGGGGGTCTTTCACTGTAGTCTGAGTGATAGAAAGTCTCCTCAAGTTTCCAAGACTCTTCTTGATATTTTGATCGATCTCAATAACGCTGTAGTCTGGATGGTCTCGATTCATCCACTGCTTTCCAATTGTTCTAATCCCCTTTCAAAGCCTTAAGGGACCGTTCCAGCTCTTCAGATACAATTGGTATTATTGTTACTCCTATGTTCCATAGCTTTCTTAGTTCTCTGGCAAGGTCCAAGTATTTGTGTATCTTTTCGCATTCTTTTATTTTTACTCTGTGATCCGCTGGTACAGCAAAATCCTTTCGAAGGCAAGTTCTCTTTTTTCTTTTTTCAATTTCTTTTTCTAAGTCTTAGTCTTCTATTTCTATTTCTTTTTCTAAGTCTTAGTCTTCTGGATCTCTTTCTATCTTAAATCCCGAGAAAATTCTTATCTCATTTTCTAGGACTTATTCTGGTTTGTGCATATACCATATGGACAAAATGCAACCTCTTGCACAATCCCCAGTGGATTGTTGTTGTTGTTGTTGTTCACTGTGAAATACCTTTTATACACATGGTCTATTGATACAGGGATTTCTGCATATTGAATATATTGGCTCTTTTAAGCTGATTAAAGGCTTGTGTGCAACGTAGTTACTTTAAGTTTTCTGTCTACTTTTCTCAGTGACTGATACTACTACAAGTAGCTGTCTATCGTATCCGATTATACGTCCTACTGATTTTTCCTAGAGTTTTTCCGAATTTTTCGTCAAGTATTTCCAATTGTGTAATGGAATGGTCGAGAACCCCAGGTTTTTTTATGATATCTAAATGCCTGCGTTCACGTGACCTATCTTTAAGATGAGAGTGCAGTAATGGTTTTTACCGTCTTCTGTCCTCGAGTCTGTTCAAATGTCCTGCCCATCTTAAGTTGCATTAGGCGAGTATATCGTACACACCATGCAGTTTAGATTTCTCCAGGATGAATTTATTTTGGATATGCTGCCACTTAGCATTTAGCATTTTGCACAAGAGACGCATCATGTAAACATGAAGTATTTGGGAATCTGCTTTGTATATCGTTCAAGTTTCTTTGTCGTACAGAAGAGTTGAGAGAACTATAGAGCAGTACATTGCGCTTTTAGTTTTTATGGAGGACTATTTGTTAAGCCAGAGTCGTTTCCTCAACCCACTAAAGGCCTTGGAAGCATTTTGAATTTGTGTATCTAATCCTGCATTTAGTCTGTTGTTGTTGTTGGCTACTTTTGAGCCTAGACATTTAAATTTGTTTACTTGAATTAGTACCTCGCTCTCCGCATGTTTTGGCCAATATCATGAGATCCCAGTGGGGGTTGGTATATAACTTCGGATTTCTTGAGTTTTTCAGCTCAAATTCCTTTGGATATTTCAAGAAACAGGTGATTATTTCCTGTAAATTTTGGTGGCTACGCGCCAAGAAGTCAGTGTCGTCAACAAACATGAGATAGTCTACCAGAACATTTGAATTCAAAGACTTAACTTGACTTACATTGAACAGGTTTGCCTCCGGTCTACTCTGTACCCATAATTCTTTAATGGAATCGATGAACGCATCAGACAAGACCATAGAAAGAAAAATCAAAAACTGTGTGGAGATAAGAATACAGTCCTGTTTCAATCCATTTCCAACCTCAAATGGTTCCGAAGGTTCTCCTCTTAAGCTGACTGATGCCTTCATTCCTGTATACAAACAGATACGAGTTACAAAGTGTTCAGGGCACCCCACTTTTACGTGTGATATTCCATAGTGCCTTCTTGTTCACCGTGTCAAAGGCTTTTGTGAAGTCGACAAATATCATGTATAGGGGTATATTCTGTTCAATGCATTTCTCCTGTATTTGTTGCAAGATCATGTCCGTGGTTCCTTAGTTTGCGCTGAACCCACATTGTGCCTCAGGTAGGATATCCTCTGCTATAGTCGATAGTCTGTTGAACAGAATGCGAGCGAACACTTTCCTTGGTATGGAGAGAAGCGAAATCCCACGATAGTTGCCGCAATCTCATATGCTGATTCCTTGAAGATGGTAACAAGGTGGGAACCCTTCCAGTCTGCAAGTATTTCCAAGTTTTCCCAAACGTCTTTTATGTTAGTGTAGAGTATCTTCTGTCTCCTCTTTTAATAACTTCTGGACGCAGACCGACTGCACTAGAAAACTTTTCATCGCAGAACATAAAGATAACCTTACCTCATCCAGATTTGGGCATTTACTCATCCAGTGTTGGGTTGGTCTTTGTTCAATGTTGTCAACCGCATGTGTTGAAAAGAAATGTTTCTCTGTGGTTACTGTTCTGTTGTCGAGGGCTAGCAGTTGCTCTGAGTGGTTCACTCTTCGTCCCCACACAACTCTCATGCTTTGGTAAAAATCTTTGGGGTCATTAGAGTCTGCAAATATTTGTTGGAAAAGTATGTTCTATATCTAGTCTTAGCAGATTTAGTGTTCTTGCTGAATATGTTAATCCTAGCTAATAATCGAGATTCCAGTGTTTGGATCTTGGGGGCATCCATGAGTTCTTGTGAATTTTCTTGTGTTTGAAATTGGTATTACTCATGCCCAGCTGGTTTTCTGAGCATATGGATAGCAGCAGATTGCCATTGGTATAAGCTTTGCCTGTTCCTAACAATGAACATTCGGCCAGGTGTAATGTGACTGTCCAACTCAAGTATTGAAGTCTCCAAGAAGGATGATTTTGTCTGCAATCAGGATAGCATGAACTATTTGGTCGAGTTGGTCATTGAAACTGCTTATTTTTGTGGGGAAGAAGAGGGGCTCATGGCCAAGGCATAAACAACTATTAAGATACAATATCTGATGTTGACTAATGAAAATCTCAGCATATGTCCATCACTTACTGGTTTTGGATCCTCAGGAAATTCTCGGCAGAAGACCATTCCTGACCGCAAAAGTCAAACCAGAATCACTTCACTCCTTTCATCTTTCTTTAAGTTGGGTTTATCCAGCATTATTCTTATATTACATATTTCTAAGTTGAGGTTGTATGTTGGACCTTTTTATCCAAGGCAACGACTTGCCAGTACAGGTATTTTTCTTTACTGTTTAGCAGGAAAAGCTGGAAAAGTCTTTTAGAATGCACAAGGGTTTGCCACTTGCTTGTGCGCCCTACTTCTCCTCTGGGAATGTGCTGAACTAGCCAGGATGGTCCCAGATAAGATCAACTTCTTAGTGGTCGCAGTCACCTGTCAGAAGTCCATGAAGGCGTGTACATCCGCTCTCATGTTGTCACACGTTTGGATTTTTATTTTTGTCCTCCGGGTCAAAGTGGATCTGGGGGTAATGGAAAAAAGGGGGCTCTACATTCCCCAAATCTCCAGGACTGAAGTCTCATCATAAAATGCAGTTTAATGACATACCCAGCATGAGACTGTTATCCCAGTCATACCTAAAATTGGAGATGAGATCAAACCTCATATTATGCATTTATATATTTATTGATATCATCACATTTTTAGAAAAGTATATTTCAAAAAGTAACACCAGGAATTCTTTAATTTCTTGTTGTCTTTCCGTAATTGTTTCTACTTTTTTCTTTTGAATTTTTCCTTATCGAAAGTGTTTCATAATGTACACTGGCAAATTTCCACAATTCCATCAAACGACTAAGATTACGATGAGTCAGCTTACTATAACAATGATATTTTATTGTATTAATTTTTTGAATTAATTAAAAAAAAGTTTCTGAATTTCAGCTCATCGGCATCTTGTGAACTTTTAGTAATAATTTGTGTACCTTTTTTACTAGGCGCATTTCAGATAATTATTTCTCTTGTGTTTTTTTTTTTTTTGTTTTTTTTGCCGCTTTCATTGCTAATAACATGCGATCCGTTTTTTTGTTTGTTTGTTTGTTTTTTGTATATTTCCATGTACAATTTCATTATAAAAAATAAAATACTATAATATTCATAACATCATACGATCATGGTTAGCCGTTATAACTAAGTATTAAGCGTTTACCTTCAACAAAATGGGAGCTACGCATTCGAGTCATGTCGAACTCGATTTCTATGGAATTCAAAATATAAAGGATGTTTAATGTTTAATTTAGAATATCTTAGGTTTCTTTTTTCGAATTATTTAAGTCATTAAAATAAAAAGGTCATGGTAAAAAGAAATTTGAGATCTGAATGCAAGTAAAAATGTACTGAGCAGGGTCAGTAAAGAATGAACGTCATGCTGTTAATATTTCAATCAAACAATTAAATATAATATAAATGGGTCCATATTTCTGGAAATCTTGAACTTATCGCAGATTTTATCAGTACGCATACGCGTATGCGAACGAGTACTCATGGACAAACATTGCATAGTATCCGCAATCAGTGTCACAAAGGCGCCAAACTAATCCAACCCACATCTTTTTTGCGTATTGGAGAGATGCTGCTCCGTGGTTGGAAACCGCATAACCAGGCTTATATTGTATTTTTTCCGTGTCTCACGAAAAGATGAAAATAGATATGAGAAGGAGGAGGAGAAATTTATAATACGAAAACTTCTCTGGGAAGCTATCCTCTGATTCTTGCTAGAAGTGTCAGGGCTAACACTTTGTTCCTTGCCAAAGCTCATAGATCCTGCACCCCCATACAAGCAGAAGTCAGGGAATGACGAACAAATAAAGAATAGAGAATAACGGTGATGGAGCAGTAAAGTTTTTAAACAGAAATAAAAATAATTGCAATCTTGACGATGTATATCAAGTGCTAAATTACAATGGTCATTAATGCTTCACTTTTACCTCCTGATATTTGCTCAATAATGATACATATGATCATTAAAAAGAATAATTGTATTTTCTAGTAAATCTTTTATGAAATTTCATTAACAATATCATCAGTTAATTGACTCGTAGCTACACGATTGGAAGCTAATAACTGTCATATCTAATTGAAAATAAATATTTCAGCTACTTTATTAACAAAAATAGTACAATAATAAATTTAGATTATGATAATATATCTAATAACTTTAATTTCGGTTTTAAATAATCATCGTATTGTGATGTTACGAATGTTATGTTTCAGAACAATCAAAATTAGAATTATTTCTCTATGCAGAAAAAACTTATATCATTAATTGAACTGATTCAGTCAATTTTGCAACAAGGTTTAACCTCTAAAAATAAACTCATATATACCTGGAGGCATTTCAGAGACGCTTGAGGAGTAACAGTTATCGTCATAGAAAATAGATACGGCTACTCGTGTACAAGTACTGGACAAGGCTGTTTGCATTTCACAAAGAGCTGATACCTTTAGAAAAGGTATGCATGCAATTATTCCCCCTCCTGCTATAGGTAAATAGTTGGGCAGTCCGGGCACTTTAATTTTGGCCAGGCAAACCGGCCTCTGAGAAGGAAAACTCTGAATTCAAGCTAGTGTACTCCGCTTAAAGATATACCGTGAATCACATTCTGCTCGTGTGTGTGTGGGGGGGGTTAAATACATACAAAGGCAAATATTCTCAAGTACTGTTTGTCTGGGTTTTTAAAGGAAGTAAGGATGTTTTTTCATTACAACCCTTTGTTCATATAATAAATATCTATTTTATCAATCTAAATGAAATTCCCATATTTGTTTGAGAGAAGGCTTGTAAAATGATTTTAAAAATACCATATATTGCAAAAATCTTCAGAGATTAGATATTTACATTTACAAAAAGTTGGCGACCTAGGTCGAAGATGACTCGAAGACTCCCTTTTCAGTGGCTACTACACCGAGGTGTAGGGGAGGGCGCTACTCCATTCGCTAGATTGCTCCACTTTACCCTTGATCCTCGCCTTATTGTGCTGAGTGCTTAGCAAGGCGGCATCAAGTATCATTTTTTGAGTCTTTGGTATGACTCGATCTGCGATTGAACTTCGGTCTCCCAGACCTTTGGCGAACACTCTACTCATAAGGCCAATGGCCCAGTGATGAACAATTTGATGTAAAAAAACTCGAATTTTTCTATACTCACATCGGTACTAATGGATATTTTACTATTTTGTATATATATATATATATATATATATATATATATATATATATATATATATATATATATATATATACTGACAGTACGCGAGTAACGTGCCAACTGAAAAAAAATTAGGCTTTCAATTCTCGAAACCCTTAATATTAAGATAGAGAGCCTAAATAAAACTTTTTTTCGGTGTTTGTTCTTTGATTTTAAATTAATTTCCTAACTGATTGATACATTTTTCCTAAGAAGAATATCATGAAGTGACTATTTGATTCCTGTTCTGGGAATTCGATTGCGACTATTGAAATTCTCAACGGTGAAATAAACCATGAAGGAAAATGAGTGCCCACGTCGGTAGTTATGGATGAAGAATAAATTAAGCATACAGAAATGTAACATATATTCAATAACAATTTTTGAAAAACTTTTAACATTTAATGTCAAATATGTAATCAATTTTTACATCCAAACAAATATGATACTTTTTGCATAAATTACATTCCGCAAACTGACAACTTTAAAAAATGATAAATTATAATGAAATGGTCGAAAGAAAAAGCTTTCGGAATACAAAGTATAGTAGCGATTGCTTAAGTAAAATATTGTATAGGAGGAAGTTCAAATGTAATACAAAAATAAGCTTGCATGAAACTAGTAAAGTCTGGCAATAAGATATTGATAAAAAAAATCTTCTATGAAGATGTTTAAAAAAAACGAAAAACATTGAATTAGAAAAATGTCACGAAAAAGACTTAAGAGATTCTTATACCCTGGATAAAAAGCTTCTCTCGCCATGAAGATGAAAATGAACGAAGGGCTTAACTGCTAAAAGGAGAGGCTTCATTTGTCAAGATGACGAAACGCACATGCGATCTAACATCCGATCATAAATTTTGGCCAGCTTGCTCTGAAATCTGTGTTATTTTGTTTTTATGTAGCTCATTTAGGTTAATTTACATGAGCATTTGCAATTTGATATACTCGTGTCTGTGTTTACACTTTTGATTGCGAAAATATCGTTTACTAAATCGTGGTATTCGTACACAGGTCAGAGTAGTGCGAAAGAATGCATGAATTTTACTTTTCACACTTGCTTGCATGTTGTCTCATGCGTGAATTTATCATAACACACAAGAACCTTTTCTGGTATTCAAAAATTGAATTTTATAAAATAGCCAACATCTGTAGATAGAATTTATGCGCATATTCACGAGTAAATAGATATTCAAAAGTTTTGGGAGTTTTCACGGCGTGGAAATTGAATGCAGTAAGGACTTTTTATCGCTAATCGTTTTGAACCGTTTTCTTGGCGAGCCAGCGTGAAAATAAATAGGGTCCACTTCGAGAGAAAAGGTAAAACCTTGACTTAAGTGAACTTTTTCATTGTCATACCGCCTTGAAATGTAGATTAGCACTTCGTTTGCACACAGATATACACAAGCACATACTCTAACATATATACAGTCACATGTACACGAACACATACGCACATATATAAGTTTCATATAAAGTTTTCTTGGTAACTATATACCAGTGAATGTGTAAGCGAATAAAATATGTATAAGTTCAGATATACATACCTGTAAAACATACACAAGGTTAACAAATGTATAATATAAAATATGCATCTGGATAAGACACACGCACGCATATATTTATATATATATGCAAAGAGAGGTGGAGGGAGATAGAAAAAGAGAGAAAGATTAACTCACTCACTCATATATATATATATATGAGTGTGTGTGTGTGTGTGTGTGTAGTCACCGATAAGTATGTATGATCAATTCAATTGAGTTACCGAGATTTCAGCCAATTATTGAGCAGATACGTCGATTAAAGCTGATATTTTTGTATGCGAGTAAAACCTGTGAACCTAATGGAGAGGTTTTCCTCATTTCACTTTCTTCCTCTTCCAGCTTTATTTACTAACTCTTCTTGTGCTGGATTTTTGCATTATTTCTTTCATATTTTTAAAATCATTTTTTTTTATTTTAGTTTTCATATAATGAGAAAAGATTTTGCATTTTCTACGTTGAAGGTGTTGCACTCATTTTTTTAATTTTTTTATTGCTTGCTTATTTTTAGACTCTTAAAAAACCATAAGCGGGTTCAAACTCCATGAGAACTATTTCGTTCGCTTTCTGACTAATACACGTGGGTGAGTTTTGAAACCTCCATACAACCCCAGTCATAGTTTAAATAGTGCCACAAGTGTTCTACAATGATGCCATTAAAAACAAAGAAACAAAGAAAGAAAAATCAGAATAATCTTTACATAAGCAATGCTGATATCCTTATAGTTACCACTTCGTAGAGCTGAGTTTACATTCCAGTTAAGGATGTTACAATTGTATTCTCATTAATATCCTTGAGATAAGGATGAATGCAAGTTTTGTTAAACTCTATCCAATTTCTAATTATTTTGCTTACAAAGAGAATAACAAAAAAGCTCTTACACTCATAGTCAACCTCGACAAGTCTGACGACTCTAGAATTAACTCAGTGGAGTTATGTTTAGTTTCTTCTGATACGCCACAATGATAGATAAAGAGAATATAAGGTGAGTGAGAACACAGAGCATCAACAATCAATTTCTTTAGCTTTTCGCTTAGTGGTGCTAAAATTTCTGGAGCATCAATCCTTAGTTTTTACAAATTTAGTCCACAAGGCTGGGCCATTTTAACCGGTCAAATAAACCGTTTTTGAAGTAGCATTTACAAAAAAAGAATTTTAAATAAAATGTACAAAAATATTTTTCGACCTTTTTTGGCCATTTATCACGACAGTCGAATTGTACCAATAAAAAATTACGGTGTTATTTACGAATAGATCGGCACTTTAAGGGTAAATATTTCTGCGTTCTCAACCTAATGTGTTATTCACCACCTTTCTGACAAGGATCAACATAGTATATGCGCGCTCAGACTAAATTAGTATTTCTAACATAATTTACCATTCTATTCCAGCAGTAAACTTGGCTTTTAGTAGGACTTGTTCAGGGATTGAACCGCAGTCGGCTGGGTCAGAAGCGAGCATTCTACCCACTTGGCCAAGCGCCGTGCACCAAAAGCAGAACGACCAGCTCGAACATTCATACAGCAGCTATGTGATGATACGGGATGTAACTCCGAAGACCTGCCGAAGGCGATGAATGATAGGGAGACGTGGAGAGAGAAGGTCAGGGATATCCGTGCTAGCCGTACGTCATGATGATGATGATGATTCCAGCAGTAGAACTTGGCGTCATGGATATATCCACTACATGCTTACCTCAAAGATGAGTGAACAAATAAATGCAAGGCCGAGTCGGCTGGGGTTGAAGAATACACCGACTGCATCTCTGTAGAGGGGTAAGACTCCTCCAACGAGTGTCCTGGATATGACACTAAACAATCTGATGGTGAGGCTACACTAATGCTGGAGCTTTGGGGAATGCAGAGTACTCCTTCATTGCCATCATTCCCAGGTCCACTATGGCCTGGAGTGGTAGCACCTGATAGTGTCCTATCTACGGGTCAAATAGAACTAAACTGTGTACTGATGCCAAACTAAATTGATTGAAATGGAACTGTTTTTGTACGCTAAACTGAATTGTTCGAAATAGAAATGTTTTTGTGTGCTAAATTGAATTGTTTGAAATAGAACTCTCCATTTGTTTAAAATGGATTTGACATTAAATAACCTACAAATATGCCATAAATACCAACCAACCAACCAACCAAACAAACAAACAAATAAATGCATAATTCAATTTCTATTTCTATTTGTTAACCATAGTTTCATTGAAATTGTAGAAAAGATTTAAAAATCGCACAACTTATTATTATATATGATTATATGTAATTATTTGGGGTTTTAACGTTAATTCTTTTAATGTAAATGAGCTTTCAGAAATGCCAATGACTGAGATGCAAGTACATGTTTATAACAACTACATTTTCGAGGAATAATTCATTAAAAACACTCTTCAAAATAAAATTGTGCAATCGTCTACAATATTATATATGAATCCTATGGAGCTAAGGTTTCTTTTAAATGTTTACGACTAATATATATATATATATATATATATATATATATATATATATATATAATTTTCTTCAGGCTTGCTTCCTTCAGATTTCCTCTGCCCCACTCTCTAACTATCTGCTACCACAAACACTTTCTCCCGGCATTCATCCTATATTAACACACCGCTTAACACCATTCGTTACTAACACCGTCATTTTTTAATTGCCTTCTCTTATCTCAGTCTCGTGCATATTTGACGTTCTTCTACTGTGTTCCATATTGATATATTAATATGCGCTTTCGTATCTACAATGTGAGTAAGACTTTCAGTATTCATAAAATCCCAAGAAACACTTTGACGTTTGCTCGCACCTTACGTCACTAATTACGTATCCATTAATTACCCCGACCTTCCCCAGAATCCATAGTTTAGATAAGAGGCTCTTTCAGTATTACTCCACTGTTTTAGTTGGACTAAACTGTCTCCAGAATAACAGAGTGAACTGTCGCAAGTGAATTTGCTATCTTCATATTCACGATTGAATCTCTAAGGATAAAAAGATGCTTAAAATCAGTCATGGTTGACTCTCAGAGAAACAACCTTTTTCTACAGTAGAGTAGCAGCAGCAGAATGTAGCTGCAAAAGATTAATTTCTTCTTCGCAAACATTTTAGGAAATGGAAAAAGAGCAAAGGAAGAATCGGAATCATGCTTTCTCTGAAGAAATGAATATACAATGAATATAAAATACTGTGTTGTTACGCACCCTCATTACCGCCTATGCTGACTCTAAATATAAATAAAGCCCAGTAAAGGATAGGAATACGTCACTGCCAGGATTTAGCCATTGACAACTATCTCTTGTCATTTCTACAATTAGAACATTTAAAAGGTAAAAAAGTAGAAGTATTCTTCTTAGCCTCAAGCATTGAAAAGTCAAGGACAATTAAATCTCATTATATATTTATAATTGGCAAAAGCATTATCTGTAAAATATAAATATTTTTCTGTATTATAAAAATGTGCGAAGAGCTTGTATTTTATGCATAAATTGAAAAGATACCCAAAGCAATTGTTGTAAGTTCTTTTATTCTTATTAATTTCACAAATAGTAATGATAAGTTCTATGAATACTGATGGAAAATTCAAAACTGAATTTATCTGATTGCTTGTTTAAATGATTTATTATCATAATTAATAGTTTTGACTATCCCTAATTTTCCGAATTCTAAATGTATGTTATTGCATCTTACATGGTTCGTCACTTCTGCGACTTGAACTCACGCCCCATTAGGCCTCGGATACGCCTTGTTTACGTATCAGCTGTTTTAACAAATTAGCTACAAGAGCGTGGATAATATTTCAGAAGTCCAAATATCACCTATAAAGTCATTTAATACCCTTGCCGCTGATAGGTCGGTGCTATATTTGTTGTTACACACTAGTAATGTTAAGAGTATACATATATTTTTATGAAAGTCCCTCATTATAGATAATCATTTTGACAATTGCAATCACAAACAGATAATGATGAAATAGATTTGGCGCAAAAGACTTTAATTTCTAAAATATATTGATAATCTAGTAAAAAGTTAATAAAACAAAGACCAATTTTTTGATAAGTTTTCAAATATCACCTGACCATGGTATAGTGGTTTGCAAGCTAATTTCACTACCATAGTGAGCACAATTCTTTCAGGGTGATCCACACTTGAGTTAGTAGAGATATTTACTGACCCATCTATGTTAATAAACATCTACATATGAAGTAATATTTTGTATGATTAACTTCCAATTTAATAGTATATTTTAGTTGAATTCAATAAGCAGTTTAGGCTTCCAATAAATATGTTTTCCTTTTATTTTAAGTAACTGAAAAATAATCTTAGACATTAGGAAATATCAAAATAAAATAATTTTAATATTCTACATTCCAAAGAAATAAAAAATTTTTGAATTTTAAACAAATCACTCTTTTTGATGGTTCTATCAATGTTCATCACACCTGCTGGTAAACGAAGATGGCTTATAATTTTTTAACTATATATAATAGAATCAATATTTTATCACACACACACACACACACACACACACACACACACACACATATATATATATATATATATATAGAGAGAGAGAGAGAGAGGGAGAGAGAGAGAGACAAAGAGAGAGAGAGAAACGGTGAGAGAGATAAACAGACGGGGATAGACTCAGTTATGTAAGCCGATAAGTTTATGTGGTGGGGCTGTGTGTCTATATTTACCGCTCGAGTGCCTCTATTTTCGTCGTCGTCTATTTTTGGTTCATCGCAAGAATAGCTGCATTCCTCGATTTGTTGTTGTTTTCTCCCTTTATATATATATATATATATATATATATATATATATATATATATATATATATATAAAATAAAAACAGTAATATGAAAAAAATACTCAAATTCCTGCACTGGTGATGACAAATTATATCAAATTGGTGTCCTGAGGTGTAGGTAACAGGCATAACATTAAGGTGTGGGAGTTGGAAGGAGCATGTGAATACCATTCGCTTTTGCCCGATTCACATTGTGGTGTGCCAATTCGTAAATAATTACTCAACACTACGACCTTGATATCTGACTATAGTTAAGTACATGTTTTCATGCTTATGTTTAAGTTATCCCTTTTGATCATCGCCCGCATCTTTTTCTCTTTCTCAAGCTAAACAGCATATGCATCTCTACGTCAGGTATCAAGAGTATTATTATACTTCTTGTGAGTTTTTAAAACCAGCTCTAACTAGAGGGTTTTTACTGGAGTCTGAGTGACCCAAAATGTATAATCTCGGGGATGCTAAGTATGCTTGCCGACTTTTGTAGTACAGTGGTCTGAATGAATCCCGATTCTTCCTCTAATCTCCAGTTACTCTCATCTCTTTTCCAGTTTTTCTGTTCCAGCTAAGGTGGGTATCACTGTAACCTTCATATTCTACAAACCTTTTCTACTCTCTGTCAAAGTCCTGGTATGTGTCCAGTGTTTTGCATTCTTTTATTTTTTTCTCAGTGGGCTGCGAGAACGGCAAGATCCAATGGATTACAAGGTTTATTTTGTGAATAAAAACTAAGTCTGGTTTTCTGGCATGGATTGGGTTATGTAATTGTGTCTCGACGCCACAGAGAATTTTATGCGTTTGATTTTCTAGAAAAGATTCTTGTTTCTGCATATAACATTTATTAGTATGGTCAAACTTCAGCCTCTGCATAATTTAAAGTGTATCATATTTTCACCCAGTCATGCCTGCTATGGTATTACTTTTTACCATTTTGCCGCTTCCGTGTATCATGTGATTATCTATTTCATCTCTGTCACCACGTAGCCTAAACTTCCCCTTCTCTGGCGTATTGTCAATTTTTGATTTAACATGATCAGTCCTGGTGGCATAATCATATGCTTCTATTAATAGAGATTCAGTTTCTCGATTCAGGTTTTTCCTACGTTGCAGTTTTTCGATCAAAGTATGCATAGTGATGTTTTTTCTTCCCATTCGTGTTTCCCAGTTTTGTAATTTTTCTGAGTGTCCTTAAGTTATTGCTATTGTTATTGTTGTAACTGGTTGCTGTAATCAATCTTTATTTGCTCTTTTTTTTTTTTTTTTTTTTGTAAATTCTTCGATGTTCGGGATTGCTGCCGGCGAGTCCTGTTCTTCGTGCATTTCTTCTAACAGAGAGTCTTCCAAGAGTCCAGTTTACGTAGGGACCAGAGTATCTTACAAACAAGACAGCTCAGGTATTTGTTCCTTTCATTAGACTTCAACAGCAGTTTTGGTTTCAAGAAGTTTTCTCATCTTCCGAGGAACTTATCTATTATGATTTTACTCCTTATAAATTCCTAAGATTTCCACACCATTTGTACTTGTGCTTTTTACTGAAGTCTGAGCGACAGAAAGCGTCCTCAAGTCTTAATGTATCTTCTGACTAGTCTGACTGATCTTAACACTGCCATGGTTTGGATGGTCTGAATTCTTTTTCTGATCCCCAAGTCTCCAGTCAGTTTTCCACACCTATGGGGACCGTCCAATGTGCACTAACTACAATTGGTATCACCGTCACCATTATGTTCCACAGATTTTTCAGCTCACTGGCAAGATCTATATTATTATTATTATTAAGTTCTTTTCGAGTTTTCCGCACCAGCGTTAGCTGAAGATTTCTCACTGGAGTTTGAGTGACAGCAAGTCTCCTCAAGTCTCCAGAATTGTCCTCGGTATTCTGGCCGATTTTAATACTGCTGTTAGTACAGACATATCAATTAGATATGTTTTTCTTTTATCATCCTTAACCACCATATCAGGTATATTGCCTTTATTTTTCACTCGTTTTCGATTGCAAAGTCCCATAGAATGGTAACCCTTTTTGCTTGTTATTGGTTCCGATTGGTAGATATACCATTTTTCACAATTCAATATTCCATATTATTTATATATTTTCCACTGAATGTAATGTCTAATTCTTTATGCATTCCTTTATATTCCGTTAATAAGCAACCGGTCACTAAGTTGTCAATCGATTAAGTTCTTTGATCGCACAATCTACAAATTGGGTTTTATCCTTTTTTATGTTTGTCTGATAGTTTGTAGTTGATAGACTCTGGTTTTGTATAGCTGTTATAAACTCTTCTGTCTCCGCATTAAGTCCAGCACATTTCAGAGATTCTATTGGTTTATTTTTTTATTAATTTTTTTTGGTGTGAGGTTAAATTTGATAAACAGATTTATTACTTTCTCTTTTGATTGAATATTTTTCTTTTTACTTATTGTTGCATTCAATCTGTTGTAGAATATAAGTATTTCTTTAATGGCTATTTTGTAGGTCAATTCTAGTTGAATTAAGCCTCTTCCACTATTCCAATATTTTAACTCTTGATTTAGAGATATTCTTTATCCGTTTTGGGGTGATGCATTTTTTGTTTCCTTACTTTATAACCCATCTTTCTTTTTTTTCAGCTAACGTCTAGTTTAAGTTCTATCGAAAGAAGTATTAGAGCCACACAAAAAATTGAGGAAGTGAGACTCTATGGAAGATTTCATTTATGTTCAGATTATAAGTTTTGAGTATACCTTTTTTTATGGATTAATCTGTCGAGGGTTTCTCGATAGAACTTTTTTGGGCTGTTAGTTTTTTTATATTTTCGGATGGATTTTTTGCTTCAGCTTTTCTTTTATTATTAAGATCTTATCAACTGAATTATCTCATTTTTCTTGCTTTCATACTTTTCACTTTAACACTCTTATTCATTTCATCAATATGGATATTTCTTCTCAGTATTCTTTTATTTTTTTTTCTGCATCCTTAATTTCCATTTGGATTTCTTAATTTTTTTGGATAAGTGTAATGGTTATTGGGCTTGTTACTGTAGCAGTCTTATGCATTATTTCATTTAAAAGCGCTAGATTTAGCTTATAATCTTGTAAAAAATAGTTTGTTTTTTTAAATATGGTTTAGATACCATTTTTTCTTATTCTTTTCTTTTGCTGACTCCATCAGCAGAAAAATATTCTATCACCCTATTTATTAATAATCCATAAAGAGAGAATTTATGTTATGGTTTAAAGTATATTATATTATAAATTTATGCGTTTCGAATTGAAAAAGATTATGACTTGTCCATTTGAATTCTGATGAAAAAAATTACTAAACGTATATCTTTCTCCACGGATTTCAACATAACTATATTTCAAACCGGAAATGAGATGGTGAAGAACATTTAAAATAAGTTTAAGCAATCATCTAATCTTACATAGTATCAAACGGTATTTTAAAAAAATATAATTAATCTTTTGCTTCGCTTTGACCAATACTAAAAAGAATAAAACAAAGTAATATATATATATATATATGTGTGTGTGTGTGTGTGTGTGTGTGTGTGTGTGTGTGTGTGTGTGTGTGTGTGTGTAATTAAATAAATCTATCGATGAAAAAGTGTAAACAAATATTTTACAACTCCTGTTACTACACTAAAGTTTAAAATATTTTTTTTCGAGAGGCGGTGTTTTGCTTAGATTAATAAGATCAACATTTATTTAAACACACACACACACACACACACACACACACACACACACACACACACACACAGATCAGACTTTAAAAAAAAAGTAAATAATTTCTAAATATTTTCATCTTTCAGTTTTTAAATATAAGAAAAAAAAGAAAAGTTTAACTGTCCCGACGGACTTCAACATAACTATACATCAAGTCACAAGAGCATTCAATTTAACATTATAGCCCAATGTTCATTTAATTGCACGCTCATACATAAAAAGTACTGATATATATATATATATATATATATATATATATATATATATATAATTAAAAAATATGCTGATAATTCTGTTTCTACTCAGGAGTTTAGATTATTTGGTTTTTGAAGGTGTGCGTGTTTTGTTTCGATTAATGAAATAAATATTTACTCATTATCATTAAAAATTCTGTTAGTTTTAAAATTGAAATTAAGATAAGAAGTAAAATATTTATTTATTTATTTATTCATTCACTTATTCGATCATGCTCTTGGAGTTTTAAAGAAGCTATACTTAAGACATCTACCCAGTATTTTCTCCTTCCTTCAAATACATGAACAACAAGAGCATTAAACTCTTATAGCTTTCCCATATGAATAACAACAAAAGTAAAAACAAACAAATGAATAAAACTATTTAGCAAATTTATAATGCTAATAATAATCAAAAATAAGTATGCTTGTGAATTAGATATGAATTATATATTTGAATTAAAAATTAAATTAAACTCGAATATTAAATATTAAAAATCTTACATCAAAACTACTTTGAATGTTAATAAATTTATATCAAATTACTACCGACAATTATATTCCACATTTCAAATACCGCATAATTATGAATTATGATAAAATAAAAAACAAAATACGAATAACATTTATCGAATTATTTAATTAATAACATTATTTTTAATTTTAGCGTAAAATTATTTTTGACAGAAATAAACACTAGCAACTCTGACAGATTTCCAGTATGAATTTGAATTAATAATCAAATAACAACACTTGTGAAAACACATAAATGAGTAATCCTATAATTAATAATTTTATAATGCTAATAATGATTATAAACGTTTATGAATTAAATCTAAATATAATAGTGGAATGAAAAAATTACATTAGATTTATAAATTGAATATAACAAATTATGCATTAGAATGATATATTATGAATGATAAGATATATCAAATTACAAAAAAATTTCTATGATGATATTTGCTATTAATATTTAAATTAAGATTTAGAAAAATACGATAAATATTTACATGAAAATCTGATAAGGCTGAGAACATTTTAAATTTCGTCGGGGCTTCAAAACAGCGCGTCCAATCGCCTCGAATTATTTCTTTAGCCCTTCTTATTGTTTCACTCTTTGTGAGTTTTTCATACCAGCGTTAGATGATGGGCTTTCTCTAAAGTCTAGGTGACAGCAAGTCTCCGGTCTCCAAGACTCTTCTCAGTATTCTAGCTGGTTTCAACAATGCTCTAGTCTTGATGGTCTCTATTCTTCTACCGATTTCCAATTCCTCCACACCATTCTCCAAGTCCTTGCGGACCGTAGCAAAGCGCGCTGAATATAATTTGTATTACTTTCACCCTAATGCTCCATAGCTTTTTTAGTTCTCTTGCAAGGTCCAAGTGTTTGGGGAACTTTTTGCTCCCTTTTATGTTCACTATGTGGTCCCCGGAACGACAAAATCCACTAACATAATTATTTTACCCTTTGAGTCGTTTAATACCAGCTTCAGCAGTTGGTTTTTCACTGGAGTCTGTAAGAACGCAAGTCTCTTCGGGTCTCCAGGACTCATCTAAGTATTCTGGTCGTTCACAACAATGCTGCTGTCAAGATGGTCTCTATTCGTCCTCTGATTTCCAATTCCAACAGTCCTATTTTCAAGCCTTTAGGGACCAGCCCAAGTTCGTCAACTACAATTGGTATTGCCGTTAAACTCAAGTTCCACAACTTGTTTAGTTCTCTGACAAGGTCCAATTATTTGTCAATCTTTCCTATTTCTGTGGTCAGACGGAACAGCAAAATCTACGAGACAGTGAATTCTTTTTTCTTGGTAATTTGCTGTATGTCTGATCTTCTGAATGGGATTAGATGATTCATTTTTATCAAAAAGTCCCAGAAAATTCTTGTCTGTGTACATATGCTATTTGGTAGTATGGTTAAATTTCAATGTCTTCCATGATTCCTAGTGGATCACCTTTCCCACTCAGTCTTGTGTTGTACTCTTTTTCCGCTAGTTTTCTGCGTCTGCTTTATGATAAGATTAACTATTTTATCTTTGTCTCCACATAACCAACACTTGCTGTTCTGAATCAAAATAGATTTTTTTCATATAATTGTTTTTTTCTTGTATGTTTATTTGTGGGGTGGTTGTTTTCTGCCATTGTCGGGAGAGATTCAGTCTTTCTACGAGGTTTCCCTTTGGTAGCCATGTCCATGCTTTCTTGTGTGCAATCTGGTTTATTTATCGCTTTATTTATCGCTTTCTTCCCATTTCTGCTTATGTTATTATTATTATTATTATTATTATTATTATTATTATTATTATTATTATTATTATTATTCTTTTGAGAGTTTTTCACACCTGTAGAAACTGATGGTTTATCATTGGAGCTTGAGTGACACCAAGTTCTCTCAAGTCTCCAGAACTCTTCTCAGTATTGTAGCCGATCTCAACAATGTTGTAGTTGGGATAGTGTTCACTAGTCCTCTTATTTTCAAGTCTTCCAGTCCCTGTACCAATCCTTTAATGACTGTGCCAAGAGCACCAGTTACGATTGGTATCAGCGTCACTTTCATGTTCCACAGTGTTTTCAATCCCCAAGCCAGTTTCAGGTACTTATCTTTCTTTTCGCTTACTTTCAATTTTACTCTGAGGTCAGCTGGGATAGCAAAATCTATTATTTGGCAAGTTTTCTTTTTTACTTGTTATTATTTATTCATTAGAGTTTTTCACATCAGCGTTAGCTGATGGTCTTTCACTGGAGTTTGAGTGACAGCAAGTCTCCTCAAGCCTCCAGGAATCTTCTCAGTATTCTGGCCGTTCTCAATAATGTTATATTTTGGATGGTCTCCACTCGTCCTCCAACCTCCAAGTTCTCCAGTCCCTTTAGTAATCCTTTAGTTACTGTTCTAAACGCACCAATTACTATTGGTATAATTGTCACCTTCATGTTCCATAATTTTTTCAATTTCCTAGCAAGGTCGAGGTACTTATCCTTCTTTTCACATTCTTTCAGTTTTATTCTGTGGTCGGCCGGGACAGCAAAGTCGACAATTTTGCATATTTTTTTTTATTGATTATCATTAGGTCTGGTCTTCTGGTCGAGATTAGGGGATCCGTGTGTTTTTCAAAGTCCCATCGGAGTTTATGTGTGTCATTTTCTAGGACAGGTGTTGGGTTGTGCATATACCATTTGTTGGTGTAGTCACATTTAAATTTCTTTCACATTTCTCAGTGGATCACCTTGCCGACCCAGTCATGTCAAGTCTTATATTCCTTCTGTGCTAATTTGCTGCATTCGCTTATTATATGAATGATGGTTTGGTCTTTGTCACTACATTTGCTATTTTGTTGAGTCTTATCTATTCTCGCTTTGATATGATTGGTTCTTATGGCGTTGTTTTGTGCTGCTATTAGGAGAGATTCTATTTCTCTCTTAAAGTTTCCTTTTCTTAGCCACGTCGAGGATTTCTAGTGTGAGATGGTGTTTATTAGTCGTTTAAAGCGATCGTAGAGTTATTTTTCCCCCATTTTTGTTTCCTAGTTATTGTCATTCTGTCGTTTATCGTGTTGTCCGTATCGTTTCTGATAGCTGTAATCAGTCCTCGTTCGTACTTTTCTTTGTTGTCTTCGAGACGTAGTATCGATGCGTGAACGTTGTCTTCAATGGTGGCAAGTCCTGTCCCTCCCTCTTTTCTAGATACATATAGTCTTTCTATGACGTCTCTGGGATGTAATGCCTTATGCATGGTCATTAGTTTTCTTGTTCTTTGAAACATTTGTTTAAGTTCATCTCTAGTCCACTTGAGAAAGGGTCCGGAATATCTAACGAGGGGTGCAGCCCAAGTATTTATTCCTTTGATGAGGTTTCTGCTAAAGAGTTTTGTCTCGAGTAGTTTTCTAGTTCTCCTGAGATATTCTTTTCGAATCTTGTCTTTCATTTCCACTTGTTTGATGGAGTCAGCCTCCAAGATACCCAAGTATTTGTAGGTTTCATTTTCTCGAGCGTTCTAATCTTGTGTTGCTTTGGTAGTTCCATTCCGTCAGTCATATGTCTTTTGCCACTTTTCATTACTAGCATGGCACATTTTTCCATACCAAATTCCATTACTATGTCATGACTGTATATTCTAACGGCGTGTATGAGAGTTTCCAGTTCTTTTTCATTTTTTCCAAATAGTTTGATGTCATTCATGTTCTTAGGTGATTGATATTTTCTTGCGATCTGCCAAGTTTGTATCCGGCTGTCCATTTTCTGAGTATATGGTTAAGTGGCATCATGGCAATTATAAATAGTGAGGGTGATAGTGCATCTTGAAAAACACCTCTTTGGATCTTTGTTTCAGCTAAGCTTATTCCTCCTGCTGTCAACTCCACTCTCCAGGTTTACATAGTTTTCTCGATAAAGTTGATGACTTCATGTGATATTTTGTACATTTTGGGGCAGTTTATTATCCAGCTTTGTGGAACGATATCATATGCCTTTTTGTAGTCAATCCAGACCATAGCTAGATTTTTCCGTCTAGTCTTGCTCTTGTTTAGGATGTGTTGGTCTATGTAAAGTAATTCTGCTGTCCCTCTGGATCCTTTACGTCATCCTTTGTGTTCTTCAGGGAACAATCCACGGCTTATTAGTGAGTAGTAAATCTCTTCTCTTATTTGAGCTGTTAATATTTTCCACGTCATCAGTAAGCAGGTTATCGGTCTGTAATTTTTTGGAGCAGTTCCTTTGCTTGGGTCCTTTTGGATCAAGGTGGTCTTTCCTTTCATCATCTAGTCAGGTACTTGTGCTCCTTGTAAGTATGTGTTCATTTCTAGTGCTAGTCTGCCGTGAATGGGGGGGGAGTTTTTGAACCAGAAGCCATGCAGTTCATCATGGCCCGGTGTTTTCCAGTTGGATATTTTTTTAGTCTCGTTTTGAGTAAATCGATGTGTATTTCCACTTTGGGACCTTCTTCAAGTTCCTCTAGTTCTCTTGTCATATTGTTTATCTATTCAGCCCTTTCGTTATGTTTTTTTGGTTGCCATATTTTCGTCCAAAATCGTTCGGTTTCTTTGGCATCCGGTTGTTGGTATGTTTTTGTGTTATCCCCTCCCAATTGCTGATAGAATTTTCTTTCGTTGTTTTGGAATGTTCTGTTTTGTCTGTATTGTTTTACCCCCGTCGATATCTCTTTAATCTTCCTTCTTTGGCCAGCACTTTCTGGATTATTTCCTCAAGTTGTACAGTTATTTTTTCTCGTGTTGTCTTTTCCTTTGTTACTGCATATTCTGGCGTCTTTCTTTTGTTTTATCATTTTGGCTTGTTTTCGTAGGTTTTTTTCCTGCGTTTCCAGTCGAATTTCCCATCCTGGTTTTCACCTTTTTTCTGCTCTTTAAGGGGATCCTAATTTTCTCACAAACTAATTTCGCTCCGGTATAGATTAGTTCGTTTAACTCGGTTATATTATTCGTTGGTATGTGAGGTAGTACTCGATTTATTCTATTCGTTTCCAGCTTAAGTGTTCGCCATTCTATGTTTCTTAAAGATGGTAAAATAGTCTTTTCACTTTTTATAATTCTCTTTACATTTTCTAGATTGAACTTTTGTTCTTGTGATAGTGTTTCGTTATGGTTGCTTCGTTGTGCGTTGTTTGGTAGTGTGGCGTTTCCATTTTCCAAATTTGGCAGTTCATTTCTGTTTGGTTGTTTTTATTTGACACCACTTGATGTGTCTGGTACTGTATCATAATTTTTTAAAAATGTTTTCTCATGTATTTCTAGTATTTCAAGGTCAGAAAACCACTCCTTCTTAATTATTGTTCTAACTTGATCGGCAAGTCTTTGGCTTGTTGTCTGAAAACTAGCACATTCTTGCCAGATATCTAATTATTTTTTCTGTATCCTCTTTGTGAAGGTTTGCTCTGAAAATAGCATTGTAGTGCAAGTTGATTGTCTTCCCTAGTCCATGTTTTGCGTTTAGGTCTCTGATTCGTTGTTATTCATATACCTAAAAAAGAAGAGTAGCCAACATTGGCATGATGACGGTCGGGTCTCCCATGTTGGCTATCAAGAGCAAACCTGCCTATCATCACACATGAGCCTGTTGCCTGGGTCCCACATTTTATGATATTGTGATTGGACATTTTTATCATGGGTGGTATATTGTGGCGATACCAGACTCAGGGGTTGTTTACGGTCTGCGCGCCCGACACAGATGTGACCAAGAATAGTCATGATGGCAGTTCATGAACAGCGGGCCACAAAAGAAAAAGAAAAAAAAGGGGAGATAAAAATGGCTATATTTATCACCCTAAGTTTTAACTTAGTTAAAGTCCGTTGTCCCATTATTTTGTATACTACGTGCTGGCCTAAGACCCTGAACTAGTTTCAGGTTTTCTTGTATCACCTTAATGGTCTATATCTACATTCTTATTTTTAGGAGACTTCTAAAGAAGCTGATCATATTCTTATAAATAAAATGTTCTGATGATTTTGCGGTGCAAGTAAGGGCGGAAACTGTTTATCGATCAAGAAGATCGGTGAGTAATATGTGAGATTAGTGCGGTTAATTTAAATAAATCTTTCAAAATTTCAGAATAGTATTGCTGGAAATAGTATAGCAGATTAGAAAGACTCTTCATTTAAATTACAAATAGTTCACCAGAAGATTTTACAAATATTCGAAAAATCAATTTTGTTTTTTTAAAAATGAGCTATATCGCTAACCTTATTCCATCCGAAAATTTCAGACAAGTTTTTATATTCAAGGTCTTCATTACTTGAATTCTACTATTATTATTATTATTATTATTATTATTATTATTATTATTATTATTATTTCCTTCTTTAAGAAATTCTCGCACCAGTGTTAGCTGATGATTTCTAACTGGAGTTTGGGTGACAGCAAGTGCCCTCAAGACTCAAGGACTCTTCTCAGTATTCTGGCCAATCTTAATAATGCTGTTGCCTCGACTTGTCCTCTTATTTCCAAGTTTTCCCGTCCCTGTACCAATCCTTTGAGGATTTCCCACGTGAACCAACTACAATTGGTATCACTGTCCCCTTCATATTCCATAGTTTTTTTTAGTTCTTTAGGAAGGCCTAAGTACTTATCTCTCTTTTTGCTATCTTTTATTTTTACTCTGTTTTCTGCCTGGACAGCAAAGTCAATTGAGCAATTTTTTGTTGACTCTCGCTAGGTCTGGTCGTCTAGCCAAGATTATGTGATCAGTTTGTATCTCAAAATTCCAGAGAAGTTTGTGCATCTCATTCTTTAGGACGGTTTCTGGGTTGTGCATATACCACTTGTTCATATAGTCAAATTAAATTTTTTTGCGCAACTGCAAGTGGATTACCTTCCCTATCCAGTCATTTCTAGTCTTATACTCTTTCTGTGCTAATGTGCTGCATTCGCTAATTATTTGATTGATCGTTTAATCCCTATCGCAATATAACCTACACTGGCTATTTTGTGGCGTTTTATCTATTTTTGCTTTAACATAGTTTGTCCTTATGGCATTTTTTCTGCTGCTATTTGAACAGACTCAATTTCTCTCCAAAGGTTTCTCTTTTTAGTCCTTTTTATAGAACAACAATAAACAGCACTCACCTTTACAAGCCAAAAGTAACATGGCTGCCTCCTTGGAAAAGCTAGCCAGCTAAAGCTCACCTCTTTTATTGAAGGGTGCATGAGCAGCATGTGGAGCAGCATGTGGATTAGCTCACTTTACAAGAATGGATCTATCCAACACATTTGCATGAGTGATGTCATTCATCTACTTATTCTCAACCAAATTACTTAGAGGTGAATCTTGGACATCACTCTACTTGAGTTAATCAATATTCTACATGGCGCTGCGAACAAAAGTAATGGAACCTGAAGACTGGGAGCAATACTTCGTTGAAGCAGGGATCTCTTCATGCTCGGCTAAAACCCATGCAGTAGTGTTTGCCAACGAAAAATTAACAATGGGAACATTACAGATGTTGGATAGAGCTATTCTGAGGGAGCTGGGGGTCACATCAATGGGAGAAGCCCTATGCATTCTTAAACAAGCCAAAGAGGCTGCCCCTCAAGCAACATATGTGAAGACACCAACAGCTAAGCTTCCCCAACTCAACCTGGAGATGACTCCCCAACTGTTCAGAAAGTTCCAAATTGATTGGGAGGTCTTTGTTAAGATAACAAATACACCAGAATCACAGACTAACATCCACCTCTATAATTGTGCCAACGAGGAAGCGCAAAATGCCATCATCAGCACCCACCCTGATTTTTTCAGCACAGACCCCAGCAAGCTGCTCGGGATGCTAAAAACACTGGTAACACTTTTCTACACTTTTCAAGTCTTCTTTTGTGAGATTTCACCTGTTTGTCGCTTGAAATGTCCATGCATTTGTTTTTCTTCCCATTCTATTATACATTTATTATTGTTCTGTTGACCATTGTATTGTTTGTGTTGTTTCTGGTCGCTGTAATCAGTCTTTCTTTGTTCTTTTTTATATAGTCTTCGAGTTTGAATGCTGACGAGTCTTCTTCCTCCTTCTTTTCTTGACACATATTGTCTATCTATATCATTCCTGTTGCCCAGTCGGCTGGGGTGGTAGAATACACCGACTGACAGCGAGTGTCCTGGATATGACATTAAACAATTTGATAGTGATGTTCCAGTAATGCTGGAACTTTGGGGGAAGCGGAGCACCCCTTCATTTCCATCGCTCCCATGTTCACTCTGGTCCGGAGTGGTAGTACCTGAGAGAGTCCTATCTATGGGTCAAATAGAACTAAAATGCATACTTATGCCGAACAGAATTGCTTGAAATAGAATTGTTTTGACATTCAAACTGCGTACTTATGCTAAACTGAATTGTTCGAAATAGAACTGTTTTGACCTTTAACTGTGTGTAAAGAAAAACTATACTTATACTAAACTAAATTGTTTGAATTAAAACTGTTTGACTAAACTGAATAGCTTTAAGTAGAAATGTTTTTGACAATCAAACTGTGTACTTATGCTATACTGAATTGTTTGAAATAGAACTGTTCATTTCTATAAAAATGGATTTGGCATTAAATATCCTACAAGGTTGATATGCCATAAAACCCAAACAAATATATCATTTCCGGGTAGTAAGGCCTTATGCATAGTTATGAGTTTTCTTGTTCTCTGGTCCATTTGTTGAAGTTCTTCCCTCGCCCACTTCAAGAATGGTCCCGAGTATCTTTCGAGGAAGACAGCCCAAGTGTTAATCCCTTTGATGAGATTTCTGCTATATAGCTTGCTTTCAAGTAGTTTTCTCGTTGTCCTGAGGTATTCTTTTATAATTTTTATTTTCATTTCTGCTTATTTGATAGTGTCCGTTTCTGATAGTTCCAAGTATTTGTAAGTTTCCTTTTGTCTTGGCGTTCTGATTTTTTATTTATTTGGTAGTTCTATTCCTTCCGTCATTTGTCGTTTTCCGCTTTTTACTATTAGCATGGCACATTTTTCTATGCCAAATCTCATCCCTATATCTTGACTATATATCCTCACTGCTTGTATAAGGGTTTCCAATAAGTTTTCATTTGTGGCAAGCAGTTTGATGGCGTCCACGTCCATTAGATAGTTGATTTTTTCTCTCGATTTAGGAAATTTGTATTCGCTTCTGCATTTCCTCAGTATGTCATTCAGTTGCATCATCGCTATTACAAATAGTAATGTGGACTGTGCATCTCCCTGAAAGTTTCACCACAGCTAAGCTTTTTCCTTCTACTGTCAGTTCCACTCTCCAGTTTCTAAGGTATTCTCGTTAAACTTTATGACTTCGTCGGATGTCTGGTACACTTTCAGACAGTCCATCATCCAGCTTTGCGGACCTTATCATATGGCTTTTTGCAGTCACTCTGCGCCATAGCTATATTTTTCCATCTTGTTTTGCTCTCCTTGAAGATGTGTTGATCAATGTACAGCAGATCTCCTGTTCCTCTTGTTCGCCTGCGGCATCCTTTCTTTTCCTCGGGGAACAGTCCGTGACTTGTTAGCGAATAATAAATCTCCTCCCTGTGCCGTTAGTATTGTTCACATCATCAGTAGGAATGTTATTGGTTTTTAGTTGTTGGAGGCGGTTCCTTTTGGGGACCTTTTTGTATCCTGGTGGTCTTTCCTTCAGTCATCCATTCGGGTATATTTGTTTCTTCTAAGAATCTAATCTGTTCGATAGCCAGTCTGTCGTGGATGGAAGTGAATATTTTAAACCAGTATCCATGTAGGCCATCATGGCCTGGCGTTTTTGATATTTTTTGTGTTGCTCTGTGTAAATCGAAGCGGATTAGTTCCTTCTTCGAGTCCTAACTCTTTTTACATATTGCTTATCCATTCGGCTTTTCTGCCATGTTCTTTTCGTTCCCATATTTTGCTCCAAAATTGTTTATCCTTGACATCCAATTGCTGGTATGTGTTGGGGTATTCTCCCCTACTCGCTGTTTGAATTTTGTTCGTTGTTTTGGAATATTCTGTTTTGTCAATTGTTTTATCCTTTCTTTCTCCGGTGTTTTCTGATTAATATCCTCAAGTTGTATTGTTTGTTTTATTTTTTGTGTTGCTTTTCTTTTTTCGTCCCAACATATTCCTGCGTCTTTCCTCTATCTAATCATTTTTGCTTGTTGTCGGGGATCTGTTATTTTGTGTTTCCAGTCTAATTTCATATCCAGGTTTTTGAATTTCTGTTCGTGTTCTTTAGGATATTGCGGAACCGATAAATACGTCGATCTCTCAAACTTGAAAAATTAGTGATTGACGACCAACTAGACAAGAATGACATGGACGAGAGAGTTGATTCAAAAGGTGAAGTTTTATTTGGCAAATCAATAACAATGAAATTGGTCCGCTCAGAAACCAGGATGTAGTTTGAGAAGGAAGGTGATCTCGGAAGACTTTCTGAAGTTAGCTCTCAGAAGAGCTGTTGATGTTAGACTTTCTGTGATTAGCTCTGAGAAGAGCTGCTTGAATGAGATGGCAGCTTTGATTGGTTTGGTTAGCTGTGCTAGGTCCGCAGTTGTGGTTGGTTCCTGTGACCTCTGCTGGCTGGAGTCAAG
This sequence comes from Sepioteuthis lessoniana, assembly GCA_963585895.1. Classification (NCBI taxonomy): domain Eukaryota; kingdom Metazoa; phylum Mollusca; class Cephalopoda; order Myopsida; family Loliginidae; genus Sepioteuthis; species Sepioteuthis lessoniana. Next base: position 132,591,426 of record OY757910.1, read on the forward strand.
ACATCAGCTGTTGAGTTGGCCCGGAGGTGTGCGTCTATAGCAGCTGCTGTTAATAAGGCCTTCGTCGTAGTGCTATGACCAGAGGAGGTAACTTCCTCGCCTACCGCATGTCTCAGTAGAAATGAATCTTTGGTCGTTGAGTTCTGAGTTTACATAGGGGTTGACCGCTACCACACAGCTGCGCCGGGTGAAGTGTTTCTGTAATTCGCTTCGTGAAATGTATGTATGTCGTTTTGTTGTCTGGCGTCACGGGTGACTCAGCGTTTTCTCTAAACCAGGGATTTTAGGTTGAGTACCCAGGGGCGGCTACGATAAGGGGACCACCGATTTCAGCACGGACTAATTTCGCTCTAGCATAGATTATTTCGTTTAATTACGTGATGCTTTTCGTTGAGATATTTGTTAACAATTTGTTTATTTTTTCAATTTCTGCCTTAACTGTTTTCCACTATTCATTTGTTAGCGATGATAATATAGTCTTCTTTTTGATATAATCCTCTTTATAATATCTATATTCATTTTTTCTTGAATTAGTATTTTTGTTCTGTGTGGTTTGCGTGCGTGGTATTTGGATGTTATTACTCAGTGGTTCAGTTCGGTTAGCACGTTCTTGTTTTTCACTGTATCGATTATTGTATTAGGGTCTTCTTGACTTGATTCCCTATTTATTTGTTGCTATATTTCTAATATTTCAAGGTCAGAAAAATAATTTTTCTTTATTATCGTCTCAACTTTGTTAGCGAGGCTTTGGCTTATTGTCTGAAATCTATCGGATTCTTACCAGATTCTTATCATTTTTCTCTAACCCTCTTTGTGTAAGTTTGCTTCTGAAATAACAGTAAAGTGTAAGTTTGTTGTACTCCCTAGTTCATTTTTTTGCTTTCTTATGTTTGATTTGTGTGGGTACGTAGGTCGTCGTTCGTGTACTTGAATATATAACAGTCAACAGTCGCAGGATGCCTACTGATCCCCAATATTGACTATCAGTGGAGCATCTGCCGATCTTGATACCCAGACATATTGTCTTGGTCCCACGTTGTTATGTTTTGGTTTCTCATTTTTATCGTGGGTAGTATATTGTGGCTATACCAAACCCAGGGGTTGTTTAAAATCTGCGCTCCTGTTACAGATGTGACCAAGTACTCTTTAAGTAAGAGAAATCTTAAGCGGGTTACAAATAAAGACGTTGGCGCTTTTTCCTCATCAATAGACGCCATCCTTATAGATGAGTAGCAGTAGTTTCCTGACTGCACTATTTGACCCTGGCCGTTGACCTATGAAGTTCTTCCGCCCAACATCTGGTGAGGGTCACCGTTGATCCAACGTTGGATTCATCCGCCTTACTTCATATCCACCATGCTGCATTTCATGGCTTCGAGTGATATGTATTCAGAGGATATTTTTCCTCTTAGATTTGTTAAGTTTTAACTTAAACTTCTGCCATTCACTATTTTTTCTATTGTTTAGACCAAGAGCAATTAGGGACTGTTATGTTCAATGTTCTGAGTTTCACGTAGGCGAAATCATTTCGATCTTTCATATCTGCCCCTGATTAGCGGCTTTAACAGGAACATGTATCACACTAAATTAACTGTATTTACCTTTGTGTATTTAACAACCAAAACTTACAAAGGAGAAAAATACAAGTAAAGCAAAATTAAACATTACTTCAGTTCCAAATAGTTACAGCAAAGACAAATTATTATTATTATTATTATTATTATTATTATTATTATTATTATTATTTACTCCTTGTGAGTTTTTCAACCGAGCGTTAACCGATGATGGTTCGCTGGAGTCTGAGTGACAGCAAGTCTCCTCAGATCCCCAGGACTCTTTTCTGTATTCTAACTGATCTTAACTATGCTTTTGTCTAGATGGTCTCAATTCTTCCTCTGATCTTCAGTTCCTCCACTCAATTGCGATAGTTCTAAGTGCATCAACAACAGTTGGTGTCAAGGTCACTTTCATGTTAATCAGATTTTTTTCTCTGGCACTGTTCAAGTAATTGTCTATATTTTTTTTTCTTTTAGTTACCCTCTGTGGTCTCCCAGAACGGCAAAATCTCCTGGATGACAAGTACTTATTAATTAAAATTAGGTGTGGTTTTCTGGCCAGGATAAGGTGATCTATTCTAATACAAAATGAATTAGATTACATCTACCTAAAAGAACAAACAGAATACATACAAAATCAGATCGATAAGATTAGAGACTCGGATGAAGATAGACAATCTAGGACAGTATGGCAAATGGTAAACAAAGTGAGCAGAAGGAAGAGCACTGCGAAAGCTAAACTGAAAGATATCAATTTACAAGAACGATTAAAACAGTGCAAACAACATTTGGAGAATTTACTCGGAAACTCTCCAAAAGTTATACATGAAATAATCACGAGAATTATAAGTAAGCAATTAGACATCAAACTTAAACCGTTTACGCAAGAAGAACTCGACTCGGTACTAAGAAAATTTTAAATAGAAAAGCAGCAGGGCTTGATGAAATACTCCTAGTAGTATGGAAGACCAGGTAATTCGACGACATACTGATCCGACACTGTAATGCTGTATATAATCAAAACCCGATAGACAGATAGATGAAGGGATGTATCATCCCCTTCCCTAAGAAGGGTGACCTTGGAATAACCTAGGACTAACGGGTTATAACCCTTACATCCATAGCGGCCAATCTCTACTTCGCAACCGCCTAGAACCCAAAATTGAGAAGATACTTAGGAAGAACCAAAATGGCGTTCGGAAGAATAGATCCACTACGTCACAAATTTTGACTATCCGTCGAATTCTTGAAGGTGTACGTCAAAAAAACTAGAGGCAATAATATAATTAATCGACTTATCCAATGCCTTTGACTCCATACACAGAAAAAAGATGGAGCAAATACTGCTCGCCTACGGCCTATCCAAAGAAACCGTCGCAGCCATAAAAATGCTATATAGAAATACAAAAGTAAAATTCCATTCCCCAGATGGAGAAACAGACTACTTCGACATTGTAGCAAGTGTACTGCAAGGAGACATACAAACCCCATACCACTTTATCATCTGTCTAGAGTATGTTCTTAGAACTCCCATCGATAAAATGAAAGAAAACGGTTTCAAGTTAACAAAGAAAAGAAGCAAATGATACCCCGCACGAACAATTACCGACGCAGTCGACGCCGATGACATAGCGCTTCTGGCAAATACACCCGCCCAAGCCGAAACCCTACTACATAGTCTGTAACGAGCAGCTGCTGGCATAGTCCTCCATGTCAATGCACACAATACGGAATGTACGTGTTTTAATCAAAGAGGTGACATCTCCACACTAAACGGTATCTCTCTGAAACTATTAGACAAGTTCACCTGCCTAGGAAGTAGTGTCTCATCAATCGAGACAGACATCAACACGCGACTATCAAAGACATGGACAACTAAGTCATACTGAAATCAGACCTGACCAATAAAATGAAACGAAGTTTTTCAAGCAGCGGTCGTGTCGATACTGCTATATGGATGCACTACATGGACGCTAACTAAACGTATGGAGAAAAAGATTGACGGCAACTACACAAGTATGCTGCGAGCAATATTGAACAAGTCCTGGAGGCAACACCCCACAAAGCAGCCGCTGTATGGTTACTTACCACTCATCACGAAAACTATCCAAGTTAGACGAACCAGACATGTAGGATACAGCTGGAGAAGTAGGGATGATCTCATAAGTGAAGTACTCCTGTGGACCCCTTCAAACGGCCGAGCAAAAGTAAGACGACTTGCAAGAACATACATACAACAGCTCTGTGTTGATGCAGGATGTAGTCCTGAAGACCCGCCGGAAGCAATGGACGAGAGAGAAGGGTGGCGAGGAAGGGTCATGGATATCCGTGCTGATTGTGCGACATGATGATGATGATTTTAACACTAATACTACGTAGTGGTTTTCTTTGGCGTCCGAGTCACAGTAAGTCTCCTCAATTCTTTTGAACACTTCTAAATATTCTAGGTGATCCCACCATTATTGTATTTTGGACAGTCTCAATTCTTCCTCGGGTTTCTAGATCCTTTTCCAATTTTTTGTGGAAATTTCCAAGGGTTCCAACTACGATTGATATTACTGTAATCTTCATGATCAAAAACTTTTAACTCTCAGGCAAGTCAGAACAATTTAGTTTTTCGCTTTCCCTTATTTCCTGGAATCTGCTGGGAAGGCAAATCCCATTTGTTGAAACATTCGTTTCTTTTTTTATATTACCACTAGGTTGTGTCTTCTTGCTGGAAGTGTGTTATCTAATTTTATCTCAAAATCCAAGAGAGTTTCAAACCTTATGTTTCAGGAGAGATTCTGGTTTGTAGACATATTTTTGCTATTTGTATAATTCTCAATGGATCACCTTCTTCACCCAGATGTGTCTATTCTTGTATTTCTTTAGTCCAGTTTACTGTATTTGCTTATTCCGAGGTTTACTATTTTATTTCACTTTTTATATTAGCGATTCTCTTGGTCTTATCTATTTTAGTCTTTATAATTAATTCTTATGAAGTTTTCTTATGCTACTATTGATTATGATCCAGTTTCACTAAAGGTTTCCACTTGGAACCATTTATTATTACCATTATTATTATTAGTTGCAGAAGTAGTAATATTTGTTGTTGCTGTTGTTGCTTTTGTTATTTGAGGTTTTGAACATATAAAATAAACTGGCTTTCACTGAAGAACAAGTGACTGCAAGTCACAGTAAATCAGCACACTTGCTGACTATTCGATTCGATATTAGTAATGCTGTTTTATAGACGTTTCAGAATAGCTTCAGGACAATTCCAAATACGTCAACAATGAAGATTACAAAGGTGTCTTCATGTTTCACATTCATCTTCAATTATCAGGCTATGATCAGATTTCTTTCAGTTTCAATATTTTGTTTGAAAGAACAGTGACATATTCTATCTGATATATTTTTCTAGTATCAAGATTTTTATCATCTATTTGATCTTTATTTTTTCTAGGTCTTTTTATAAAGTTTTGTAATCAGACCAAAGATTTCTGTCAGTCCTCACCAAAATCTACCATCATGTGGTATGTGAGGCTACTCATTACAATATTTCATAGATCCTATGTTTCTTACTGATGATATTTCTTGCCAGGACTTGTCCTTTGAAAATAATTAACTATTTTGAAATCTCACGGCCAACTTTCAAGTTTTTTATGAAAGAGTTTTTAGTCATTTTTGAAACAATTCTTGAAACCGGTTCTAATCAAATTTCCTGTTTTTTGTCTATATTATTGTAATTATTTTCTTATTTCTTATATTATTGTTAATCTTATTGCTGCTACTGCTGCTGCTGCTGCTAAAATGCAACAAATCAAAAGATGACCAATGTATTTTCTGATAAACGCTGTTGAAAGTAATTATAAAGAAAGCAAGAAATAGACAAAATGAAAAAAACAACGAAAAGAGAAAATAAAGATCATTAAAAGTTAAAGAAGACAAATTAGACGTAGAGTAAGTAATTGATAATCGATTGATGAGAATTGAATACTTTGGTGTCCAGCCGAGCGCTGAATGTTCGATCAGATTACAACTATCTGATTGGTTAAAATGTGAGTTAGAATTACGTCACTCTGACGTCATACTCAGGGTGGTTGCTTTTCTGTTCTTATCCGGAAACTAAAAAATATATGACTGCAGAAGTTCATGTCGACCCAGGGCAAAACACCTAACTACAGAGTAGTCAAAAGAACTGTGACATCCTGTCGATAAATCTAGCCAAAGTAAAACTAACCGTATTAGATGAGGATTAAAAGCCTTGTCAATAAATCATAAGTTTTTTATACTGAGCAATTCGAACTGGGATATATTTTACTTAGTTTCCCATCTCTTTGAATAAACAATTGCTGCATTTGATTTTTTTTTGGCTCGATTTATCATTCATTTACTTCAGGATATATTTGGATTTAAAGTAGAATATCTGTATAATGATATTTTGAATATTCCTGCAGAAATAAAATTCTCTATTTGAATAAATCTTAGACGTGGTGATATTCTGTATAAACATGGGGCATAGGTTTGACCGAAACCGAAAGACTCTAGAACGAATAGTTTTATAAATATTACGAGGTGCCTTCAATAAGTTTCCAGACTTTGTTTGTACAGGCATTTAAAATTGTCGTAGACTCTTGAAAATTCACTATATTAGTGCTACACATCTCATGAGATGACTGACTAATTTTTATGATTTCAGGTTCAAATGAACAGCTACAACAGGAATTGGAATATACCCTACTAAAGCCTGATTGTCACAGTTGGTGAATTTCAAAAAATGCAATCTGGACGTGAGGACACTTTAGAAGAACGATATGCAATAAAATTCTGTTTTAAACTCGAAAAAAATGCCCCAGAAACGTATGGAATGCTTCAGACTGCTTTTCGACCATCTTGCATGAATCGAGCATCGGTTTTTGAGTGGCATAAGAGATTCAAGGAGGTAGGGAATCTGTGAGGGATGATTATGGGAGGTGTGCGAGGAGTATGGAAGTCAGAACACCAGAGCTGATTGGCCAAATAAAGTGTGGGAACTGTACACACAATTATTCGCGAGGAACTGAAGATGCAGAAGATTTGCGCAAAATTTGTCCCAAGGGTGCTCAGAGAATATTAGAACGAAAGACGTTTTCATGACAGCAGGGAGATGGTCGAGCTGATCAATTCAGATCCCACAGTTCTTGATGCTCTGGTGACCTGCGATGAAAGCTGGATCTACTACTGTGACCCAGATACCAAGAGATAGAGTTCCCAGTGGAAGCATGCTGGCTCTCTCAGACCCAAGAAGGCCAGATAGCAAATCCATCCACAAACTTTTGATGATCCCTTTTTTTGACAAGACTGGCCTGATCTACATGCACTGGGTTCCCACTGGACAGACAGTCAACAAGGAATACTATGATGAGGTTTTAAGGGAGTTCAGGAAGAGATTCCTTGGGAAGAGGCCAGCACTCTTCAAATCGGATCAGTGGCATTTCCACCAGAACAATGCGCTAGTCCACAACTATATTTGACCAAGATGGGCATCCAAACAGTTCGTCACCCTCCCTAGAGTCCAGACCTTGCTTCCTGTGACTTGTTTATTCCCTAAGCTCAAGGAAAAACTTAGAGGCTGTCGTTATGAGACAATTGAGGAGATGAAAGAGGCTGTGACGAAGGTCATTGACATGCTCACACGAGAGCACTTCCATGGGGCCTTCCAGAAGTTGTTGGAACGATACAACAAGTGCATAGCATCCAGAGGAGATTACTTCGAAGGGGACTAGAGTTTCATGTGCGTACTATTAATAAAAGTGCCCATACGAAAAAAGTCTGGAAACTTTTTTAATGAGCCTTGTATTTTATTGATTTGAAAATAAAATTGGAATGCACTGTATAGTTACATAAAGACTATAAAACATTATTATTTGCATTAGCGGTCAGTCTTATATTTGTGAAGTTTATTATAATTTTTGAGGATTTTACTTCTTCGTTTACGCATAAAATTTATTAGACATTTGTGGTGCAATACTCGTACCTGACAGATGAACCCCATTGTCACCGAATTGTTTTGAACAATGTTTAAAAAATTGCATGTACTATTATTCATTTCGCTGTCCAATAAGTGAGTGTACATTTAGACAAAAAGATATTTTTTCATGAATCATGTAAACTTCTTTTAATATATTTTATGCAATTTGCGCCAATTTGATAGAAAGCCAAAGTTATATGTTCTGTTTTGCTCCACAAAATATCATCTCATGCCAGACTTACGCTTTATTGAAGATATTTCTTCTCAACATACTTGCACACTTGTAAAATCACCAAAAATGTCATATATAATGAATCTCATCTTTTGCAATTTGTTATTAATGAAAGATGATGAGATTAATGAGAAAAGTTATTCCTGGTTTGAACACCTCTTATTTTTAGCTTCTAAGTTTTGTATTCCCCTTTGTTTCTTTGCCAAGCAGGTTTAAAGCTGATTCAGGATTCAGCTCGTTTCCTTTTTTATTAATTTCTCTTTATAAAATCAGAAGGATGATTATTGTGTCAACTAGATAAAAGATTATTTTCATAAAAAAATTTATCATAAGAAACCGTGACATACAGTAGCAATAATTTAAATATATATTTCTATTGTCAATGGGATAGAATAGGATGTCAGAAATCAAAATTTCAGTACTTTCATATTTTCCTGGATTAATATCTGCCGCTATCAATATGGTTACTAAATACTTACAGGTTCATCAGAAACATGAACTAAAAGTTACGCCCGTAAAATAATCATACGTTTATTTCTTTAAATATGTATTTGTAAAACATTACGTAAAAATATTTTCTTACAAAGAAAAACTTTATTACTCCACGGTTATCATTACTTTATACAGCAATCAGTTAAATTTTGCTTTTTCATTGTGTATGTGATTTTATTTTTAGCTTTTGTAACGATCATGCAACAAGTGAGAGCAAACGCTAGTCCTAAAATTTTTATGATGAAACATATTAAAAAAGTTCAACGTCTAAGTAAGAATGATATTACCTTTTTTTATTCATTTATTAAATTTTAGTTTTCTATGTAGAAAGTGGGACGAACCTGTGAATTACCATGTACGTTTCGTGACTAAGACATTTCCTTCATGTAGAGTACGAGAACTTCTCAGGAATTTCTCATAAGTTTCAAATTGAACTGAAAATTGCAGATTCTTTTAATTGGAGAATTATAATACTTTAATAGTATTGACTTTAAAGAGATCTTGCAAAAATATTCATTGTTACAATAAGCAACACATAGAAATCGGACCATTTTAATATAGATACATAACTTATGACTCGCACATCGGGCAGTTTTTGCAGAAGTGATTTCAGTTGGTATTATTATTCCCAAAGCTTATATTTTTTTGCACAGGTCAATTCTGAGGGGTTACCCAGTAAGGATCGAATTCATAAAAATAGAAAATTGGTCTGTGAGGTGTGATTCTCAATTTTGTAAGAATTAGTTGTATAAGGAGTTTGCTTTCACTTTTCTTTTCTCTAATATATGCCGAGCAACAATCAGCCAAAAATTTTGTTAGACGATAAGGAACATTCAACAAAATGAAAGGAATTCGATCAAATAATAAAATAAATTTTGGTTTCAATGTAGGTAGTCACAAGTGCATGCGTATTTACATGTGGGGGTACGTAGATGTGTGTATATTTATGTTTGGCTGACTCAATGGATGGATATATGGATGTATGCTTAAAGGATCAAAAAAAATAATTCATAGAGAAAGAAATCAGAACACGCACACAAGAATACACACATGTAAATTACAATATTTACATTTAAGTACTTATACAATGTCTCTCTATTCATATAGATACATAGATACACCCCCTACGCACACACACACACACACACACACACACACACACACACACACACACACACACATATATATATATATATATATATATATAGGAGTGGGTTAAATTTCAAAAGATGAAAGCAAAAGAAATGAAGCACCAATCTTTTATATATATATATATATAAATATATATATATATATATATATATGTGTGTGTGTGTGTGTGTGTGTGTGTGTGTGTGTGTGTGTGTGTGTGTGTGTGTGTGTGTGTGTGTGTGTGTTAGAGAAAAATGGAAATAAATCTAACGGTATGTAAATATGAAAATCTAAAAAAATATGACATTCAGTGGATGTTATTTGTTTATACAGGAATAATAAGGAAATGATTTACATTGCTGTTTTTTAAACAATCTTCAAGGCAATGTTATTATGATGTTATCTCATTTTAAAAGTTATTTTCAAATTAAAAAATTCTCAGTGTTCTATAATCATTAATAAGAATTCTGATTTAAAATGTATGCGATGAAATTAGCATTCGAAATTTTTTTTCATTTGTTTTATTTATTCATCTATTTATTTTTTCCAGAAAGGTTAATGTATTTGCTATAGATTAAACATTTTGCAACTTGTATAAGAATTAGGAATTTTCTAAAATTTTCAAAAATGCTGTTAATGTGTGTAGTTAAAAATTCAGAAAAAAATTAATTTGTGAAAAATTGTTATTTTTATTTTTTAAATATGCCTATGCGTGTAGTTTTAAAAAATTATTTTTAAATTTAATTTGTAAAGAAAAATTGTTTTCCAATCTACAGCAAACTGTTTAAGCATTTTTTGAAAAAAAATAAAGAAGAAAAAATTTAAAATAAAAATTTTCATATATTAATTACGTCACTCATTTTGAAATAAAATAGCATTAAGGATTATAGAACGCAAAGAATTTTCTGTTTTTCATTTCATTTTTCCATTATAAAATAATTTTGGGGGTGAGACAATATCACCTGATAACATCGTTTTGAAGATAGTTTTAAAAAACAAAACATTTACGTTGGCTTATTATTCATATATGAATTATGTTAGAAATAAATATTCCTTAAATATAATTTTGCAATATAAAACAAAACTAATTATAAGATTTAAATAAATAAATAAAATAAATAAAACTTCTCGCAAGTCTTAAATTTTATGACTAATTAAAAGGACGTTTTTTATTGGTTGAGAATAAAAAGCTGTCTTTGTGTATATATTAATTTTATAAATCAATAAGCAGACGATTTTTAGAAGACGCAATCAACAAAAACTTTTCAACATGGAAAGACAGCGCTTTTAAAGGGCATCGCTTCATTTAACCAACGTTTCACACAAAAAATGACTAAAACTTCGGACTCAACAATTCTTCGAAAAGAGAACATGAAGACCAAAGCTACGTGTTAATTTAATTATGCTTTTGTTTGGGTTTATATATGTATATATGTGTATAAATACTTGAATATGTGCAATCAAAAATTGACTTAGCTACATGTTCACTTTTCTTCCAAAACGTTTACAAATAAAAGTAAGTATTAGGTTGGAAATAATATAAATTAACAACATATTTCGAAGAATAATTAACAAAATAATTCGAAGAATAATTCTATTTCCTAAATGAATATTTTTGCAAATGTTGTTATTGTAACGTAAGTATTAATAAAACTTATAAAATTAACACCGAAGTAAAACTTACATATAAAAAAAGGTGAAACTGTACACGAGTCCTACTGTTATATAAATTTAATTATTAAAATGGCTTTAAAGGAAGAAATTAATATAGAGGGAGTTCTTTCTAACCTTTATGGGGAAAATAAAGCTGATGAATTAACTTCAGAACAAATAAAAGAAGGGCTACTCACTTTGAAGCGACATAGAGCCACTCATAAAAGCAAAATAACCGTGTATTTAAATTATTTAAAACAAATGCATGACAATGGGACTCTTACTTCTTCCTTGCGTCAAAAACAATTAAAGCCATTAATGAAGAGTCTTTGAAGGTTAATAATTGGAATGAAGTAATTAACATTTTTATGCAAAATACCAATTATAATATCAAAGTCGAAGAAAGCTATAATATAGAATTAGACTGCCAGGTCGAATATAATATAAATAATTTAATAATTATAGATACATATGAAGATTATTTAACTAATGAAAATACTAAAGCATCAGCAGTTATACCTCTTAATGAAATATTAAGTGATGGAAAACCACCTCCTTTAACTTGTGGTACTTTTAATGGGAAAGAGAAAGATAAATTTTCCTTTCATAATTTTTTAAATCAATTTAATAATGTTATTGATTCAAAGAAACATTTATTAGAATCCGCTAAGCTATCATATTTAATTGGATATTTAAGGGATTATGCTTTAAAGCTAGTAAGTCATTTGTCCCTAACTGATTCAAATTATAAGGTGGCCTTAAATTTATTAAAGGAAGAATTTTTGGACAAAGAATTTATAATTGACGAAACTCTAAAGAACATTTTGAAAGCTAGAATCCTTAAATATTAAATATTATTCGTCTGAAATTAAGTCCTATTCATACGAGTTGCAACAATATAATGTTGATTTTTTTCAAGAAGGTTCTTCTGGAAATATTTTAATGAGTCACATAATAATGAATAAACTACCTAAAATATTAGTAAAACAATTGATGAATAAAATTAATAATAATTAATAATAATTATTCTAGTTTAGAGCAGATATTTAACAGCTATAACGAGGTTTTGAAAACCTTAATTAGAACTATGTCTGGCTGAAAAAATATAAAGGATAAGAAAATTTCAAGTGGCAATAATAATAACCATAGATTTGAAATAAAAGCAAAAAGTAAAATACCTATGATACAAAATTTTGAAGTAGGAGCCGTTAGTAAAGGTACTAAAATGCTGTGCAAACTGTGTGCTTCAGGAAAGTATGAAACCTATCCTAATTATGAAGCAAAATTAGCTAAAATCTTGGAATTATCCTTATGTTCTAGATGTGCTGGGTCAGGTCACAATAAATCAGAATGTTATGGAAAAGAGGCAAGTTAAGATTTCCCTCTCTCTTATGTAAAAAAAGAGCACATAATTCCTTTATGTCCAAAGCAAAATAATGGTTCAAAATCAGGTAGTTTTCAAACCAACTTATGCTATGCTTTAAGGAATATAGACATATGTAATTTGCTACCAACAATGACTTTGAAATTAAAAAATAGTAAAAGACAAAGTAAAGTTAGATGTCTTATAGATTGTGGTAGCCAGAGATCTTTTATTTCAAAAGAAGCTGCTCAAGACTTATGTCCAAATTATGATGAATTGTACTCATTTGAACAAGAAGTACATACTTATATAGGAAAACAAAATAAAATGTTTAAACAAATGTCTACAGGAATCAAATTAAAGGATAGACTAGTTTTTGTTCCTTTATTGGTAGATGAAAATATGAATATAAACTATAAAATACCTGGAATGAATACAGTAATCAATAAATTAAAATCTCAAAATGTAAGTTTAGTTGATAGTTCATTTTATTTAAATAAAGACCACGAGAAAATTGAGTTGGATATGCTGGTGGGTAAAGATATAATACAATATTTTTCATTTTCCATAAATAAGATTGGTGGTGGATTTAACTTCATTATAGACAATAAAGTAGCTCCCGTTGGAAATATTTTAAATTTTCTCAGTTCAGCTGAAAGAAAGGACTTGTTTGATTCACAATTGAAATCAGTTGAGTAAAATAATACAAGAAAAAAAAACTAAGGCTATAGTAAATTTGATTATGGATCCCCTTAAGTCATATTTTAATCCATGAGAACATATTTTGTCTGATAGTGAGAGGTAGATAATGGACTAGAAAATCTCTTTAGTTTTGAGTCAATGGGAATAAAAACTAATGATCAAGAACTTATTTCCTTTGATAATCAACAAATTAGTAAATTTGAAGAAGGAATTCAATTAATAGATGGACATTATTATGTAAATTTGCCTTGGTATTCGGATAGAATTGAAAATGTGCCTTCTAATCATTTTATAGCACTTAAAGTTTTGGATCGAACATCGAACAGTGGAATTTTTGAATAAGAAGGGATTAATTAAGAAATATGAAGAAATCTTTGATAACCAACTCAAAGATGGAATCATCGAAGAAATAAAAGTTTCTCCCTCTAATTATAATAATTATACTTGGATTCTACATAGGCTCGTAATAAAAACAGCGGAGCAGGTAACAACTAAAATAAGACCTGTGTTTAACTGTTCATTAAAGACGAATAAAGAATTGCCTTCAATTAATCAAGCAGTTTATACAGGCATAGATTTGATATTAAAGTTGTTATTTTATCTAAGAACTAATAAATATGTAATGGTCAGTGACATTAAACAGGCTTTCTTGATGATAAAATTAGCCAGTGAATATGATAAAAATAGGTTTTGTTTTTTCTGGAAGAGAGGAAACAAGCTTATTTGTTTTAGGTATAAAACTATAGTGTTCGGGTATACAGCATCCCCATTTATATTTAATCATGTGAAGAAACATCATGTTAAGTCTTACCCAAAAGATAAATACAGTGAAATAATGGGTAATAACTTTTATGTTGACAATTTAATACTTACTAACAATGATATGAGAGAAATGAAGCATTTGTATAGAAATTGTTATGAAAAAATGCTGGAAGGTGGCTTCATATTTTTGTCATGGAACTCCAGATCAGATCAATTCAGAAACCTAATGTTGTGGGAGCCTTATCCATCTAACCATAATGGATTCTTCTCACCGTGATTAGTACTGAGAGATTTCGCTGCCAGAGAGGCAGATCAATATCGGTGTAATCCGAACAGTACAAGACTTCTTACCTTTTCTATGTAACTCTATCTTTCTTGTGTAATATAATCTATCTAATATTCGTGTTTGCGTTTTCATTAGTGACCCTTTCCGGGGCCACAACATACTGGCGACGAGGAACTTGAATGAAAAAAAAGGACTCTCCAACAAGCAAAAGGGGTTAATCGCACAACATACTGGCGAAGATACATCGCAACAACAAAGAGATACTTTTTAAAAGTCTAAGTAATAACCAGCCTACAGATGGTACTACTATTTTCACTCAAAATGCAGTGTGGAACGCACTCGAAACATTTTCCTACGCTCCAGATGAGGATAATACCTTTGAGGCATATTACAGAAGATATGAAGATATCTATATTACCGACTGTGCCGATTGGACTGATGCAAAAAAAGTCCGGCTACTTCTACGAAAGCTAGGAACTGTGGAACACAACAAGTTCGTAGATTATATCTTACCAAAAAAGAACTTGCGAACTTGGCTTGGTTATATTACTGTCAGAATTATTCAGCTCCAAAACGTCTCTATTCCACAAAAGATGGAAATGTCTCAACTTAACAAAAAGGGACAGTGATGATTATTTAGGGTTTGCCTCGGTCGTCAATAAAAACTGCGACGATTTTATACTAGGGGAATTGTCAGCGGATAACTTCAAATGTCTGATATTTGCACAAGGCCTAGTGTCGGCAAAAGACGGGGAAATCAGACGCAGAGTTTTGTCAAAATTAGAGAACGAACCCGATCTCACACTTCAAAAACTGGCTGAAGACTCTCAGAGGATAGTGAGAGTCAGAAAAGACTCAAAAAATATCGAGGAATCTGGTGTTGCTTACGTAAGGAAAGTCAAGCATAGATCCCAATCATACTCTCCGATAACAGAGAGAAAAAATATGATTAACTAAAATTTCAATACAGGCAGACTAATGACAACCAAAAAAAAAACACCCAGCACTTGCTACCAGTGTGGAAAAGTACATTGGGCCAAGGACTGTCCCTATCGTACAAAAAAAAAAAAACGGTGAAAACTGCGATAAATTCGGACATAAGAGCTCGCAGTGTAGAAACAAAAATAATTAAAAAACAGAGTCAGACATACAAAAAGCGAGGACGAGTCAGACATACAAAAAGCGAGGACGAGTTAGACATACAAAAAGCGAGGACGAGTCAGACAAAGTCGTTCGTAAATACATAACAGTCAAAGTATTAAATAAGTCGGTAAGATTTCAGTTAGACTCTGGCTCTGATCTATCAATAATAAACTTACAAACTTGGAGAAAATTAAATAGGCCAATAATAAAGATGACAAGCAAGACGGCACGAACGGTAACAGGAGACAAAATAAAATTTGAAGGCGAAATAATTATCCCAGTATCACTAAATGGTATAACCAAAAAATTAAAATTCTTCGTATTGAAGAACACAGAAAATTTATTTGGGTCTAACTGAATTTTTGCCGTGAAAATTTGGTGATCGGTGGACACACCCTTGAATGAGGAGTATGCCTCGCAATTCACTGTGCTATTTTTCCATTTCTTGTTTATAAAGACGTGGTCAATCTGTGCTTGAGTATTGATTGCGTATGTGTAGGTCCATAATTTTCCCACCCTTTTTTGAAAGTTTCTATTGAGGCATGTTAATCTATTTTCTATCGTGAAATCTGTTAGATATCCATTCCTGTTTGATAAGTTGTGTAGGCTGTATTTGTGGTTTCCGGGCATTCATGTCTCCGCCAATGACGAGAACGTTGTGTTTCAGGATGATACGCACTAGAGAGGATAGCTCATCGAAGGTGATGGGTTCAGTTTCTTCACTAACATTGGTAGGGCAGTAGCAGAAGATGATTGTTGCTCTGGGGTTGCCATTTAAAGTAGGTACCATCATCCTAGGTTGTATTCTCTCTATGCTATTAAGTGATTTTTAGGCTCTTGGCCCGATAAGTATACCTACACCTCCTACCATGTCATTGACAGAATTTTTCCATCCTTATATAGTGGATTAGCGTCCATCCATTGCCAGTATCTTGATATTTAATATCCTCGCTATGTGTGTATCTGTGTTCTTGAATGAACATTATGTCCATGTTATGTTCTACGGCCGATGCAGTCAGCTCCGGTAGTTGTTCTATTCTATTTAAGGTTCGAACGTTGAATGTCGATATTTCTATTGTGCGTTTGCATTTTAGTAATTTTTGTTGTTTGAGCTCTGTAGCTGATTTTTCGAACACTGAGGCCAGGACTCCAACCTCAACAGGACGCATCCCTTTTTTACCCACGCGAAGAGCGATACGGTTTATACGTGTGGTTTGAGTGTGGGTCATGGTTATCTTTCGATGGCTGTTTTTATTCTCATCCATAGAAGCCACTCTAAAAGATGCGGAACAGTAGTTCCCCGGTCGAACTAACAATCTTAGCCGTTGAACCGTCAAATTTATACTCCCAGAACCAGAGCTTTTTTCTTCTTTATGTTCTATTTTACGTTTACCAGGAGTTTTTTGGGGGGCGGGGGTCTAAATAAATCCAACAGTGTTAGATTCTTTGGCTAGGTTCAATTTTTTATTTTTGGTCTTACAGTTCATTGTTCTTTCAAGACACATAATAGTATACACCACTGATTTTTACAAAGACAAAATTGAATAAAAATCATACATGCATTTTTAAATGATAATTTAGTATAGAACAATGTTACTAACCATTTTGGACTTCTTTTCGAAATGGACGTGTTAATTCATTCCTATGGTGTTTACAAATGGTCTTTCTAGTATAATTTTTCAAATTTTATGAGCATTTATATACATGTGGGCTCTGTACTGTTTGACGAACGGGGTGGGGGTCATTTACTTGTTAGTTCCTACATTGCATTTTTCCCCTGTCTTCTGAAATTTCGATACTAATACGGGTCATAATTCTGCCCTTTCACTAAAAAATAGAATTTCACGTTCCAAAAATGATATCTGTTCGTTCAAGTTCAATTTTTCAATTTGGGCTTACAGTTCATTGTTTTTTCATTAAAGACACATAATAGTATACACCACTGACTTTTACAATGACAAATTGAATAAAAATCATGCATGCATCTTTAAATGATAATTTTGTATAGATTTACATACTATATATATATATATATATATATAACTTTCTAACTCTTGGGCGTTTTTCAGAGTCCACTAATCGGATTTATTGGATAATTTGCTGTTTTAAAATATTTGAAATATTTTAATTCAAAGGAAGTCGATATTATAATGTGGTCCACATTTTCATAAATGTCTGTTTATTTATTTCATCACACATTGCTGCTGATGTTCTGGCATTTTTTTTCCTTAACAACTGTCAGTGGGAGAAAGTTTAATCACTTGTAATAAAGGTCCCACTTTATCTCAGGTCACTAAGAAATTTCCATGGGGTCAGAGCACACCATGACCAACTGAAAACACCTGCCGAGATAAGCACAACTGAGAAATGCTTTCCCCCATGTTTAGTTACAAGATCACTGACCATGAGAATAATGTATATCGCCCTCTCTTCTGCTAAACCCTCCCACTTTTTTGAGTGAGTGCCCATATTTGGGTACCCCTTAACTGATCTTGGCTACTAAAATGGATTATAACTTTTAGATAGTTATTTTCTTTCCTTTACATACTTTTTTACTGACTTTTTCACTATTCCCTTCGTCCTTTCAACACACTCTGCACCTGTTTTATGCATCGTCGCTCAGATTTGTGTCCAAATCATTCCTCTCGTCAATGCCAAAATCTCCCTTTCTCTCCTTTACACGATCTTCCTCTCCCTCTTCCGCTTCCTTCTTCTTCTTCTTCTTCTTCTTCTTCTTCTTCTTCTTCTTCTTTACAATCTCTACACATTATTTCTTTCTTCCCAATATATTTTCTTTTCAGTAAATCTGTTAGGAGTGTTACAACTTCTTAATATAACTTTTACACTTTATAGATTCCTTTTCCCTCCGTCATTTTCTTTTTTTATCTTTTCTTTAATATTTATTGCCCATAATTTTTTTAGTTTTTATAACAAGGTTTGCTGCAAAAAGTCAATGCTTTTTTATAAGTAGATAGATGAATGAACTCATAATAACTATGTTTAAAAGCTGTTTGTATATTTGTTAAAAAGTTAAGATGAAAAAGGATGTAAGTAATTAACAAATGATTTTATCTCAAACTTCAAATGAATTTTATAATATAGAATTTAGGTTTGAGTCTCGCTTCGGACGAGAACTTATTTTATTTCTAATTTTTCTTTTATTTCTGTGCTTATCAACAGAAATTAATACCTTTGTATTTATCTGTCCAACAATCGATCGACCGATCCATATCCTTGCTATTTATCTTTTCCTCAACTTTTCTCGCTTTTTTTGTATCAAAACTCATTTCCATGTTAAATTTTCTCATAATGTTATTCTCTCTCTTTTTTTTTTTCAATATTCTTTCTTTCTTTCTTTTTTTCTTTCTTTCTTTCTTATCTACTTTTGTTGGGTTCCGTTTCGAAAAAGTTCCATTTTCACCCTTTGCCTTCTCTTTTCTTCTTCCTTTCTTTCCTTCGATCCTCCTCTTTCTTACTCCAGTTCTTCTTCTTTTCCTCAATATTCTCTTAATTTTTCTATTTTTCTCGTCTCATTTTTCAGAATTGATTCTCGCATTGGTGATATTGTTTCGTTTTTATTTTTAGTGTTTTTTCTTTTCCCTTTCTTTTTCTCAAATTTTCTTTTTCTCCTTCACTTCATCTCTCTCTCTCTCTCTCTCTCTCTCTCTCTCTCTCTCTCTTTCCTCTTCTTTATATTTCTTAGGTTTCCTTTTCGTCAGACTTCTCTTTACTCCAGCGTTCCTTTTTCTGCCTCTTCTGACGTTTCTCTGTTTCCTCTATTTTTTCAACGCAATTTAAAATGTTCAAATACGAAAATAACTTTAGACATAATAAGTATTTTCTAACTTTACTTAAAAATGTCATAAGGCCATAAATGTGGGCACGTAGTAAGGATGCAACAAATTTCAGTACCTGGTGAGTTTAGTATGTCATGCTAATCATTGCTTCAAGGTGAGACAACCTAGCCAGTGCATTATCGGCATTCAAGTAACTGTAAGTCCTGCACTTTTCGCTGAGACAAGATTACAAACATTTCTTTGTGAGTAAAATACTTCCATTTAAGAAATGGACTTAACCATCCATTTTATAATGTATACCTGCTAAGTCTGAATGAGTTTTTTTGCAAGTAAACGTTGAATAAAATTCCAGAAGCTCATTTTGTTTCCAGTTGTTTTCATTACACTCTTCAAATTCTTACCAATGTAATTTAAGAATGGACTGAAAAATTAAAAGATTGAAAGTTTATATGATGACTTCATATCTGCAACTGATGACGTTTTTGAAAAATGGATTCCAAGCGCTGCAACGGGAAGTGTGTGGACTGTAAGAACGACTATTTTCAAAAAAAAGCTCATTTGGTCACATTCCATCAGAGTATCTTGGTCAGCCTAGGAACATTTCAGCCAACCTTCGAGCACACGATTTATAGGGCAAACTTTTAGTTTATTTTTAAATATGATACCAGCAATGACCTTTCAAAAAGAGACACACAAAAAGTGTAAAAATTAATCTAAATTGATTCAAGAAAAGGTTAAATTACTGATATAAATTGAACAGTTGCGTGCACATAATTGGAGTGTTATGCCAAATCTTCAATAAATCACAATTCTACGTTTGTAGAAATAGCAACTTCCGGCACCAATAAGTAATAATTTCGGCTACAAGACAAATCACTACGTATTAACTTAGCTTTATAAACCACAAAAGAAAATCCGCTACAGAGATCAAACTTAAACGAAAACTACTTAGATGCAAGCACATTGTTAACATAGCGACATTTAACGTAAGGACTTTAAATACAGTAAACCAGTTATCTGAGCTGACAGCATCTGTAGCCGAGCATAATATAAACACCATATGCATACAAGAGCACAAGTATTACCATAGTCAGCTAGAGAGAAAATATCACGATAGAGGTAAAGGATGCACATTTTTCTCAAAATCTGCCAGGAAAAACTCCGTCAATGCCGTCATAGGAGTGGTAAAAACGCTTCTCAGACCTCGTGTCTTAAAATCTCTAAATGGCAAAAAGAAAATATAATCGAAAATAATGTATGCTCCATTTAATGGCAACCCCAACACAGCAATTGTTTCTTGCAACAGTCCCACTAACGATGGAGATGAAACGGACATCACCTCCTTTTCTTACACAACTCGTCGAAGAGAAATGGAGAATATCTTTTCACTCGAAAACAGACTAGTATGCCTTAATACTAAATTCTAAAAAAGGGAGGGAAAACTATGGATATACACTGAACCAAATAACTCTCAAGCACAACTGAATTATATAATCATAAACAAAAAGTAGATAAATAACGCTGGGAATGGTAAGGCATACTCCTCTTTCGATGGTGTATCTTCCGATCACAGAACCGTCACAGCAAAGATACGCCTAAGTCTACGCAGAAATAAGAAACAAACAGTTAAAACAGCATGTTATGACTGTTCTTTACTTATTATTAGAGAAATTAGCAATAGATTTGCGGTAACAGTAAGAAACAAGTTTGATACTCTTCAGGAAATATCCGAAACAAATATTCTGAGTGACGAATGTAAAAATTTCGTCACTATCCACATGGAAGCAGCAGCAGAGAGCATACCAACCAAACCAAGAGACAAATTTTGAGTTCCGTGGAAGTCGTAAGTTATTTGGAGAAAACGAGATAATATGAAAATAGCATCCTTACTTTATAAATAAAACCCGACAAATGCCATGGCAGAGAAATTTAAGAGGGCCCAGAGAGAAATAACGCATAATAAAAAGAACAAGAATTTATTTAAGTGCAAATCAATAAAATCAAAACTCGGTAGAAGATAGACAATCACGAATAGCATGGTAGGCAGAAAATCAAGTGAGGACAACGAAGAGCGCCTCGAGAGCATAACTAAAAGCTGCTTATCAAAAAGAAAGAATGTACAAGTGGAAAGAATATTTCAAGAATCTGCTTGGAAACATTCCAAAAGTCACGAATAAAGCTATCACAAAAATCATTCATAACCAACATGACATCAAACAAGAACACTTCACTAGGGGAGAACTTAACGTTGTACTGAGAAAAATTAAAAGTTGAAAATCTGCAGAGTTCGAAGAAATATCTCCAGAAGTATGGAAGCCATACGTCTTCGATTATGCAAAGCTGTCTACGAACATAATACAATAGAGAAATGTACAAGAGGCTGCAGCTCTCCTGTTACCAAGAAAGGTGACCTCGGAATTACTAGGAACTACAGAAGCATAACTCTTTCTACTATAGCTGCTATGATTTGTTATGCTCAGCTTCTCAATCGTATCAAGCCTGAAATCGAGAAAATTCTTTGAAGAAATCAGAAAGGTTTTTGGAGAAATCAATCCCCAAACATACAGATTGTGATTATCCGTCGAATCATATGTGTATGTGTAAAAGATCTTGAGGCAACACTATTGTCCATAGATTTATCCATACCTCGGGGGAAAATGAAGCAAAGACAACTAGCATATAATATCCCCAAATAAACTATTGAAGCTATAATGATGCGTTATAAAAACAGGAAAGCAATGGTTCGCTTATCTGATGGTGACACTGACTTCTTCGAGATTGTAGCAAGGAGATACATTAGCACCATATTTGTTTATACTCTGCTTAGATTAGGTACTTTGAACGTCGATAGATCTAATAAAGGAAAATGACTATGCTAAAAAAAACGAAGCAGACGATATCTCGCATAAACTAAAACAGAGACTTCTTGCGAATACACTTGTCCAAGCCAAATCCCAATTGCATAGCCTAGAGCAAGCAGCACTGGGCAATGGCCTCCAAGTGGACGCAAATAGAACATAGTTAATGCGTTCTGAACGAAAGGCAGCGATTTCCACTCAAAGTAGCAAGCCTCTGAATTTAGTAGACTATTTCACTTACCTCGGCAGCAATATTTCATCAACTGAATGTAATTTCAACATGCACCTAGTGAAGATACGAACTGCTATTGAACTGTTATCGATCCTATTGAAATCTGATTTATCTGAAAAATAAAACGAGTTTTTTCCTAGCTGTGTCAATACTATTATATGAATACACCATATAGACACAGACAAAATGCATGATAGCTACACAAGAATGCTACGTTCTGTTTTTAAAAATATTAGAAGCAACTACCCGCAAAACGGCAGTTGTACAGCCACTTACCTCCCATAAAAAAACATTAAAGTAAGACAAACAAGACATACAGAACACTTCTGGAAATACAAAGTCGAACTTATAAGCGACGTTCTTCCATAGACCCCTCCATTTGGATGCGCCAGTGTTGGCCGACCAGCAAGAACTTATTTTCGTCAAGTCTATGTAGTTTGAAGGGCCTGTCGTAAGTGATGGAAGACAAGGACAGATGGAGTGAGAGATTCATGGAAATCCATTGTGTCCGCGCAATTTAATGGTGATGATGAATACACCACAAGACTTATGGTATCTAGTAAAGTTTGAGCCCATTTCAGGAGTAATGGTCAACGAGACTAACACGTAAACCGTTACTATACACTATGGTAACATAATTTTGTAAGCTTTATTTAGTCAAAACCAATATCACTGAATTGAAGCCTCTTGCGAGAATTGAACTTTCTGCACTAGAAAATGAGCTTGTCACCATTTGGTTAAAATAGGCATTGTCAGTGCGACGGATGTATAACACGGAAAAGTATCATTTACACTTATGATGCATCTGCTATTTATATTGTCCACATCTAAGTTTCCTAAAAACATTCTCGGAAAGTTATACTGTCAACTACATCCTAAGTTTCAGCATATGTGTTAAAAGTTTTAGAAAAACAACAAATATAAATTCTTGTGTGAATAGTAACCAGAATAGATGACAGCCTACAGTGTCTGAATTCCCAAAATAAAGAAAAAACTGATCATATTAACATATCAATGAACAGGAATCCCAACAACTCGGATATTCGTAACAGATTCAGATTTATTTGTACTTTTAAAAAAAGGCAAGATTAATAGCAGGACGATACTAATTAAAAAAGGACATCACACTTCCTTAGCAACAAACAAACAAACAATATATATATATATATATATATATATATATATATATATATATATATATATATATATATATATTTGCAGTAAAATTTACAGTTAAGAAATACAAACAATCGTTGCCTCAGATTATAGTACGAGTGTAAGGATATGAGGCGTATTTAAGGTTCGCTGTCGTTAGCGTGTAATTCTTTTAATGTTTGTTCATGTTTTTGGATCACAGATTTTACTGATATTGGGGGTCCTATCTCTTGCAACTGAGCACATTTCACTCTTTTCTGCACGTCAATACCATTTTGTAAATACCTGCAAATCACCATATATATATATATATATATATATATATTTATATATATAAGCTATTAACAATCTGATGAATTCAACGCAATTTTTATAATTCATGATTTGATTACCTAAATGTAGCGACACAACAATTCAAATAAACGATCAAATCTAAACTTAGTAAAGTAAATATGATATTCATGTAACCACTTTAAATACAGAAATCAGGAAAAAGATAAAATGAGTATTTTGTAATGGGGATATTTATCTGATTTAAAAATGAAAGATTTTTTGCACAAACTCAAAAATCATAATTTATTCTGTTTTTTTTTTTAATTCAGAGTATTTTTGGAGTAGAATGACATGTTCCTCAACTCATCATTTGTTATACTACACATGGGTTGCATTAGGAAAAGTGAAATAGAAAATCCACTAAATCTTAAAAATAAAATACAAAGAAGAAAACGAAAAACTAAAGACCTAAATTTTTATATGAGTATGCATAACAGAGAAAGGCTGAAGAAGCAAAGAAAGAAAGAAAGAAAGAAAGAAAGAAAGAAAGAAAGAAAGAAAGAAAGAGAAATACCTACGTTAATAAGAAAAAGAAAAGAAAGAAAGGCGTGTGAATGAATAATTAAAGAAATAATTAAATGGGCAAATAAATACGAATGAATGGTTAACTAAATAAAAAAGAATTCACACAAAATGTTTAATAAAAGAAGAAAGAGTTTGCGCAGAGAAAATTAAATATAAAGGAATCAATATTCAGGTACAACACCAGTATTCCGAACTTTTAATCTAACCAACATTTGATGATTTTTAGATTCCTATTCACCAATCGTTTATTCCGACAAAATCCATCTCAGTGAAAGACAAGCAATGTGAACAATCAGAATGTTTTAGAAGCATTTTTGAAGTGTTACTAACGTAATCTAACGTCTTGATCCATGTAACTTATGACAGCTGATCATCTGACCAAACAGCTACACTAAACCTTCTGTGGAATACGTACAAGTTGGATTCTAGAACTAACAGCTGTCGAGAAAAATTGCAATTCAGTAATCTGTTTCAGTCAACGATGACTTCAGTGATTATCACTAACATTTCTGGAATCATAACCATTTGTAATTTGCAGGATTTATGTGATCGCCTACAGCGAAAGAATTGCATACACGCCTAAACAAGATTTAGTTTTTACCATTGCTCTTCGAGCACAGGAGACTGACACGCTAACGAATTGTCTTTTTTTAAACAATCATGTTGATGATCATCAGCGCTGATGCTACTTAAAAAAACAAATAAGACACAAAACCATACAAAGTCATATGTGTACAAGAGCTTAGTCGGACTATCTCAATTCAGATTTTAACAAGAGTAAATTGAAGGAAACTGAGTCAACACATACGTATAGATAATTGATATAAAGCGAACATATTTTATCGGTGAGTTATGATAATTAATAATCATCTTTACAAACTTTGACACCTTACATAAAAGTAGACCTCATTTACGACAACAAGAATATTCCATCAAACGTTTTTAGGAATTATTTTCATCTGAATGGATTTTCCTATTTTTTTCTGTTTTTTATTCATTTTTTTAAAGAAAATTGTAAAAATAACGCTGGATTAATTTCTTATCAAATTTTTATACAGATATAAGACTTTAATTTGATTGCTAATACAAGGGAGAGTTAAAAGTTTTGCAATATTTTGATAACGTGAGGCACAATTCGACTGCTTTGGAGACTTTTGCCCCCGAGGTGGTGAAGGTGATAGATCAGACTGCGAGTGCTCCCGATACTCTCCTAGAACTTCTTATCGAATTTTCCTCTATGGCTCGGAATCCATGGTTAGGTCTACTGGACGTTTCCTGATGATCAAGGTTTTTGCAACATGAGCGAAATTTCAACTGTCACAGTGCTGTAATCAAATGCGTCTTCATATTTCGTATCATTGCATCAAATACCACGATACTACCAACTATAGGGGGTACTTCAAATGCTTTGAACTATTTCGGTCACATGATATACGCGCCGCAAAATCGTACGTACCAAAATATTGGAAAACTTTTTAATCTCCTTAGTATTTTCAAGCGAATTTTCTTTGCATAATTTCCTTGCTAATACAAAAATTGCAAAATTGTTATTGATTCACCAATAAAATGAACAGAAAGACAAATGCTCTTTGTCTTATAATAGATGATGATAGATGACGTAATACCTAATAGCAAATCGGCTCGAATTTCAGCCTGTAGAGTCTCCGATCATCTCCCATTTGTACACTTTAAAAAATTGGAAAATCAATTTTCTCTTTCCGATCACCAATTATCTTAAGAAAATGTTTCTTCATTGATGTGACGATTACTGAAGAATGAATGGGCGGGGTATATTCAAACAAATCATTATCTTACTTTACCGGCACAGACTGTAAAAACTAAATCATGCTAATTCTTTCAGCAAATATGGCACGTGACAAGATGATCAATTAAAGTGTAGAAACTTTTTTATTTGAATATTGAAATATATTCATTGATATGGAATTTTCTGTTTTTTAAGATCCCATTTCGTTGATTTAAAAAGATAATAAAATTACTTATTTTTATTAAAGTTTTCAATGTGCCATGAATAGAAATTACTTTGAAAAAAAGAATCATGCACATTCAAAGTTTATTTTTTTAGTAATGTAGGCAAACATGACTGCCGAAAATTAATGCTTTTTCTTGCATACATGTCTTGGCACAAAGAAGAAAATAGAGTATGGAAATCTGTTTGAAAAATAGTTGACATGAAAGTTTTTACAATCAAACGGAATAAAATATTTCTGTCAAGGAACAAAGGAACAATTACTCATTTTCATGCCGGTATCTTTTTTTAAATTTAATTTTTACTTTCTTTATTTTTTGCCAAATTCCTATTTTGTCCACGATGAAAAACTTACTGTATATGTATTCCAACACGTAATTGCTTGACTGCAAACATATAGCAATTAATCTTTTCTGACATAAGCACACGCAGGCGCGCACATTTATACGCACGCACTCACGCATACACACACGCGTGTTTTTATGATCAAATCGTTCGTAAAGCAGTTGAATTTTGTGTATCTGGCTAGTGTAAGGGATACTTTTAGCTTTCCACGTTGCTGAAAGAACTGCACATTGTTCCACTGTGTTTGAGCACAAGTTAAAAGCCAAAATTTTGAATGTTGGTTTTCAGGGCAGGTAACCCCTCAACACGTGAATGATTTTTCTTTGCCTAATACGATGTTCATTCCGCATTCCATGATACCATTTTGGCCTGATAACAAGCCAAACTAAGTTTAACAGATACCCGGAGTTAAAAAGTAAATCAGTTTGCAGCCCAGATTTTATGTATAAAATCTTTCAAAATTGATATTTGTGCTTTCTTTACAAGAAGAGGAGCAGTTTTGATTTGAAAGGTGGTGCTTTCAAATTGATGAACGAGAAGGTAAAGATATATTCAACGGGGAAAAAACATTCAGACTCGATCAAAATTATCACAAAATGGCATATCAAGAAAATTTGGATATGAACCCAGCTCTTTTTCAATTGCTAAGTAGATCAGTCCGTTAACTACAACACCAGCAATCAAATCTGACATTTTTTTCTCTTTTTGTTCTGCTTTTCTTACTTTTCTGTTGTCAGCTTCTTTCAGTATCTTTGTTCTTCCTTCAATG
The DNA here is from genome assembly GCA_963585895.1 of Sepioteuthis lessoniana. Taxonomy (NCBI): domain Eukaryota; kingdom Metazoa; phylum Mollusca; class Cephalopoda; order Myopsida; family Loliginidae; genus Sepioteuthis; species Sepioteuthis lessoniana. The sequence continues at coordinate 132,618,742 of OY757910.1, forward strand.
TTCTTCTTCCCTTTTTGCTTTTCCTCTTCCTTTCCTAAATTTTTTCTTTCTTTTCTAATTTTCTCTATTCTTTTCTCGTTTTTTTTATTTTTTCTGTACGTTTCACTCTTTTCTGCTTTTTCCATTCCTTTACAGTCTTTACTTCCTTCTATGTTTTTTCTAGTACCTTTCTTGTCTTCCTTTTTCCTTTTGTGGCTTTATGCCACCTTTCCGTTGAACTGTGTTATCTCTCGAAAAAGACTGACTCTAGTTTTGATTTTTAAAAGTTATTAGACAACTGTTTTGATTTATTCAACTTTTCGAAACAGCTGATTCGAAAAAATGTATTACATAGAGTAACACAAGAGATCTCTTATCTGATCCGTATGATTGTTGTGTCACGTTGCAACAAGGGGATTTTTATCAACAAATGTGTAATTCAAAAGAACTTGTTCATCATCGAATCAATGTTCAAAAGCAATCTGCCCAAGTCCAATCTCTTTCTACTTTTGGAACCCAATTCAATACAGAGAACAGTTTATGTTGAGATACTAAAAGCTGCCAAGTACTAAACACAATTTTCCTTGTTTCGAGTTTCTTGCTATCCATTTTCTCCAGATAATTATCTTTTATAAAAATTACTTCTTTTATATCAGTTAAGAAAGAAAAAAATATTTTTTAATAGCTGAAATAGGTTCCTTTTCGTAAATTCCTGTGCATCCTCTTTTTTAAGCTTCAAAATGAATACTAAGACCACATCTGACTAGTAACAAAAGCAATAGATAAATAAGGAAACTTCAAAAACATTTCTAAGATTTCTCTAAAATTGGGTAAATGATAGTTCTAGAAACTTTTACATCCTCTTCAGACATATTATATGTTCGAGTACTAAATTCGCTTTAGAATAAAAGATTGAAAAAAAAATAAGTCGAAAATTTGTGAGTAATAGTCAAAAAATCAAGAGTCGAGCAAGTATCTTGATAGTGATGAATTCTCTGGCCTTGTATTTTACCAATGATCAACATGTGACAACTGATTTTAGTTTAATGAAATGAAACCGTTGACATTAGTAGTACTGAGGATACATAGTAGGAGCAACTGCAGTACAGTAAAGGTGTAAAAGACAAATTCGCTAACGACTAGTCCATGACAACGGTAGCTGTAATGATAATATTAATGGTTTAGGCAATTCAGTGGTTGGGGTCATGAGGGTAGAGGTGTTAATTTTTTTTCTTGTGTATAGAAGGGAACGTGTCACTAGTTACTCCCTATTTTAACAGCCCCACATTTACTTGCTTTTACAACATCCACACATCCACATAACCATCCCTTATCTCAATCCTGTACACTTTCCAGAAAACCAATTTAACAGCTGATAAACGCATTAACAAAGAAAAAGAATTCTTTACAATATGGTAAGAAGCAGCTTGAAAGATATTTTAAAACCAAATTCTTAACCGAAAAAGTCAAGGAATCCGTGGAACAATTTCTGGGAAAATTGTGACAGTGCCAGTCTTCGTACCCACCATCTCCTGAAACAAAATGCCTATGAGCGTCGGCCATAATTACCAAATCATCGGCTGTTGAAGAATAACGACACCTCTATTTGTTATGCCTGACTATGCTGAATAACTTTACCTTCAAATAATTTGCTTTATTCCATCTTTTAAAAACAAATTGTTTTGTTTTTATTTATATTTTTACTGTTTGTTTAGAAATATAATACCAATATTTTGGTTTCTAAATCCTTGCAGTAATAACTGATAAGGGCTAATTACCTTAACCGAGGAAATTCTGATTTAATGATCCATCATTTTTTCTCTAATCAATAATGCTTTGTATCTTTATTGTTATACATTTTTGCTTTTTGGAATTAATATCAGTGTAGAATGTGGTATTTCTATAGTGTTTTGAAGCACCTCAAACGTTAAACCCCCTCAGAAATACGTCAAGCTTTTGCTGGTTTTCTCAAAAAATCCTAACAAACTAAAAAAACCTTTTCTTTTCTTCTTTCTGGTTATACGATTAACTTCAGTCTATCAATATGCACGCATCCATGATTCCAAATCGTACATTTTCATATTTTATTCAGTTCACATGCTGGCTCAAACCCTTTGATCTCTCAACTGTCAAACACCACCTCTGCAGGTTTTGACATTTTACAAAGTTCAGCACTCGATGATGTGTTACATTAAAAAAGTCTCTGTGTTCAAATACTTGTCTATCAATTTAACAGTTAATGAATCAATGTCATATGCATTATACTTTGAACTAAAAACCTTTTCCAAAGTATTTTTTCAGAATTTGAACCTTACCTTGAAGTGGTTTTTATGCATCAATTCACCCTTGATTTTTTGGTTTCTTTTAAATTCAAGTGCAATGATCAAATTCAAATTGAATAAGCCAAAACTATCATAGAATTAAAAGGTGATTAGCATAATCAGTGACTATCACTCATAGTATTTATAGTGATCTTAAGTTCTTTTTGGTAACTGATTGTCGGTGAAATTAGTTCGTAACGCCCTAAAAAAATTATTGTCCATTAAGTATATCCAGGCTGAAAGCACGGATGTGAAAATCTGAAAAAAATCACTTACATGAAGTGTTGCACACACACACGCACGTACTTTATATATATATATATATATATATATATATATATATATATATATATATATATATATATATTGACACAACCACTGATTGGAAAAAATTCTGTTTTATTCTATCTGATAGATCAAACTTCCATGTAATCGATAGCCTATCGATAGCAGTCCCCACCTTTGCTAGGTGAATATTGACATCACTTTCGGTAGATGAGACAATGCTGCTGAGGTACGTGAAATTGCTTGCTAATTTCAGAGGACCGCCATTTAGAGTGTCCATTTGCCTTGTCGGCTGGGACTGTAGAATTAACAAACTGCTACTCTGCAAAGGGGTAAAAAAAAACCTCAACGAGTTTCCGAGATATGACATTAAACGATCTGGTTCTAGTAATGGTGGAGCTTTGCGGTATTCGGAGTTCCTCTTCACTGTAATCGCTCCCAGGTTCATTCGGGCCCGGAGTGGTAACACCAAATAGGTTCCTATCTATGGATCAAATAGAAAAAATGGTGTACTTATCCTAAACTGAATTTTTTGAAATAGAACTGTTTTGACATTTAACTGAACTGTTTTGATATATAACTGTTTGTAAACAAAAACTCTACTTATAATAAACTGAATAGTTTGAAATTTAATTCGTCGTTAAATGACTCGAAAAGGATTGATACGCCATAAAACAAAACAAATAAGCCACTTTTTGTCAATACAACTCAGTAGATGCACCACATGGACACTTACAAAAAGCCTAGAGAAAAAGCTTAAATGGGAACAGCTCAAGAATGCTATGAGCTAAATTACACAAATCCTTGAAGTAATATCCCACGAAACAACAGCTCTGCAGCCACCTACCTCCTATCAATAAACCATCTTAGTAAGACGAATTAGACATGCGGGACACTGCTGGAGATGCAAGGAAGAACGCATAAGTAACGTTTTCCATGTATGGACGAGTCAGAGCTGGTCGACCAGTAAAGACGTACCCACAACAGATCTCCGCAGACACAGGATAAAGTTTAGAGGACCTGCCTGGAGTGATGAACGATATGGATGGATAGAGAAAGATTATCTGAGAAATCCATGTTAACAGCGTGACTTGATGATGATGATAATGATATATGTATATATATATATGTGTGTGTGTGTGTGTGTGTGTGTGTGTGTGTGTGTGTGTGTGTGTGTGTGTGTGTGTGTGTGTGTGTGTGTGTGTGTGTGTGTGTGTGTTTGATAACCACCAATGCAACATCACACTAAGTGTATTAAGTTATGAAAAATGGAAGTTGTATACTAGAAATAGTTTTATTAAAAAAATTAAATGAATCGTTTAAACTGGAAAAGAAATTATGCCTTCGTTTCCTGGAATGGCAATAAATAGTTCTATGCTATAGGACAAACTACTGTCTTCATAAAGACGTCGAGCTATTTCTCTTTCCTCTTGCCCTCGTGAAGTTGAATGGGAGATGTATCGGCTAAAAGGTTGTGCTAACAACATTAATTGTAACCGGAGTTCAGTTGTCCAAATGAATTTTTGAATGTAACAAATATGTTGTGTCAGACCGTGCTTGATAAAACAAGAATATTAGTAGCAAAAATAAACTTTTTTATTACTCCCTCGAGCAAAAGATATATCTGAATATGGTACTGATGCTTTATTTTGAATAACTGTGTGTGGTTAAGAAAAATGGTACGAAATTATTAACATACTCTCTTACACGTACCTATTTGTGCACACACACACACACACACACACACATATATATATATATATATATATATATATATATATATATATTGTCTTCGTGATACGTGAGTGCTAGATAGCTACTGACCCTAGAAGATTGGTTTCTTTGTTTAATGGCATATCAACCTTTGTAGGTTATTTAACGCCAAAGCTATTCTCCTAGAAGAATAGTAGTGGTACTGTTTAACCCATAGTTAGGAAGATAAGGGGGTTCATACCTTTCCCAAGGGTATTTACCCGAAAGTGAACGTAATAGCACGACTGGAGTACAAACTCACTTACTGCGATTCTGCAGTCCATCACTTTAACCATTACACCACGAGGACACCCCCTTGACCCTAGAAGAGATTCATTTGTCTTTTGATAGGTACTCTTCTTTCATCTTACTGACTATCTAGCTACCCTCCTTATTAAGTAGATTTGGTGGAGAAACCAGTTAAGTCAATAATCACACAACCTTGTAGCAGGGAGAACTGAGTTACAATAGCGAATAGAAGGGAACACTCAATAAAATTCAGTTTTGCAACGCTTGATCTTCACATGATTTACTCAAAAATGATTGGTGTTAGCGTAAAAAACATTTAGGGCAAATTGAGTAACGGTAAAAGAAATCAAACATTCCTGAAGCTCAAGAACAAACAGTATTTGAAGTCATACCGAGCAAATTCAAAATTGCTGTGGAAGATTGGTTGACTATCACCAAAAATACACTGAGTAGGTTCTACAGCATTCGCTTGGGAACCCAAAATTTCGAAGATGAAAGTATTCAGTATGCCTCCTTCAAATATTCCGTTTGCAAGAATGTGTACGGCCCAGCATTATGTAACCGTCAGTAACATAACTGCGATTTCTGTCAAAACTGTGTCACTCGTTCGCCGAACTTAAAGTCACATGCGCAAGCATTTTCAGCTAATTAGTAATCAGTCTGACATTCTTGTTATAAAATTACCGGAAATGTCCTCTCACTGGTTGGGACTCTATTTCGGTTTTTATTTCTTTGTTTAATGGCATATCACCCTCCGTGGGTTACTTAATTCAAAAACAATGCTTGTAGAAAAACGGTAGTATACTTGCCTTTCCCAAGAGTAATTATTTGAAAGTAAAAGTTATTGCATGACTTAGATTTGAACTCGTTTACTACAATGTCACTGTGCAACAGCATGTTAGCCTCAATGACGCCAATACTGCGCTGTGTTTGGTGTTGAATTCTTTTTCTAGATTAAAGAGCCATTATAAGGTGCAATGAAATACTAAAATGCAATGAAACATTAAAGAATATATTTATGATTACAAATAAATATTTACAAAGAATCAAACTTCGGCATAAAATAACTAATAAGGAGTTGATATTTCATAAGCCAAATCATACCAAAATAAACCAAACCATAGAATGTTTTAATTTGGTTAACCATACATTTTTGATTTTCAAAAGTTCTTTACAATTTAGGCTGAAGGTACCACTCGGGATTAAGTAAAATAACAAAGAAGTACTTTTAAAACATAAAAACCATTTAAGTAAATAAAGAAATAGAAAAATACTTTTCAAACATTTCTTGTCAGAAAACTGTTGTACTTGCCAAAGTACTATTGCCTCACAAGATAAAAAAATATACAATTTCCAAAGAAAATATATTGGATTTATTTCATTTTATATTTTCCGATTTAATTTTAAATGTTTGTGAGTATGAGGACATTTGTTACCAAGGATTTTTATACCATTTTTGTAATATAAAAAATGTGTTTAATAGCAAATAAAAGAAGATAACAGAAGAAAACGCAGGAGTAATATATATATATATATATATATATATATATATATATATATATATATATATATATATATTGTAACAGTTTTAGTTGTCACTAATTCACTTTGTGGGTTTGTGGCGAGCCAAATGCGATATAATTTGAAGAGTGAAACAACCAATTTATATTCTACAAGTTTCACAAACTACAAAAAGTTAACAACAAACAACGTAACGCAAATATACAAAAAAGCAAAAAAAGCACCTGAAATCACAATGAACAACATTGATAAGGAAGCCAGAGAAATAGCCACACAATTAAACATAGACCACAAAATAAAGGCTATAGTTGAGCAGCCAGGCTTTATATCAATCAAAGATCACAAACCGAATTTTAAAACCAGTTCTATCGAATCGATTAATTAATCCCTCAAAATCTGAAATCAGAAAAATTAGTAAGCATATACTGGATAATATAAACACGCAGCTCATGGATAAACTACAACTTAACCAGTGGGAGAATACCAAGGCCGTCACCAACTGGTTCACTGCTATAACTAACAAAAACAATACAGCCTTCATCCAATTCATTATCACAGTCTACTACCCCTCCACCACTGAACACACTTGACAGAGCTCTAGAATTAGCAACCCAGCACGTACATTTCTCGCAAGATGGTATTAGGATCATCAAGGACTGCCGCTAATCGCTCATCTTCCATGACAACAAACTATGGATAAAAAAAATTAATAACCAACTGTTCGACGTAACCATGGGCAGCTTTGATGGCGCGAAGGTAGCTAGATGGTCGGTGGCCTGATTCTTTCCCAACTATCAAACATAATCAGAAACACCGATATGGGATTATACAGAGACGACGGTCTAATCATCATATTGAACCCAAACGGACCTAAACTAGATAGCTACAGGAAAAAGATATCTAACGCATTGAAATTGATGGGATTTAAAATTACAATATACACAAATTTAAAAATAGTAAATTTCTTGGATGTAACACTAAGCTTAAATAAAGGCACATTCAAACCTTATAAAAAAGAGAATGATACACCCATCTACATACACACTTCTTTAAACCACCCACCCTCAGTTAGCAAACAAATCCCAAAATCAGTTAGCCGCAAACAATTCGATAATTCTTCCAACATCGGCATTTTCAACAAATACAAACGCGTATACGACAACGCACTAAAAACAGCGGTTACAGACAAATACTAGAATACACACCTCCAAAAAGCAAAACTAAACACAGGAATAGGAATATAACTTGGTTCAACAAATACGTAACATCAAACATAGGTAGGGACTTCCTAAATCTAATAAACAAACACTTCCCCAATCATAGTCCCCTATCTAAAATCATCAACATAAAAAATATTACGGTCAGCTACAGTTGCACAAGCAACATGTCTCAAATAACAAAAAGCCACAGCAAAAAGATCGAATCCATCCACAGTACCACACACTTGATCAATCAATGGAATTGTAGGGATAAAATTGCATGCCCCCTACTGGGAAAATGCCTAAATAAAAGCGTAGTATACAGAGCCACAGTAAAAACCAACAGCTCAGTCAAGCAATACATTGGTGCAACGGAGGGTACCATAAAACAAGGAATATATAACCGCAAACTTTCTTTCTCAAACAGAAATTACTCATCTAACACATTTTTATCCTCATACATATGGCGCCAAAAAGACATGAACATCTCTCCCACCATCACCTGGGAAATACTAAAACTAGCATCCGCCTACAACAAGACATCATGAAATGCCTTCTTGCCTCCACGAAAAACTAGCTATGATCACCTACCCATCACCAAACACTCTGCTAAACAAAAAATCAGAAATTCTATCCAAATGCAGACATGAGAACAAACATCTTCTCTCACACGTCGACCCATACACATAATCCATTCATCTTACCTATACCACCTCTACTTCTATAAAAAAAACACAAATGACCCCACATCACACCCATATCCTTCTTCATGCACTTCCACAGCCTGTTGACATTATGTTAGCCATGTTTTGATGAGTGTTAGTAATATGCCTCCACACAGTATATTCATTATATCTCCCATGTACAGTCCATCATTTATTACAATAACATATTCGTAATATAACATTAACACAATACAGATAGCAAATAAAACCTATTGTAATTCATCACAACTACCCACCTATTAACCTTACATCCCGGACCTATCATGCTTACACGTCATATAATATATTCATTTCATTAATTATGTAATAATGATAATTTGCACTTTAGTTAAAATCATCACCATACACAATCACATGCATAAAAAAATGACATAGCTAATGCAAAAAATTATTGTAACGTCTTAACATTATATACACCGAATTCCTTACATACAATCAAACTATCCTTAACACACTATAACTAATACAAATTATTATTGTAATCTGACACAAATCATATCCCAGCACAAAAAACCAATATTGCATAATATTCCAAAGTATATTATAATATAACTTATCTCTCCATCATATTTATTGCGATTCTGGCCTACCATACTACACTCGCCCATTTACGCTTACAAATCAAAGCTTTATTTTCTTCGAAATGCAATGTTGATATTTTGTTCTTTAATTAAAGTTACCACCACAAACATGCATACAAATATATAAAGAAACAAGTAAAAAAAAATTTCTCGGTCATCCTGTAGCAAATTCAGCTACGTATAGCGTCTCACATATCCGGGAGACAACCTCAAATTTATCGCACTGCGTAATGTATCTTCATACACACATATACTAAACATCTCTTATACGCCCATACACAGTAATACGCAAATATAACCCGCACACACACGCTCACAAGCACACATAAAGAGTTGTACACAATTCTAACGGCTTTTGACTGTATTTTTCGATTTCTTCATTATCTTTCGTTATCTGCCTGATGATTGTCATTTATGAAACGTCATGAAACCTAAGGTGACAGACAAGCTTCCATAGTATTAAATATATATATAATTTCATATATATATATATATACATATATATATATATATATATATATATATATGTATATATATATAAGTCTGTGTGTGCACGTGTGTGACCATCGTGTATATTTGCACGCACGTGAATGCACGTGTGTATTTAGATTTTGATGAATGCTACAAGTTCATAATAAAGATCATACTGTAATCAAAACTCGTAAACTGCTCGTGTATCTGTGGTCATTATTGTAGTTTTTTCTAAAGGGAAACAATAAACCACAAAAACAAAAGGATTTGTTTCAAAACCTTGTCTTAATATATAAGAATATATTCGAAGAATATTCAAAAAAGTTCTGCCCGAGGAAAAATACTTATAAATGCTCAGATTCAAGCAGAGAGTTGGAATCTGACTTTATATTAATGTACCTTTATATCAGAGACCACGCGGTTACTTTGTCTAATGTCACATGACATATTTCTATGTATCACATCACTAACATACAATAATACTCAACAATCAACGAGAGGACATCTAGCCGCTATCTTGTGTATCTGTTGATTTTTTATTTACATATAAGTTACAATACTCTTCCCAATAAAAAGGGTAGAAAAAGAAACAAAAAATGATAGTAAAGCATAAAATCACAGTGTAAAGTATTTTTAGCTAGTGCACATTATTTTTTCATGCGGGATTTTCCAATTGTTTGTATCGCTTCTTCGTCGATTTAAAAAAAATAGTCTAGAGAATTATTGCTGTATCGAGAAACGCTTAACCTTTCCTGCACAATGTTTTGTTTGCCATTGTTTATCGCCATTGTGATTTTTTCAGATCTGTATAACACTCTGAAATAGCCCTTATAGGCCGGTTGAACAGATTGGACTGGACATTTGGTTGTAATACCCCTCATTAATACGTATTGTTGCGAAAGGAATGAGATATATGTTTGTCTGTTTGTCTTTTGCATGTGCCATATTATACATTTTAACTTTTGACTTTTTAAGGAGTTACGTAACATCAGGCAATATCACAAAAGTGTTTAATACAGTTTGTCCAGGGAATCAAAAGGACGTTCTGTAGATTATTTCTGCAAAAGGATATTTTTTACTGCTGACCATATTCCGAGAAGATCCAATAAGTGCTTATTCTAATAGGAGTTTTAAGGTACTTTTTAGCAAAAAATTCCATCAATCTTTTGCTTCCTGTTGTTATGTATTTGTACTGACTCAAGAGATTAGTTGTCTGAAGAAACAAATTTTCGTCCTTTGGCGTTTGTAATAACAGCCGAATCTTGCGATCCATCATGAAAAAATTTACGGGTGACTTCATTAATGATATTCACCATTAGAAAAGCTTCAGGCCAATGAGTAAACTTGTCAGTGCCTGTTAAAAGATACCAGTCACAGTTATTGGGTGGCAGGCAGTAAACCATCGTATATACGAGAATAAATCAAAATGTTCGTCTGTCATTGGAAAATTCCCAACAGGTGTTCATAAATGTCTGAAAATTTTGGTTTTCTGATTTGCGCTCTATTTACAGAAGTGTTTCTTCCGCTTAGGCTAGATAGAGCTAACTGATATCGGCGAAATATTTTTAGTGTATCAAAATTTTCCTGTCAGAATTCTTATGTGACTATAAAATGTAACTGGCTTAGAATCTGGAATAAAAAATTTAAATTTTAGGTGGGTTTCATTACTTTGTTTAATGGTATATCAATATTCGAGGGTTATTCAATGGAAAAGTCATCCAAGTAGAAGAACAGCCGTGGTACAATTTAACCCATAAATGGAGGGATAAAGGGATTTTTACGTTTCACACGGGAACTTTAATTTTAAAGAAGTATAATGTGAAAAATAATACATATATAAAGAGATGAGAGAAGAATTAGTGTTGTATAAATGTAGTTCCCAAAGTTTAAACACCAGCCCCATTATATATCTGTGTTTTATATATCAATTTATTATTTTTGCTATCTATTAAGAGAAATATTGATTTACATTTATTGCTATTTATTGAAAAAGAGCTTTAATATTAAGATATTTATACACTTTATGGTAATTTTACAACTAATGTAATACATCCATAAAGTAACATTATATCCAACTTCTAGAGAGAGAGAGAGAGAGAAAGAGAGAGAGAACGAGCGAGAGAGGTGGGATAAGAGAAAGATTGAAAAGAGAGAGGCGGGAAGAGAGAGAGTTCTGACAGAAATTTTTGCCTCAGTGTAAGTTTTCGTAATTAATTGAACATAATTACCAAAATAATCAAGAAGTAAAGAATTTCTGCACAACGAAGCACCATAGGTAATAGTAATGACGTTTTATAGATAGATAGATAGATAGATAGATAGATAGAAATTTTAGATATTTAATTCTAAATAATTATAAACAAGGGACGAAAAGAACCATGATCAAAATTGATAGCCCATACGAAAAAAGTCTGGAAACTTATCGTATGCACCTCGTAATTTATTAGCGAATTTAAAAGTATCATTATTTATTTGAGAAATAGTATTATTATAGTCAATCTTGTAAGTATCAGTAATTTTATTCATCAGAATTTTATGGTAATCAAAAAGGTTAATCTTATATATGTATATATATTTATCAGCTTTCACCCATATGTATTTAGAATTTTTAAATTCTTTTATATCTTTGTTTAATCTAGTTTGAAAATGGTTATGATATTTTCTAAATCTAATTTTCCTAATTAACTTAAATAAATCAACCTCATATGGGTCTAGCAGTTTTTTGTTTGGGAGTGTTCTTTGGGTTTCAGGTTATACGCTTCATTTTTAGTGCAATTTGTAATTTATATAAGTAACCATTGCTTTATAGTTGTAATTTGTGGAGGGGGCATTTTACCGTACATAACATTAGTTTTAGATCTTTTTTAGATCATTATAATGATAAGAGTTGATGTACTAAAATTAGATGTATCTGAATAATAATTATATATATATATATATATATATATATATATATATATATATATATATATATATATATATATATATATGTTTTAATATTTAGACATGTTTTTTTGAAGCGGTAAATTTTTCCTCTGAAGTATGGTGAAACCGAATTTTTCTTTACATGCCAAAATCAAGTTGATACTCATTGTTGCTTGAATTAGAAGAGTTACTTTTATATAAAAGAAATAAGGCTTTTTAAAGTCTGATTGCAAATGTGATAGAGTTATTTCAATTCATTTTCTTGTTTCATCCGAAGAAGCCCTGTTAATTTTTTAGAGTACTGATTTATATCAATGCTTTTTAACAGGATGGAAATAAATTTATTATCTTAATGTGACCGACTGTTTGGTTTGGTTCGGTTGGTTGGGTTTTATGGCATATCAACCTCTTATGGGTTATTTCATGCCAAATCCTATTTATGTATATATATCAAATGCATATGAATTGAGAGCGCATAATTTGTAGTTTAACATTTTTAAACAAACCAGAGCTCACTTGTTTGCACAGTTATACTTGGAGCTATTTTAGCTAATACCAGTACTTCTATCTAATGTTAGTAATTTGTTTCTACAGTTAAGTGATTGTGGGAATAGAAAATACATCAGTCTACATTTTTGATGGGAGGCCGGTTCTTTTCAGAAAGTTCAAAATTTGATTCTGGTCGCTAATTCAAAATAGTTTGTTCATATTGTCAACATTATAAAACCTTCGAATGTTGGTTAGTTTTGTGCATTCAATCGAGAGGTGTTTTATAATTTACTGGTTTCCAGATGGACATTTAGGGGGAGGCTCATCTGTTAGGAGTGAATTAATCTAGTAGTCGGGCAAGAGTGGTTTCTTCTCTTCCGGTGTTATTAGAATCTAGCTTCCTTTCTTTTAGAATAGGCTGTACTTAGAAGAGCTTGTTGTGGGGGTTTTCTCCCATAATTGTTGCCATTTCTTTGTAATTATTTGCCTGATTTTCCGTTTGAGGTCAGTATTTTTTTTTTTTTATCAGGCACCATAGTGAGTTCACCTTTTGCTAATGAATCCGCTTTATCACTTCCCTGGATTCCTATATGGCTTGGTATCCAGCAGAATATCATCTTTTTGTTATGGTTCCTGGAGTTGAGTTTGTTTAGAAGCTTGACAATGGATTATCAAGTTTTGTATTTTTAAGAGATTGTAGAATAGAGATGCAGTCTAAATGAATGATAAACTTTTCCTTGTTGCTTGTTGAAAGTAGTTTAATTGCCAAATCTATTGCACAGATTTCGGCAGAAAATATGGAGGCCTCTTTTGGGGGTGTTTTTTCAAGATTTTCTTGTGGAGAACTGCTCCACACCCGGTTCTATTGCTGCTTTTGGACCCATCCGTAAAAATATGTAAGTGATTGGGATATCTCTTCTGAATGTTTTTTAGTTTCTCTTGGTAGGTTAGGGGATGTTTTAATTTTAGGGAGCTTGTTTAAATCAAGGATGACCACAGGTTCCTTTAGTAGCCAAGGAGGAGAGCTTAGTTGTATGGTATCCTGAATGTTTGTTAGTGAAATGTCTGTGTCTTCAAGGATGTGTTTCATACGAAGACCAAATGATTTTATGGTCTTTTTTTTCTACTCAAATAGGTTTTGCAGTTTGGGATTGAAAGTGCAGGCATAAGCCGGATTGGATGGTGAGGATTTCAGTTAACTGTAGTATTGAAGACCTAATTTTGCGAATCTAAGTTTTAGAGGTGGTTCGTAGGCTTCAGAATAAAGGCTCTCTTCTAGGGATGTTCTAAAAGCCCCTAAGACGAGTCTCAATTCCTCATGGTGGACTATCTGTAATGATTTGAGGTAGGATTTTCTGGTTGCTCCATATATGAAACAGCCATAGTCAATTTTTTAGCGGATTGAGATTCTATATAATTTCAGCAAGGTGTGCTAGTCTGCACCCCAGTCTTTGTGGGCTATTACACGAAGGAGTTTTAATGCTTTTGGTACATTTCTCTTTTAAATATTGAATGTGTGGAATGAAAGAGAGTTTTTTTTTTAAATGACACCGAGGAATTTGTACTGGTCAACGACTGGAATTTCTGATCCTTCCAGATTTAATGTAGGATTGTTATGCATTTTTCTTAACTGACAAAAATGCACGCACTGAGTTTTTGTTTTGGAAATTTTAAAGCTATTTATCATTCCACATTTGTTTATTTTGTTGATGTCCTGTTGTAGTTGACGTTCTGCTGTACGTATATATTTGGATGTAGAGGTGATGCAGAATTCATCAACGAACAAAAACTTATCAACTCCAGGATTCAGGCAATTGGTGATGCTATTGATTTTTATGTTGAAGAGGGTTACTGATAGTATACTCCCCTGAGGGACTTCCTCTTCTTGATTTTTAATTTTTGATAGGGTTGAACCAATACGGACTCGGAATTTCCTGTCCGAAAGAAAAGCTTTTGGAAATCTGCCTTTCAATCCCATGTTGTGTAAGTCATTCATGATACCATACCTCCAAGTATGCCTTCTCTAGGTCAAAGAAAACTGCTAAGAGATGTTTTTGTATAATTGCCTCTCGTATTGAGGTTTCTAATCCGACTATATGATCCATTGTTGATCTTCGACTCCTAAAGCCGCATTGGTAGTTTGTAAAAAGATTAATTGATTCTATTACCCAAACTGGTCTTTTATTGACCATTCGTTCCATGGTCTTACACAGGCAGCTTGTTAAAGCTATTGGGCATAAAGATTATTCTTTCCTGGTTTAGGTATTGCGATGATGGTAGCTAGTTACTATGATTCTGGGAGTTTGCTATTTTTCCAAATGTTGTTTAATGCAGTAAGTAGGTATTCTAAGGATTTTGAAGGTAATTGTCTGAGAAATTCATAGTGAATTTCATCTGGGACGACTGCAGTGTTGTGAAACTTTTGAATGGCTACTTTTTGTTCTGATAAAGAAAAGAGTTCGTTGTAGCTTTTCAGTATTACCCGATTTTTCTTTTTGTCTTTGTATTTGTGAAATTCTGTGTTGGGGTTTGTCGAAGAGGAATTTGCTGGTGTGTTGGCAAAATCTTATATACATATATATATATATATATATATATATATATATATATATATTGGTGATTTGAATATTATTTTTGATGAGGTGTTTGAGTGGAGTTGACTGGTTTTTGCCAGAAATTTAGTGGATCATTCCAGATTGTGTTTGTTTTGGTGCACGAATTAAGTTTATTTACATAATTTTGCTAATTGATTTTTACATGGTTTAATGGTTTTCCTTGCCTTTGCTCTGAGCAGTTTAAAAGAGTTTAGATTGCTTGTTAAGGGTTCTTTTTTGAATTTGTGGAGGCAGCATTTCGTAGTTTGATTGCTATTTTGCACTCATTATTAAACCAAGCTGTGTTGCGTCTGTTTGAGGGTGAGGTTTTTGGTATAGTTTCAATTGCTATTGCAATTAATGTTTCAGTGAAATGTTTTATTAGAACTGTGCTATTTGGGTCTTGAACCAGTCTTCTATTGCACAAGGTTTTGAATTGTTGCTAATCGGCCTTATTTGTTTTTCAGCAGGGAGGTCTGTTGTTGTCATGGATAGGTTGTGTAATTTCCAGTATTATGGGAAAGTGGTCACTGCTACAAGGATCGTCATGAACCTTCCATGTATACCAAATCTCCAGACTCCAATCCTCGGTCACGGCGCCAATTATACCAGGTCCGTACCCGGTCCTCGATTACGGCACCAAATATAACCCCTCAGGGTCACTACCTGGTTTAAACGATACTAATTATGGTACCTCTTTTTTGCCACAACCTTGTCCGCCTCCCTCCAGTCTCTCTGCTACAGCGTGGAAAAACAGATCGAAAGCTCCCTCCAGGAAAGTGACTATACACTGCCCTGCCCCACGCTGTGATTCTTTAAAAGAAGGGCCGATGACCACGTCTGAAAGGAAGAGGGTGTACCGGCAGCTGAAGACTGAAATCCGAAGGGTATATGTTGTAAAACAAAACAAAAAAATACAACTCCGATTTCTGCAGTTGGTAATGTCACGTGATATCCCGCGGAGACGATAGAAATTAGATTAATACTATTCCCCGTGTTTGAATTAACAGTAGCAAGCCACCAGAGAGTGGCCGTTAAGAAAGAATGTAGGTCACAGAGGGGATACCAACAGATGTTGGTACTTGGTAACCTCACTCAGGTCGCCGGACACCAAGAGGAAGAAGAGAGAAGCCAAATGATTGGCTGGGACCCCAAAACGGAAGTGGGGACTCCTTCCCGTCAGCGGAAATAGATAGTAAGAAAAGTCAGTTTTTGGACACGGTTCGTAGGAGACAGAACCAAAAGCCAAGTACTCCGGGTGAAGAAGACGGAAAAATATCTGCGAGACACGAGCCTAAAGTCTATTAGCCCGTAAAAGAAGAAAGATTCTCCAGTGGAATCCCGTCGAAAAATAAGATAAGTAACTTTGGGACCATTTCTCCTTATACCCAAATTTTATATACCTCTCTCTCTCTCTCTCTCTCTCTCTCTCTCTCTCTCTTTGAAGAAAAACGAAAGAACAGAAAAGAAGAAAGACATTTATGTTCATGGACTGTTCAATTATTATATATTTGACACTTTGAAGGTGTATATAATTATAGTAAAAGATTCATGTATTTTAATGTTACCACGTGGTCTAAGTTGTTATTTGCAGTGTCTTCTACGAGTTTGTTACTTCATGCTTCCTTTTCAGCTTCTATTCGCCTTATGTTATCTTGCTTAGACTTGTCCTATTAATTCCTTTAAAATATCACACGGGAAACCGGAGTTGCCGACTACTACAATATAATATTGTTACGACTAAACCTATTGGTCCATATCTTCCATTATCTAGGGGAGGAAGGAAAGCGACCTGGTGGGTGTGTGGATAGAGTGAAATTTGGAACCCCTTGCCAGCGGCGGTCAGTCTAGCCCTAAATTAATCCCTTACATAATATGCCAGTTCTTATATGCCAGAGAGAAAAACTCTGAACGAGGACTTATTCAACAAAGAATCAAGTGCCAACCTGCCCCGTCTTCACACGTGCGAGAATCAAAGTCCCGTTTTGGGATTTTAAAGAATTTCGCGTCACAGTAATAATAAAAAGGTTTTATAATCTTCAAAGTTACAGATGGTGACAAAAATCTGCGGGTGTGACTAATAATGGTCTAAGGCGGCGGTTCGACGAGGGTTAAGTTTTCTAAGCAACAATTTGTCCCAGCGGCGGACTGGCGATATATGAGTTGGCAGCGCAAAGCACAATTCCAATCTGTTGGTCCCTGTCTGGTCTTCGTCTACTTCGTCTGGTACCAACTGCTTCGCCTCTCTGCCACCAACTTATAATGGTCTAAGGCGGCGGTTTGACGAGGGTTAAATCTTCTTAGTAACAATTTATCCCAGCGGCGGACTGGCGATATATGAGTTGGCAGCGCAAAGCACAATTCCAAACTGTTGGTCGCTGTCTGGTCTTCGTCTGCTTTGCTCTCTGCCACCAACTGCTGAGTTCAAAAATCAGCTCGTTTATACAATAATTGCAAATATTCTGGGGTAGGTTCTGACTGCGGCAGGGGTGATCTCTATAACGTCATTTTCAATTCATTAGACATTCATCATGTCTTTGTTTCAATTCTCGTCATCAGAAAGGGTCCAACCCCTTTTCACTACTTTCACAGAGTCGTCCCTCTCACTACCCTCGTAGTGAGGACTACGGGAGGATAGCTCTCCTCCTACCAACATAGTTTCTCTCATTTTACTGCTTATGACATCATCAGAAAGGGTCAACCCCCTTTTCACTACCCTCGTAGTGAGGACTACGGGAGGATAGCTTTCCTCCTACTAACATAGTTTCTCTCATTTTACGGCTCATGACGTCAGAAAGGGTCCAACCCCTTTATGTCCAATTATGCTGGACTGTCACTTTTGATGGAACTGGTTTCAACCATACGTAGGCGAAAGGCTGGCCTTCGCCCAGGCTAATTGATAATTCCCTTACAGCACTGATAAGTAATTTCGGATAATTTTGTCATCACTTAGCTAAAGCATTTCCCTAAATGCCAGATGGCCTTCCTACCATCAACAAAGATTCCTTTGTTCACCTTTCAACACCTTTTCTCCCTGTCACTGCAATCAGGTGAGCGTCACAGGTCACGGGTTATCTTCCCTGATTGTCAAATTTCTAATTTTCATTTTTGTTTTTTTTTTCAGGCTTGGGAATTGTTCATGATATCACTCATTTCCTAAAACAACATATTTTTTTCTTCCTCTATTTGCGATTTTACTTGTAACCAACTTGGTCACCCCCATTACCTGTCAACATCTTTCCATTTTCTGTTTTGACTATTGTCAAAAGTTCTTTCTCAGAATTTTCAATTCTTTTTCCCAGAAATTTCAATTTTACACTTCTTGGCAATTATATTTGGCTACTCAACTTTTTGGTTAACCCTTCACGTACCGCCATCGACCAATATTGTTATACATGTGTAACCCATCTAGCTTGAAGGATCAGATCGAGTGATGACCATAGCTGAGTAGGAGCCGGTAGATGGGTTGAGATAAGTTGGAGATTTGTTATTTAAGATACAGAGGTTGTTGCTATTGATTACCTTCTCCAGATAAGTGCTCTTTTTGTTAGTTTTCAGGTACCCCCATGTAGTATTGTGACTGTTAAGGTCACCTAGTAATATGTGGGATTTAGGAATTTGTTCTATTAGTTTATCAAGTCTTTTGTCGTTTATGGGATCATGTGGCGGTATATAAATGGAGCAGATATTTCCTGGTTTGTGAGGTGTGGTTTTGACAGCAGTCACTTGGAGTTCACTGTCGATGTTGATTTGCAGTTGGGATATGACCTTCCTAACGAGGATAGAGACACCCCCAAAAGCTCTGTGTCAATCTTTGCATAGGTGATTGCATGACTGAAAGTGTTTTATGTTCAACTGTTTTTTTATCTTTGAGGAATGTTTCTTGAAGACAGACAACTTTGGGGTTATGTTTATTTTGGAGTTGTAGCAGTTCTTTGTAATTAGCTCTAATTCCTCTTCTGTTCCATTGTAATATTTTGTGAGACATTTTTTATTGTATTTAATCCGGACAGTTCCACAGGTATTTGGTGATTTATTATTAATCCTTTGCTACGGATGTTTATTGGTTTATTCTTTTGGGTTTCAGGTTGAGTTAATTGGGTGCTGTTCTCTGTTTCCATATTTTCTGATATTCTGAATTAATTCATTGTTTCTGTATTTTCTGTTTCTTATATTTTGGGTTTTGGTGTAGGTTTTTTTTTCATTTTAAGAGGAGTCTGTAAAAGCAAAATGTAGTATTGGGGATCTTTAGTCTTTTGATCGAATTTTAGTCGGAGATTTTGTTACAGGGTGTTTTATCGGCCGTGTGGTTGGCGTTATTGCCGTTTTCTCCTCAGTATCGGTTTTCCCCAAACAGGTATGCTTTTGGGCGGATAATTCTTCCTTTGTTTTCTGCGAGATCCACTGATGTAGTGGTTGTATCTGCAGTTTTGGTGGTATCGAGCGAGGCTTTAATTTTATTAATGAAGCTTTCCTAATCGCCCAACTTCAATTGGATTAAGATTTTGACAATTGTCTTATACTTGTTGTATGGAGATTTGCTACGCTGAACTGCTTGGGAATAGGTAGTGGTCTAAGCGCCTACTACTAATTTACAGGCTTCATAGTAAGGAATATTATTCGGATGTTTTACTGTTAATACTTCCTTCTCTTGCCTCCAACTCTCACAAGATCTTGCGCACACCGGATGATCGCCGCCACAATTGGCACATTTACATGGGAATTGACAGTCATTATTGTGGTGGTCAGGATTTTGTTGACCACATTTCCCGAACACTTCACAGCCTCTAAAATTATCCTCATGATGGCCATATTTTTGGCATTTGTAACATCGCAATGGGTTTGATATGTATTGCTCGACCCTCCCCATTGTATAGCCAACTTATATTTTTTCGGGTATTTTTGGGCTGTTAAAATGCGTTTTTTATGCATTCGTCCCTATTGTTTTCCCTTCTTTTTTAATCGATACTCTTTTCACTTCAGCCACACCTTGCATTTTAGCTCTCTTTTTATTTCTTTCATGATGCATAAGGAGAGTTCTTTACTTCTCACAACCCCCTTACTTATGTTCAGGGATTCGAGAGGAAAATCTTGACATATTGTGAAATTTTGTCTTTTGAGTAGAAAATCAGCGAGTTTTCTTTTTTCCACCTCAACAAGCAGAGTTTGATTTTTTAATCTTTTTACAGTAAATGGCGTTAAGTTTGTTGATATTACTTTTTCAATTATGAAGGGTGATAAACTAGTAATTGGAGCATTTTTAGATTCAATGATTATGAATCTAGGAAAAGGTGCTTCGGTTTCATTATCTAAAAAGTCTGATTCTTTTAAATTACGTTTGAATTTTTTGTTTGAGAAATAAGCCATATCTGTTATATATTTTTCACTGATCCTATGCTCCACCACCCAACTAACTTGAGAAGGGAATGAACCAAGGGGGAAAACCATTCGCCCTGGCTGACACCGGAATACAATACCAGTATACTCGTATTAAGAGCAAGATTTCGAACCTCTGTCAAATTCTGTTTTTTATAACTCAATCTAACAGGGTTAAAAAGTCCTTTCCTTTTTACACAATTGACCCTCAGCCCCCACCTTAAAGCACCTATAAGATAAAGGGTTGTTCCGCAAGAGCAGATTGGATTATACGTTCGAGAGAAAATAAACATGCGCGCTAGGGCAAGACGGGACCAGCTGATTGATCGGATCGGACCTATCCTACCGCCCGTCTGACCAAGTAAGGGCCAAAGTTGTGTGTTGCAAGCCACTGACCACTCTGTTGCCGGATCAATGACTGTTCAACAACTAGGGTTCCGTCCTAGCGCCTTACGGGTCACCACCCACGGCCAACAAGTGACCTAATTGGGGCTGGGGTCTTACCCCTCTGCAGTGGTGCAGTCGGCGTATTCTACAGCCGCAACCGACAGGGTGATGTGACCGATTGTTGGTTTCTTTTTGAAGAGAAAAAAGAATACATATATATATATATATATATATATACACACGCACACACATACACACACACACCCATATATATATATATAAATGGACGTGTGCTTCCATACTAATTAATTGTGCCTACAGACAAACATACACATATATATGTATGTAAATGTATGAATAGTATCAGTGAGAATATATATATATATATATATATATATATATAAAGAATTGTGTGTGCGTGTATCTGATGCCATGTCTCCCAAGCCATTCACCCAGCAACATCAACATTTTTTAAATTCGGCTGTCTTAGATTACAAGTGTGTGATTTGCCCTACCACTCCTCACCTGCTTTAAAGTTCCTTGAATGCGTTAACTTTTTTCAAAAACTGCGTCATCTTTTAACGGTTAAAAAGGAACGCTAGCTTGCACAAAGTCAACTTCTTTCAGCACTTACAAAAACCAATTGCAAAAGTTATCAGAGAAAAAGTAACATTATAAACAGTGGTATTACTTCTCTATCATTAATTTTGGTTTTATATAAGTATATCACATATTGGTCAATTATTTTGTAATTTCGTCTTCATGAAGAGGTTTATTCTAGTCTGATTAATCGAAATACATGCATGTAACTGAAATATCGATTGAACTCTTGATATACATGTATATTGCAATACATAAGCTACGCTTATTTCCATTATGCTACAAGAAAATATGGTGACATGTTTGTTTTGTAAAGTAAGTAAAGTTGACGACCGTGATCGAGGGCGACCCGAAGACTCTCTTTTCAATAGCTACAACACCGAGGTGTTGCGGAGGGTGCAACTCCTTTCCTGGATTGCTCCACTTTACCCTTGATTCATAACTTATAATGCTGAGTGTAAAGCAAGGCGGCATCAAGTAACATTTTTGAGTCTTTGGTTAGACACGAACTGGGATTGAACATTGGCGAAAACTCTATCCAATAGATCAAAAAGTATTAAACTTAATTTCCGTTCAAATAAGTACCCAAAATTACCAGCGCTTGGACAAACCATCTGAGAAACAACTCTAAGAAAGTGACATTAGATAATAATAACTCGATAAAAAGAATGAGGGCACGAACTCCAATAACCTTCTCCGTATATAAAGTATAGAATTGAACACCATTTGAAACCTTTTGATCGGTAAAGAAAAGATATAGTATTTGAAGCTCTAAAATTACACTACATGATTTCCCTCTGGAATTATGAATTGCAGCGTTTAAAAACGTTGGTTAAGTTTACCTGGCGGTCATCAACTCTATCCATATTACAGTTGAATCCATATGTTTTGGTTTAGCGAAATAATCAGAAGCAGTATCACCAGAATAAATTAACGAGAAAAAATAACATAAGAAATAGACTGGAAGGTAGAACTGCAAGAAAGATGCAGTCATAACAACCAAGATGAAGGGAACAGATAGAATAGATTGTGACATGGTGCTGGATATTTGTTGCGTGGGTGTGGGTAAGTGCCAGTCAGAAGATTCCTTTGTTTTGGCGTGAAACCCACACAAAGGGCTTGCGCGCGAGATATCCAACGAGACCTGAAGAGAACGAGGGAAGGAAGGCCTCAGAGTCAAGAGAAGGAGTTAGTCGGCAGAAGGAGGCAGAACAGAAAAGTGGACAGAACAGACTAGTCGACAGAAGTCGGGGGAAGCTGAAGGACGAAAAAGGCGGCTGCTAGAACCTGTGGTCTCAGATGCCGGGTTGGTCAACGTTAGAAGATGAGTCAGCATTCCTTTGTGGCTTTGCGGGAATTTCACTCGAGTACATGCTCACATTAGCTCGCAGAAGCACAGAATGCTAGGAAAGTGTCACAGACTTCTCCCTTATTGCGCTTGGAGCTAACCCAAGCCCGTGATTTTTTGTTCTTCTTTTCTTCCACCCTCTCAGTTGTGTATTTTGTGTGTTGGTAAAGGAATGGGAAATACTCCTGGCCAGAGATGTGAAAAACCACTAGATGATTCTAATTGCCATGAGTAGTTTGGTTGGTTGAAATAGTGGGGATTGGCTGACAGTGTATTGTCACAAGATAAGTGCATCATAATGACAATTTTTCATCTTAGAATTTCTGACAGAAATCAACATAACACTTAGAGCGGGTCTATGGTACTCCCATTTCTTGGATCTAGAAAGGTAGTTCATAATAAACTCATTGATTGGGGCTTTGTGATGAACTCGAAAATGATATTTATAGACGTTTCTTATCTCAACTGATTAAGTATTTCGAAACTCACTTATTGAGTATGATTGACAGGCAGTCGAAAATAGCTCTCAGCTCATTAATCTATTTGGTATGTGAAATAAATTGTATATTAAAAAAAATGTCGGCAGATACACGAATGCCTCGATTGCTCGACGGTATCTCAAGACTTTTGATGACATGGGAAAAGCTTTTAGAGACAATATTATTTAAGAATTAATACATATGAGGTGAGAATGTCATAATAGTTGATAATATTGATAAAATGAAAGACAACGGTTTCAAAAATGGAATCAATGAGTCATGTTAAAATTTTGATCAAGCCTTTACATTCGTTTCACGCCAACGCGTGTGGAAAATGTATGAATTCATATTTTTCCTCCAAGTTAATTGTATAATAATGGAGTAGACTTATTTTTTAGCCTTGATGACCATAGTCTAGGAGAAGGATAACTCTGAATTAAAATCCGACGCTCGAGATCCTAAAATAGTTTAGTATTGTCGTTAACCTCGTTTTAACAACTCCTGTGATGTCACTGTATTGCTCCTGGCTATTACATCGTGCAACATCGATGGAATGGAGATAGGATATCTACTGCATGGACATCAACCACATAACTTTGCGTACATCGAATCGCAAATTCAGGGTTTCGCGAAACAAACTAATGTAGCCAATAAGTCAGACTTGTCTCCTATTGAGATAGTCTGTCATACACTTTGTGATTTCAGGTAAATTACTGGTACATTTTTAAAGCAAGAATATTTCTCAAAACTATGACACTAGATTCTTGCTTAGAAATCAAAATGTCTTTAAATTGATAGGGCGTGTCTTACATTGTTATTTTTCACAGTAAACTAATCTTATAGCCAGTCTATGTTGTCTCCTGTTTGGGACTTTCATATATACTTGGTTGTTAGCTCACCTTATTAACTCTCCTTCTTTGGCTGCTTCAGTGTCTTTCTCATGTGGAATGAGTATATTCATTTCATATTCAACAAAGTCCTCTTGGTACTTAGACCACTAGAACTATTCCCAATTTTATTCACCTTTCTCGAAGTCTAGTGAAAATGGGTCTCAGTTGTCTCCTTCGTACGAAACATTAGTTTTGAACCTATATCTGCCTGTTACCAGTCAATCTTCAAAGTTTCTTTCATTAAATTTTATCACTGTTTAATGTGCAAGTAATGATATCGTTTAGTTTAGGAAGCCTCAATATATTTTCTTTTCTTCTCTTCGTGTTCCTAGGTGGAGGTCATATTTTAAGAATTGGTGTACCTTCATCATTTTCTCCTTTATCTTCTTCAATAGGATAAGAGTTCTCACTATGATCCAATGCCGTTTCAGTATCTGTAGTATTCTGCTGTGTGATGCTATCAACTTCTATGCCCAGTACTGATATATAATTACAATTTTAATAATTTTTCTAAAGATAATTTTTCTTAAGATATTTATCAAAAGAATATGGCAAAGCCTTTATTAAAATTATGTAGGTATAAAAGGTGAACTCTAAAGAAAGACACGTGTTTTACGAAAACATGTTTATTCCCCCGATATATTAGCGCTTTGTAGCCCTCTACCTGTCAACACGGGTTCTCGCAAAGTAATATTGTGTTTTTTTAATCAGCCACAAGCTGAATAAGATAGTTAAGGATTTTCATTTAATTTTTCGTACACTAATAGCGCCGAAATGTTTGATTCCTAAGTAAACATGGAATTAAGTTTTTCGGTATTTCAGCTAACATAATTTACTAAAAGTAATCATAATATTTTTATCTCTCCCACTATAGGGCAGTAAAATTAACCTTGCTGCAAGATATCGGGTTGTCTTGCTCTTAACCACACCATCGAAAAAGACATGAGAGAAAGATCGGTGATCTATGCCGTCAGCATCTGGTCTCTGGTTAGGTTTATTTCAGAAACCGAACACCTGAGGTCAGAGTCTGAAAGGTATAAACTCGTAAAATTCAGAACCTCGGAGTGGATATATTTTTGTATACAGGACATATTTAAAATCCAGGAATCATGGGAGTTTACATCATTTCAGCATACTTTGATGGACACTCTAAAAGTGTTTCTTTGCAAGAAAGGACTTCTTTGAAAGTGATATAAGTATTCTTGTTTTCAGACCTGTAGGCTAGGCGGCGCATGCTGTATATTACCATAAAGGACAAGGCATTTTGTTTCATCAGAGCTTATGCGCATAATATCAAGAATAAGCTTCCCGACTTTTTCTATGAATTGACTCCTACATGCCTTTGAGGCAGGTAGCTTTAGTGTGTCACAGAAACGTCGTTTTCGCTCCAAAGATAGCCGAGACACTAAGCACCACGCCGGAGCAGAATACTTTTGTGAATTTATTGAAAGTCCATATCTAGTCGATAAATTTCGAAATGAAAATCTAAAAGGCATAGTGTTAACTTGGACGTCGATTAAGTTTTACTTAATTGAGTCAATGTAGAAATGTTCTGTAGTCCATGCCGCCATGTTTTGATTACACAGACTATAGGGTCACCTTGCTCCGAGTAAGCTTTGATAGTTCTAGACCTAAGTTACCTGGACCGCGGAAATTTAACGTATACTTACAGGATAAGAAGGGTATTCAGCAGGACCTGTTACTAACTATAAGGATGTTACTGAAGGTAACTGTGGTTGCGAATAGAAGGTAGTGGTACTTAAAATCTATAATTAGGTCCTATGCAATTGACTATAGCAGAAGATTCAACTTAGATTGACTAACGACGCAAATAACACTAGAATCGAGGGTAGAGTGGGTCAATCAGCCGATAAAACTGTCCATTATTGTCCATGTTATACGTTCTTGCGTTAGAACTTTTTCTACGGGAATTGAAATTCAAGCCCTACGCGGATTTACTTTAAGTAACCTTTCCGTCCCGGTAAAGTCCTTTACATATGCTGATGACGTTAGTCTGCTTGTCATGAGCAATACCAAGGCTGACGAAGTAGTGTAAAAGCACTAAAAGAGACCATCCTTTACCGACTTTCCATACTTCCTCTACTGTCTACAGTTCTACTCAGTTAAAATGTTTGCTGTTTGGATTTATTTGCTGTCCCATAGCTCCGAAGGCATGTTATAGGATCGGTTACCTTCATCATTCCGAAAAAGACGGAAGTGTACCGAATATCAAGACACATCGACACACCTTACAGCTAATATTCCTGGGTAGGATGTTCACACCTAATAATAAAACAGCCCATTCTGGACAGAATAAAGAGACGTGGATAGCCTGGAGAAGTGCTCACTTTGATAAGAGTGAGACCCACTGAATGCCCAGGAGTGAGCATAATGTTATGATTGCCCTCTCAGAGAACCGGCGGTTTTCACATAAAACATTGTATCGGGTACTAGTAAGTTCGGATATTTTTGTTTAGCAGTAATGTGGTACTACCGATGGACAAAAGAAAACAATGTGTTTCTGTGCTTACTTGACATTATGCGAGTTGTGATATGGACGGCACGAAACAAGGAAAGTTAGCGTAAATAGAATGCCTATAAGGATGCAAAGAACCATAAATAAGGACTCCGATGAAATTTTTTTAAAAATGATGGTAATTGTGGACAATTACTAAGTTAAAACTTAATATTGGCAGAAGGAGAAGAAAGAAAGAGAAAAAAAAAAAAGAAAGAAAAAGAGAAAATTTTTTTCGAAAGCCATGGGAAGCAGCATGGAGGACGTTACGTAATTCTCTGAAACTAGTAGACTAGTTCACCTCCCTAGGAAGCAGTTTCCCATCAACCGAGATAGACATCAACACGCGACTAGCAAAGGCAAGGAAAGCAATCGATAGGCAATCGGTCATATGGAAGTCAGACCTGACCGTTAAAATAAAACGTAGTTTTTTCCAAGCAGCGGTCGTATCGATACTGCTATATGGATACACTACATGGACGCTAACTAAACGTATGGAGAAAAGGCTTGACGCCAGTTACACAAGAATGCTGAAAACAATATTAAACAAGTCCTGGAGGCAACACCCCTCAAAGTAGCAGCTGTACAACCACTTACTACCCATCACAAAAACTATCCAAGTTAGACGAACCAGACATGCAGGACACTTCTGGAGATGTAAGGACGAACTCATATGTAACTTATTCCTGTAGACCCCTTTACATGGACGAGCAAAGGCAGGACGACCAGCTAGAACCTACATACAACAGCTCTGTGCCGATACAGGAGGTAGCCTTGAAGACCTACCGGGTGCGATGGACGATAGAGAAGGTTGGCGGAAGAGGGTTAGGGAGATCCATGATGATGATAATAATGAAAAAAATCTCTCTCTCACTTTTAGGCTTTGTGTCCTACACATAATTATAAATATACACCCACCTATATACACACACATATATATATAGCTGCATAGATATACATGTATATACATATAAATCTACACATGAATATAAACACACATACACACTTATTCATACGTTTGTGTGTGTAGATGTTTAATGCATATCGTTGTTAGAAATGGACTCGGTGAGTAGAGTTTAAATACTGGACAAGGTTGTTGGCATTTCGCATTGTGCTAATACATTTGAGAAAGGCATGAATCCAACTATTCTCCTTTCAGATATTGTCAAATAGTAGGACAGATTGGAATCTTTAACCTTGGTATGGCAACTGGTTTAGGAGAAATAAAACCCTTGATTCAAATCTGTTAAATTCAGTTTAAAAAACTGACTCTGTGTCACATGTGAGGGCTTGGTTGATACGTATATATATATATATATATATATATATATATATATATATATATATATAACACCCCATGGGAGACATTAGCAGTTTGGTAAAAAGAAACGACGAAAAAATAATAGGAAAGAAAAATAAAATAAAAGGAACCCAACTAATGCCAACGCTCAGAAACTTAAGAAGGCATAAAGAGAACTTATTAGTTCATCCAAAAAAAAAAATAACTTGAAAACATTCAAGGCCAGACCAATAAAGTCACAAACTTGATAGAAGATAGATAATCTCGAATAGCTTGGCAGATAGTAAATGAAGTGGGTAAAGGGAAGAGCACCTCTAGAGCTAAACTAAAAGCTGCCAGCCAAGAAGAACGAATACACATGTGAAAAGAAGATTTCAAGAATTTGCTCGGAAAATCCCCAAAAGTCATTGATAAACTTATCACAAAAATTATGAATAACCATCTAAATAATAACCTAGGACAGTTTACTCAAGAAAGAAGTCAACGTAAAACTAAAAAAAATTAAAAACAAGTAAGCTACCGGTCTTCCGTATGGAAGACAAGGAATTTCGATGACTTACTGCTCTAATACTGCACTCTAATTCGGGCACAGACTACACAGATAACATTGCGCTTCTTGCAAATACACCTGCCCAAGATAAATCCCTGCTACAGACAGCCGGAAGTATTGACCTCCACGTGAATGCAGACAAAATAGAGTGCATGTGTTTTAATCAAAAAGGAGACATCTCCTCATTTAATGGTGGTTCTCGGAAATTAGTGGATAAGTTCACGTACCTCGGTAGCTGCGTCTCAACAACTAAAAGTGACATTAATATCTCCCTAGCGAAGGTATCGACTGCTATCGATAGGTTATCGATCATATTCGATAAAATAAAATGCAATTTCTTCCAAGCAGCAGTTGTGTCAATTCTACTATATAAATACACCGCATGGACGCTGACAAAGCATACTGAGATAAAGCTAGACGAGAATAGCACAAGAATGCTAAATCCTAGCTGGTCAGGCAATAATGGCACATCCATGTATAAGAGTCCATAAGAGAATGTCGATAATGAGTTCATTCTTGCTTTTCCAACTGTGCTCCGTGTGTCTTGTTTGGATGGCTTGTGACCGAACAGCTGCTGTTGGGTTGGTGTTACTTCCAGGATTTAAGATAGCTCGTAGACCTTCTGTGTATTTCTCATCTAGCTTTTTCTCTAGCTACTTTGTTAGCATCCATGTATGCATCTATATAATAGTATGGACATTGCTACACTTTGGGAAAAAACTGTTTCGTTTTATATTATTTTATAGATCAGATTTCCATATGACCGATAATCTGTCAATTGTGTTTCACGCCTTCACTACGTGTATGTTGAAATCACTTTCAGTAAATGAGATTTTTTTCAAAGCTAAGTGAACTGGTCACCTACTTTTAGAGGTTTACCACTTAGAGCGGAGATGGCTCTTTTTTTTTTTAAACACGTGGTCTCTGATTTATTTCCGTTCACGTAAAGTTCAATGCGTAAAGTTCCTGCGGCTTGATCTAGGCTCTGCAGTAGAGATTCGGCTTCGTCTGATGTATTTGAGAGAAACACTAGATCATCTGCGTAGTATGTATCTGTCAGAGTTTCTGCGGGATATTGCCAGCATTTTTTTTAGTTTGAATATAAAACCTATTTATCTGACTAGATTTATTGATGTTCGAAGTAAGTAGCCTATGCACAATACAAATATAGTGCTAATGTATTTCCTTGAAAGACTCCTGTAACATTGCCGAAGAAGTCTGTGCTTTCATTTGGTGAGTGATCCATTGCTTTTGTGTTTTTCTAAAGCATCATTATAGCTGTACCAGTTTCTTTGAGGAGACCATATGCATGTAGAATTTGTTCCATCTTTTCTCTGTATATGAATTCGAATGTCTTGGAAAGATCTACGAACAGTAGTGTTATCTCAAGATTTCTTTCTTGTAGTCCTTTGATGATTCAAAGAATAGTCAGAATCTGTGAGGTTGTGAAGCGATTTCTTTGAAAGCATAGATAACAACCCAAGAAAAAAGATAAGTGGTGGCAATGATTAACAATTCGTTGGAAACTCTTGTCGGGAGTTAAATTCATCAGCAAAAATTTGGATAGATTTATAGATAGATATTTATGAGTTTATATGCATATCTATATGCGTATAACTATAGTGCTGATAACACAGATACTTTTTACTCTCTTTCGTCATCAATCCCAATCGTCTATCGCTCCTGGTAGGACCTATAGGCTGCATCCCGTGTCTGCAGAGAGCCGATGAATGTAAGTCTTTGACTGGTTTTCACTAGTGTGTTCATGTGTGGAGGTACAAAAGAAAAATTCGTTCGTAAGTTTTTTCTGCTTCTTTGGCAGTGCTGAGCATCTTGGTTCATTTTACTTGGTTGGTTTGAGAGATAAAGGCAAGTGGCCGTACAGCCAGTATTTTTAGTTGCGCTGCTTCTGACATTTTTTTTAAAAACAACTCGCAGCAACCTTATGTAGTTCCTATCTAGTTTTTTTTCTCCAAGGATTTCGTGAAGTTACACAATAGAACTTGACATGGATACAGCAGGGAGGAATTCCCGTCTTACTTTCAATAGCAGTCCATGCCTTTCTTATGCGCATATTGACATCGCTTTCATTAGATGATATATTGCCACCGAGGTATGTGAAATGGTCTAATAATTTCAGAGTTTTGTCATTTAATGAGACGGTGACACAATCTGGTATAAAACGCATAAATTCTGTTTTATCTGAATTTATATTGAGGCCACTATCTCTTGCTGTCGGTTGTTGGCTATGCAGACATTCGGTTTGTATGAATGTATTTGCAAGAAGCTTTTGATCGGCCGCGTAATCTGCATCAGTGATTATTTATGCGGGATACTGTCTGCTTCTTGCTTATTCTAACGGGAGACCTATTTCATTAGATCTATTGACGATCGTAGTGCGTAATCTTGGCAGATGATATATATATATATTTATATATATATATATAGCATATAGTAAAAATATTCATTCTGAAAAAAGTATTTTTTCGTTTACGTCACGTTTGAGAAACGTTTACGTCACGTTTGAGAAACGTTTACGTTTGAGAAACGTTTACGTCACCATTAGAGAAACCAATAATTAAGAATGTAAAAAATTATCCTGTGGGCATAGTTTCAGTTACTGTCCGAAACAAATGTTACCAATTTGCCGACAGTACAAAGTTTATCCCGCAAAAATATCCAGTATGTCTGAGACTACCTTGGATTGGAAATAACTCTATACTTCTGATTAACCAAGCTAAAAGATTTGTTTGATGTTAATTTGAGTATTGTTCTCAAATCTAATGTGGTTTTCCCACATAATCTCAAAGATGATGTGCACCTTCATTATAAAAAACTTTCTAATTAACCAGTTGAAATGCAAATATGATATTTATTAAATCAGACGCCCCACACAGAGATTTGAAAATAGAATTAAGAAACACGTGCCTCTACTATCTGATCAAATTACCAGTCAAATTACCAAACATTACCTGCCAACTTGATCAATCACAACTCCGATTCCGTCATAACCCAACACCTATAGACTAACCCGAACTGGGATAAATCTAAAAGATTGTTCTGCTTGAAGCATGATATATAACCCGGTCTTTGCAAACAGAGGGCATTTTGATACAACCTCCAATTAAGTAATGGTTCCTGTTTGCCCTTATTTGAACCGGAATAATTTTTACGGGGTTTTTCTTTTCTTTTACCCTGCAAAGTTTTTCTCTCCCACCTAACGGTTGACTCTCTACATTCTTTATTGTTGGTTTATAATACGGTCATTTCTCTGATATATACGAAAAAAAAAGAACTTTTTTTTAAAAGAATCCGCTAATATATGCCATTGTGAAATTTTGTACACACGGCAGACCAGTAAATACGGCCTTTCATGTTAAATTAACCGGCTGATTGGCCGAAGTAATGTAAACAAAGAAGTTACCCATTTATGATCACATATGAAATTAGCCTAAAAAGAGAATTAGCTTTAAAAATTTAACAGAGAAAATAATATAAACGTATCGGTAGAATTTATCCGACGTTTTTTTTTTTATTCCTTTCAACATTAAAATGCATATTAACAATTTGCCTTTTACTAATCCACAAATTATAAACTGTAATGAGTTAATTTGCTTTTATGATATTCAATCGCATATACAGCTGTTTTATTTATAGACACTAACTAGTGATTTTTTTGTTTTCTTAAGAAATGTAGTAATAAAAGATTGCTAACAAACTTACCAACTGTTTCTCTATAAAACAATTTTCTTTTGATCTTTGCCTTTTTTAAAACATTTTTAAAATGTTTTAGAACTTCGTCCTATGCAAGCTTTTGTTTATTATTGTAAAATATATTCATAACAATTTTTGCTACTCCCCACTATTAAATTGTGTTCATTTTTGAAGGTACACTTCATCTAACATTAAGACGCAGTTTTGAGGAAGATGACCTTTTTCCATGAGCGATTTTGCAGCTGTAATTGATTCTACACCTCCTCTTTGAATTTTTTCTAATAAAGAAAAAGACGGTAATGGAAACTTTTCCAGGTGTAATTTTAAGCTTGTTTAGACGAATAGTGCAGTAGTAAGGCGTAACATATTAGCTCTGCAGAAAATGAAGGAAGACCTCTTTGTTTATAATGATGTCTTTTTGTAACTCTTTTAGAATTGAGTATGGGTGTTCTTCTACCACATTTTGTATATAATTAGAAAAATTTTCTAACATGCTAAATCTTGTAAGTTTAGTATCGTGTTCACATATAAACCGCTGTGGTAATAGTATAGAATTTCCATCACACTGAAGCTGAACGTAAAAATTTCGAACAATACGAATACATTCTTTTGTAGATGGAAAATGTGTTTCAGGGTCAAAGACTATTCTATAAATTAAAATATGATCTTTCATCTTTTTAAAATTCAAAAACGTTAAGATAAAACGTTTTCTTCCAAATGATTTAAATTCTTTATCGTTTCAGCTGAAAGAAAATCTTATAATTCATCTGGTTGATGGACAATCGATCGGAATTTCAGAGACTTTCTTAATTCTGTTGTATTCGGCAAAAGAGACGGTTTTCTTTTTTTTCCGAATGGATTGGAGAAATTTAATGTAAATCAGTTTATTTCACTTTCCTTTCAAAATCAATTTTTCATCCAAATGTTTGATAAAGAGGACTGAATTTTTCGTAGGAAACCAATCATTACGGTTTACAAATTTCACCCATTTCTCGAGGAGAATGTCGATACTTTTTCTCTGTTGGTATGATATCCACTCGAAAAGCCAAATGCAACATATTTGTTAACCATTTTTGTTAACCATTTTTGTTAAACAAAATTTCACGAAAAACTTTTAAGATTCAATGTTGAAATGTAATTTATTATGCGTTTGCAAATTTACCAAACAGCGTCTATAAACAAAACAGGCCGTATAGGTGATTGAAAATCATAAAAGCAAATTAACTTACAGTAGTCTATAATTCGTGCATTAATAAAAGACAAATTGTATATATGTATTTTAATGTTGAAAGGTATAAGAATAACGTCGGATAAATTCTACCAATATTGCCATGTTGAATGCAAAATTTCTGATAAAGATTTTTCACCAATACTTTCTATAGCTTTTATAAGCGTTACCAGAAAGAAAGTATGAGTCATGAGTATTTGAACTCGGGCAAAATTCTGTTTTAGGCGAAATATTGCAAGAGTACTTAAGGATTTTGAACAAGGCGATTCAAATAAACTCTTAGAAATAGCAATTAAACTACTCCTTTTTATCAACTTGGTAGATTCTGAACAAGATTTTACATGTATATAAATATTGCTTTTCCTATATCTATGTAATTCTGTTAAACACTTTAAAGACTCACAAAGCACAAATAACTACATGTCTTGTTTGATTAATTACAGTGAAATTTGCTTCTTAAGATATAATGTGCCTGTTTTAAACTCTCAAAACCAAATGATGAGAAGCAAATTGTTTGTTTTTCAAATACTTGTAAGCAACCCTGTATAACTATATATATGTGTGTGTGTACGTGTGTGATTTTATATATATATATATATATATATATATATATATATATATATATATATATATATATCAGTGATGAGATTGAAGGAAATATGGGAAAAAAATCCAATTCCTGTGCCATCGTCTAGAGATGTTTTGAACGAAAAGACTGCGGTAGGTACGCATTGGATGAGATAAAACAATTACAATGATTGGCGAACGGAGAGAAGTCATTTCAATCGTACAGCAGGGGAGATGGAATGCTTCAACAGTTTTTATTTTTTCATTTTCCTTAAACGGCCGATTCAAATATATGATGAGTCTGATATAGATATTAGTAGAGATAAAGATGAAGTAGTTATTTTCTTTCTTTTCTTAAGTAGAAAATTTGGTTGCGGGACTCCAAGGAGAAGGTCGTTACCCGAGATTATTAACGCACAAGGAATCACGGCATTTTTAGACAGATAAATAAATACTAGTAATTAATCTCTAAGACAGAAAAACAAGTGAAAAAAATGCAAAATGAGCGAATCAGAGCAAAAACTGAAAGTAAAAAATTAACTATTTCTTTTCATTAACCATGAATTATCGTAGTTGATTTTATATTAAATCCTTATTTCCCATTTAATAAATGCTTAAAATATAAATTGTCTTATTTATGAAGTTAGGTATCCTGCAGGTCATATTTTTATCCCGACGTTATAAACAACCAGTAGTTCCACCTAGCCTAACTCGTTAAGTCTGCAACATCAAGTGTAAATAAGACGCCTTTTATGGCTCCAAATAAAATAAAATAGATAATAACAAATCAAGCTCATTTGGTCATAGAGTTACATAAAAGAGTTTGAAGTATAACTCTTTCCTGTGAGTCGTATCATTCTTCATAATTGTAATAAAAGACTAACAAGCTAACTGCTTGAATTAAGCTTTATTAAAATATATCATCACTGTGATCCAGTTCTTTGGGGATTCTTTCAGTAATTATGGTGGCTGATCCAGACAGAGATGACCATGCCTGACTTCACCATAATAAGCAATATCTGAATACCTGGTTTTTACTTAATCACCAACTACTTCCTCTTCGTTTTTTTTTTAATCAATAAACTCTTAAAACAAATAATTTGGTATAGTATGTTATATGGTTATAGTTAACTGATGATAACTGTAGTAACTGACCATAGATATGGTGTATATAATAATGAAGAAAATAATTGATTGTTATAATTTTCGCTATATTATGGGGTGCCATCAAAATTTAACAGCAATTGATATAACTATTAACAATCATATTTATGGAATAGCACATTACTAGCTAGCTATAACCTGTAAAAGATTACTTGTCTCTCTGTACGTGTCTATTCCCGATAACATCATAAAATATATTTTCAAGTAATGATAATACTTGAACATAAAGAAAATTATGATTTCAAACAGATGTTGAAAGGGAATGTTTTCAACTCATTTTTACCAACGAATGTTCTTTCATCTGTACATATATAATGCTGGATATATCAATTGTACGAATTTACTGAATTGATTGTAGTCTGGTATTGAACTACAAGAATGGAAAGTAGCATCTAATTTACTACTTTCAGAAATAATATGGTACTGACTTATTAAACCTCGCTCTCCAACAGACTCCTTTATTCTAATTATAAATTTCAAATTTGAAAGTCAGCAGTATCTAACCAGCTCATCAATCCCATGAATTGCCGAAGCAATTGTAGTTTTATTGAAAAAATATTTTTTTGAGAAAAATTTAAAGTCAAATCAAGGTATTAACTGCTTTCCATGGACAAATTTTTACCTCGAAGAAATAGTAGCTCGTGGGAGTATATATAGAACTGATAACGGCTCTATCAAAGAACAAACAATAGTCGGGAGTTTTATTATAGGCAAAGTTTATTTTCATTTTTCAATTTCTTTCTTAATCAAATATCTCTCAGAATGCGTTTTGTAATTGCTATTACATATAAAAATATAAATGGCTAGACATGGCGTTAACTGTGCACACACGCACGCGAGTGCAAACGTGAACGCACATACAGTAAGTGCCAGTCAAGATCATGGCATTTTATTTATAGAATAGCTTTGGACAAGCTTCTCTATGTTTCTTGGCTACTCTTCAATAATCTACATTGTACTTATCTGAGAATTCATATTGAATATGTGTTCGTGCGTATGTTCCTTGGCGTGATTGTACTCTCCACCTGTTTTCGTTCTTCATGGCGCTCACCGATAAGAGGTTCTGACGAATCCGGAAAAATCTTGACAGTATTGGACACTTGTTTCTTTTAAATAGAACGTATGTTTCTTAACTTGTAAGCAAAATTACTCGTATCAGATTGAGCTTATTAGAAAAAGGTGTCTTTGCTCCACCAGACTTTTTCTTAGTAAGTTTTACCGCGGGCCAAAAGACACCTAATCGTACCACTTCTTTTTAAACATCTACTTCAGTCGGACTGCAAATGTCTTATTTCCTATTTATTTAAATTCTTATTTTTCTAATCCTCTCATGAGTATAGATATTTTGCTGAAAGCAAACTTGCTTGAAGTTCAGACGTGGAGCCCCAAAGAAAGAATGAAATACGCCCTGATCCGCCTGTGCTGTTAGATTAACAGAACTTTTCTGATAATCGTTGCGCCTTCTGTTCTTCTAGTTGGAGTGTGATATATTTTCTTCCCAAATTTCAAATTTACAAGTCATTTGTTCTTCTTCTTCTTATTATTATTATTATTATTATTATTAGTAGTAGTAGTAGTAGTAGTAGTAGTAGTAGTAGTAGTCGTAGTAGTATACACTTTTCAAGTTGTCGCATCAGTACTAGTTAGTAGTCTTAAATCGATACGTTTTCTAATATATTTTTTGTAATCAAGTTGATACCAATAGTGCAGTTGTTTGACGGTTTCTATCCTTCTTCAGACCTTTAATTCAGTCAGTTTATTTTCCCAGACTTTTAGGATTGTTAAAAGTGCTCTGACTCTGATTGGTATTGCTATCATTTTCATTTTCTATTGTTTTCATTAATGTTATATTGCAATGGCAAGGTTCAGTTATTTATCCAGTTTTTCGCTTTTCTTTAAGTTTAATCTGAAGTCTTTTGAAATGACTACCTAACTTGTTCTTTTCTTGTTAATCATATCAAGTTCTGGTTATCTGGCCTGGATTAAAATGAGTGTATCTTATTTTCAAAGACAGATTCTAGTCTGTGGATATACGATTTGTGTTTATTATTTGTTATACACAATTTCCTAAAGTTCCTCTTCCCGGCCATATCATGTATGCTTTTTACTCTTCTGTGCCAGACTTCCGAATTCAATTATTACATGGTTGATAGTTTCATATCTCTCGCTCGCTCGCTCGCTCGCTCGCTTTCCTCGAGTTTTTTTTTTTTTTCAAACCTTATATTCCACATTATTTTTATCTCTCTGGCAATGTCTAAGTATTTTTTATCTTTGCGCTTTCTTTTATTTTCAATTTGTGGTCCGCTGGAACGGCAAAATCCACGCCAAGGTAAATTCGTTTTTCTGAGTAATTAACACTAGTACTGGTCTTCTAGTTAGAATTAAGTAAACCGTTTGTATCTCAAAGTTCCAAAGAATTTCTTTTGACTCATTCTCTATTGCGAATTATGGTTTTTGTATATGCCATTTGTTAGTATGGTCAAATTCTAATGTCTTGCACAGTTATCAGTAGATCACCTTCCCTACCCAGTCATGCTTAGTTTTATGCTTTTTGTGCTAGTTTGCTGCTTTCACTTATAATGAGATCAACCATTTCGTCTATGTCTCCACATGATATACACTTGCTATTCTGTTGCCCATTATCGTTTTTTTATATTGAAGCTCCAGTCCTGGAAATTGGGGAACGTGGAGTACCTCTTCTTTATTATTATTCTGGAATACACATTGACTTGGAGTGGTAGTACCTATCAGGATGCCATCTATGGGTCAAAGGGAACTGTTCAAACATTGCCAACGATTTTTATTTGTAGCATTTTATTATTACTATTATTATTATTATTATTACTATTATTATTATTATTGGTTACTTGAAACTATGCATCTATATACAAATTGTATTTTTTAGGTAGAAATACTTGATAAATAGAAATACTTGAGTTGAATTAAATCCTTGAAATCATTTAACTAAGTGCAAATAGAATTATTATTAGTAGCAATACTTGAAACCATTTAACTGAGAACAAACAAATTATCAATATTAAATTGAATTATTAGTATTTAAGTGCAACGCTCGAAACCATTCAACTGTATGCAAACAAATGATTAATATCAAATAGAATTATAAATGCTTGATAATAATACTTGAGAGTATTTAACTGTTCATGAAAAAATTAGTTCTAGCTCGTTTAAAAATGTTTCCTACAAACAATCCGCTTACAAATTATATATATATATATATATATATATATATAGAGAGAGAGAGAGGTGATCTGACATTAAATAACCTACAATGATTGATATGATTGATATGCCGTAAAACATAACCAAACCAAACCTTTAATATAATTGGCCCTTATGACATTGTTTTTGCTGCTATTAAAAGAAATTTAGTTTCTCTCTTGAGATTTCCCTTTCTAAACTATGTCCAAGTTTTGCCTTTGCGACCTCACTTGTTCGTCACTTAAAATATCAATTCAGCTGTTTTTCTTTCCATTTTTGCTTTTTGGGTTCTGTTGTTTTTCTGTTTGTTCTTAGGCTGCCATTGCTGTTACTGGTTGTTGCAATTAGTCTCTATTTGCTTTTTTAAATGTATTCCTCGATTCCTTGTTTTGATGCATCTACATAATCATTCATAATGGCAAGTTCCTTCCTCTTTCTCTTATCACACATAGTCTTCCTATGTCATCTCTTGATTCTCCCATTTTATCCTTTTCTTTTTATTCCATCGGTATTAGGATTGAACAACCGGACACCAAGTGGTCAATTGATTTAGTTTTTTGTTCGTATATTGGGTTTGATCCACTATTTATAATGTTTGCTTGATAGTGTCTAGTTGGGAGGATGTCATCCTGTTCTGTTATTATGAACTTCTTTCTCTCCATATCCATTTTAAGCCATGAATTAGTCTTTACAATATTTATATCGGAATTTCTTATTCTTTGTGTGCATGGAGTTATTTTCCAGGCGTTTTTAAATTAATGTAATCCTTGTGCTTATGCTTTTTTTCGTTGTTTTTTGCATTTTCTATTTCTTTATCATTTATGTCTATTTCGTTCGCTGTAAGGTCGGCATGTTTTGAAAATTTGTTGCTTTCTTTTATCATTAAATATTTTTTTCTTTTGCTTCTCGTATTTGATTACTAACTGGATCATTTAATCTATTAGAGTGTCAAAGTATTTCTTTTATTCTATAGTGATTGTTTTGAATGCCAGTTCTTGTTAGATTTAGTCTCTTTCACCACTTTCTCTCTTAACGTAGACCCTTTCTATATTTGCTCTTGGGTGATGCATTCAGAGACAGGTTATTTGTTTCCTTACTTTAGTGTCCTTCTTTTTCTAATTCCAGCGAATTTCCAGTTTATTATATTAAAACTAAATGCGATTACTGGTATGGCCAAAGTGTTTTTACTATAACTTTATTTTTCTGCATTCAGTTCTTAATGTGGCATTTATTCTCCTATTAAAGTTTTTGAATTTTTTTCATTATTTATATCATGACTGATAACGTTCTCTTTATTAATATTTATAGCTTTTATTATGCTCTAATTCAGGCATGTCCGTGGTTGTATCGAGAGTCATGTTTTCAGACTTTCTTAAATGCCTTTTAGCCTTTCTTAAATCTAACTTTCGACACATCCTTCCGGCCCAAATTGCTTTACTATGTCGTCTCGAAATATTTTTTCAGTGCTTAGAAGACCTGCTAAGACACCATCATTTTTTGCATATAACTTTAAATTTTCCATGTAGAACTAGCTTATTTTTAGTAGTAGTTTTATATTCATTGGGTGTGTTTTTAAGTTCTTTGGAGAGAGGTATTAGAGCTTGACAAAAAAAATTTTAAAAAAGGAATTTCTTTGGAAGATTTCATTGTTTACGTTCAGATTATTAGTCTTGGGCATGTTTTTTTCATGGATTAATCTGAGCTTAGTAAGCCACCTTATTGATATTATATTTTAAGAATGTTATTATAACTGAGCTTATCTTTAAAATATGTAAAACTTCCAAAATCCACTCGTTAGGTACGTTATTAAAAGCTTTTTTTGTAGACAACCAAAGCAATACTTAGATTTTTTTTCTGTTTGTAACGACAATTCTTTATGATAATTTTGTTTATGAGGAGATGATCCTTTTTTTTTTTTGCATCAGGATTTCTTAAGGGAAGATATCCTTACATTCTATGAATCTAAGTATTCTCCCCTGTAGAATCGATGTTGTCGATTTATATTATGTGGGAAGGCATTTAATTGTAGTTTTTTGCATTTATCGTTTCCTTTATTTTTGGTAGTAGATATGTTACTCCTTTTGTGAACCAATGAAGTTTTTTTCAGGTTTGTTAATGATTTCTGAGATAATTTTCGTCATTAGTTAATGTGTAGAGGATAGGCGATGGAGCCAAACGTTTGTTATTTTATCTGTTCCAAGTAACTTCAATTTATTTGTGCTTTTAATTGTATTTATGATCTCATCTATTGTAGTAATTTCGTATATTTGTGATACATTCTTTCTATAAGTGTCTTGTATATTTTCAGTCCACCTTGATTTTTATTATATCATTTCTTATGTATCTATATATATAGGGTATTGCACAATTGTTGAAACAAAGCAGCGACTTCTGAAGGCTTTTTTATTGACTTTATTCTTTTTCTCTTTTCAGATTATTGCTAGGAAATAGTTAATATATATTCGACCGTATACAGCAAATTCGTTCCCTAGACGATCGAGAAAATATTAGTGAAAATATTTTTCGAAACTTAGCCATTCAAGATTGTTCAAACAAGATATAGAAGGAAGTAAAATTTCGACACATTTCTAAATAGAAGGTAGATTTTCGAGTTTTCAAGAACTTTGAAGCTCATGGCACTAGTAAAGACTGTAGAGCAATGGGCTCCTAACCATCTGGGTCTCCGATAATTATCCGAACACCCAAGAATATCAGATCTTTGCGACGGAGGAGCCAAGAACTTGGATTCTCTGTATCTTCTGTTCGGTGTATTCTGATCAAAGATCTGAAACTTTCTCCCTACTGGATACAGATCAAGCACCAACTGATCCAAGCCGATATGAAAAAGAGGGTAGCCATGTGCCAGTGGTTTTGCAAAAGGTCGATGATGACGAGTAATTCTTGATTGATGTTTAGTTTCCGGATGAAGCCCACTTCCTCTTGAATGGTTATGTTAACATCAAAAACTAGTTGGGGAAAACGAGAACCCTCATAGTAAAAGTAAAGTTGGCGAACTTAGTCGAGGGTGATCCGAAGGATCCCTTTTCAATAGCTTCTATACCGAGGTGTGGGGGAGGGCGCTACTCCATTCTCTGGATTGCTCTACTTTACCCTTGACCCTTACCTTATTGTGCTGAGTGCAAAGCAAGGCGGCATCAAGTACCATTTTGAGCCAATGGCCCGTCGTTGGCTATTTTCTCTATTGAGAAATGTGCACGGCATAGGTCACTAACTCGAAGCATGGCACCATTGGACCATTTTTCTTTGAAGATGATCGGGGTAAAGCAGTAACAGTGACAAAAGAGAATTACATTCCAGTACTTGAGCGGTTCTGGGCAAAGCTAGAGGAGCATAAGAAACTTGATAAGGAGGAACAGTGGTTTCATAGGATGGTGACCCACCTCACACTGTTAATGTTACCATGGCAAAGCTCCGTGAAAAGTTTGGGGAGAGTCTCATAAGTTACAAAGCTGAATGGAATGGAAACACAACTTGCCTGAACTAAACCCCACAGAATTCTCCTCTGGAGGTTTCTCATGGACAACGTCTACTTCGGAAACTCTCGCACCACTGCTTCATTAAAGGCTGTCGTCATGAAGAAGATTCAAGCGATCCCTCAGGAGGAATGTGCACGCGTTAACAACAACTGTTCAGTAGACAAGAGCATATACTCTTGAGCTTCTCTTGATATTTCTGGTTCATGTTTAAAACTAAATAATTGCAGATCCTAAAATATTGTCCTTTTTCCTTTTAATAAATGCAATTTACATTACTCTATTATTTGTGGTCTTTGATTTGTGCCCGCTCATTTTATTTTTCAAAATTATGAAACACTGTACTACTTCAAAATGTTTTAAAGTTAGCAATCGAGGGGGCTTATTTTACATTTATTGTCTCTTTACCTATTTCTCGATATATTTTTTGCTCCTCTTGAAATATTTCGTTGTGTCTAAAGAATTTTTTCCTTTTTGATATCTTTGGATGCGCAGGGCTTTCGGTAGGACTTTTTTTTTTCAATTTTACTTTTATCATCGGGATCTTATCAATTGATATTATTTCATATCTGTTGCATTGATTTTAATCTTATTATCTA
Source organism: Sepioteuthis lessoniana (assembly GCA_963585895.1). Taxonomy (NCBI): domain Eukaryota; kingdom Metazoa; phylum Mollusca; class Cephalopoda; order Myopsida; family Loliginidae; genus Sepioteuthis; species Sepioteuthis lessoniana. The sequence goes on from OY757910.1 coordinate 132,661,263, forward strand.
TGTAACCTGGTTTTGTATTTGAGGTTGGCTATTCCTTATTTTGTTGTATTCATTTTCAGTAACGAGCATTTTCATACAATCATTGCTTGATTTTTCTAATGTATTATCTGTTTCATTAGATGTATGCATTCATTTCAAGTGCATCACTTTCAGTTCGCTTGATATCCGTAACTACTTGTTCTTTGATATCACCTTTTTCAGAATTTGTTAAGCGGTTGCCTTTAAGTATATTTCATCTCACCTTATCTAATCTTTTGGAATCTAAGTGTTCATCTGAACATTTAGTTTTTTCCCGCTATATGTTGTAGGTTTCTTGATTTCAATTTTTTCCGGATAAATTAATTGCATAAAATATTGCATATAATACTTCTTTACAATCCTTTTTTGACAAATTTTTCTTGTATTTTTATTTTTTCATAGTGATTGTAGCGAAAACTTTGATAGATGAGATTTGGGATTATCTACGTTATGATAACTACTGAAGTTCATAGAGGATTTTATACACCGAAACAATTAAGAATAAACTAAATACACAATTTATTTTTCAACAAAGAGCGATGAAAACTTTTCAACAACCTAAGTTGCGGGTGACTTAATTTCCATCACCTGAAACAAGAATTAACTAATTTTTGTGCTGATTTCTTTTAATTGTAGAATGTTTGATCTGTAGTATAAAGAAGTGTTGCGGAGCCGATAAGCACGTCGACCCCGCAAATGTTTTTTTAGTTAAAGCGTGCGAGTAATGACAGCCAAAGACAATGAAGGAAACAAAGGCGAGGTAACAAATATACTAAAAGTGACAATTTATTGTCAGATTTAAAAATGTGTGTGTAAAGTCCGTGGCAGTTGTATTTGATCTTCAGCTAGATGGGTGATGCCGATAGCTGGTTTGGTCGAGTCGTAGATGTGCACAGCTGGATGTTCGATGAGGGTACCTGGCGTAGGTCGAGTCGTGGAGATACAGCTAGATGTTTGATGCGGATAGCTGTCGGTTGAGTTGTAGAATACAGCTGGACGAACGTAGCGGGAAGCTGAGGTCGGTCGAGTCGTAGAATGCAACTGGCCGATCATTGCAGGAAGCTGGTGTCGGTCGTGATTAGTAAATCGATATCCCGGTTTTAACTGTACGTTGGGTTAACCAGGGGTGTGTCGATCTGGTTGCTAGCCCGTACAGCGAGTCGTGCGTGGGCCAGATGTTGCAATGCCAGGGCAGTCCGTAACAATGAGTCGTACGTGGACTGGATGCTGCATTGCTGGAGCATCGTGGTCAAAGTCGGTGTCAGCAGCTTGGTCGTGTAGAGTCGGGCGAGCTAGTGACTAAGACTGGGCTGTGTCTTAGTACTACGGACCAAGGGAACGGACGGGGAAACGGGGGCTAAGTTTTGCCAGGCCTTAGCACATACGAGGTCGGGCGAACGAGTCGGTGAGGCAAGGGCTTCGTCGTGCCCCTAGCTGTGCGGACGTATCGAGACGATGGTTGAAGCTTTGCCGTGTCAAAGCCGTGCGGACGTATTGGGACGGTAGCTATGGCTTTGTCGTGTCAAAGCCGTGCAGACGTATCGGATGGTAGCTATAGCTTTTCCGCGCAAAAGGTGTATGGACGTATCGGACGATAGCTATGGCTGTGCTGCGTCAAAGCTGTGCGGACGTATCGGACGGTAGTTATGGCTGTGCTACTTGAAAGCTCTGCACAAGTGAGCAAACAGGCCAGAACGCCGAGGCTAAGATTGGCGTTATCTTAGCGCTGTGCAGGTAGTGAAGCGGTAGCTAAAGGCTAACCCGTGCCTTTAGCGCTGCGCAGCCAAACGGACGAGCGGAATCGATCGAATGGTTAAGACCGGAGTCCTCTTCGTGTTTGCCTCCGGGCCGTCTACTTCTACGAGTCGTTAAGGACCGTCAGAGATACTCCAACCCGCAGAAGTAGATCTCTTATGGTCCTTAAAAGGACCTTTTATGCTTAACTATGTAATGGGAAAGGCGAATGCAACCACATGATGTAGGATTCAGCCTTTCGGAGCCCGCTCTGAGAGCAGCTCCAGAGAGCGTCCAAAGACCTCCGAATTTTTCAGCCGTAGAAGCCTTTTTTATATAAAGAGGATGCAGCACCACTCTGCCGAGTTGTGTAAATAGAAAGTTCTTCTATAAAAATGGATGTAGAAGTAAGGTACTTTTTTTGCCTGATATAGGCTAGCGAAGATAATTTATTCCATTTTTATTGGGTTAGTTTGGGCAGAAGTGTTCTGTAATTGTTGTTAATTTTAATTTATCTCCTTTTTAGCTGTAACGTAGATCAAGGTCGTAATAAGGGCTTCGTCATTTCCGATCGTAACCGGATGTTGTTTTTCTAGTGCGAGCGAGTTAACTGATCTGTTTACGTTAGTGAACAGGTCGCGACAGAAGCATTGGATTAAGTGCCTTACTTATGAAGGTGGTGATTTTTAAATTATGCTTTTATCAACAAACCTATTATGTACTTATGTCTACATGTACATGGTAACGAAAAAAAAAAGAAAAGTTGACGATATAGTTATTGAACAACATATTCACAATTTGGTTCCTTTATCTTCTGCTGCCGTCTTTAATAAAACTTCATAAATCTTTCAGCCCTCAGATCGTTTCATATTTCTGAGCAAAGAACGAATGTAGGTACCGGTTGCCGTCTTCGAGGAAATTTTCAAAATGTCATCAAAGTATTATGTAATCATATCCATCAAGGGTAGTACGATGGTGTTACTTTGCAAATTGGTAAAAAATTTCAGGCTCCGTTATAACATTTTTGCTAAGTGCAACTTTTTTCTTTTGCTCCCAAAGAAAAATGCCCTCAATTTTATCCTTATGAATATTTCTCCCTTTCTGTTAATAAATTCCGGGTACCTTTCTTTGACTGGTGCTTTCACTCAGTTTCATTTAGAGTTCGAATAAAAAATCAATCTATACATGAGTTCATAGCATCATCTTCACTGGGTGAAGAAAAGAATTTGGTACAATTAGTAGCGGTTCTTATTTCTTCTCCCTATGTTCTATGTCGTTTTAAATATCCACTTTTCATCATCCGTTACAATTTGATTAAAAGGCGCACAGGAAAACGCAATAGAGTTTTTTTTTTTTTTTTCATCTAAACTTTTTCAAATTCACATATCAAAGCAAAAACTTGACCAAATTGGAAGAAAAGATTTTCACTTTTTAATTTGGATATTTTGAATATGCTGACTATTTTCTTTTATTTGATCATCGTCACGCTTCATTGATCTCGAAAATTTGTAAAATACTTTTGACACATTCGATCATTCACATTACCTTCTTCATAAACTTCACAAATCTCCCTTTTGTGTGACTGAGTTGTATTTTTACTTTAAATAAAATCATAATATACTGGTACAATTATTTGTTTTCTGTAAACTTCAGTATTAAGTTTTTCAAAAATATGTTAAATTTCTAGCATTTTTTAAAAGTCAATGTTGAGATGACAAATCACTTTGTTCCTTTTGAATAAAATTAATCAAAATAAATGTTCTTATTGTCACAAAAAAAATACAAATAAAAATCTATTTTAAAAATCACCTGGTTTTTCATGCGTCAATATATTTTTTATCGGTCAGATTTTTTAATCTTAGCGTTAACACGAATATCTTTGGCCTCTAAAGAACGAAGAAAAAAAAGTATCCGAAGGCTATATTTCTACTCATAACAATTAATTGATATTGTGAGTTTTAGCAGCGCCGTACTGACCATTCATGAGACCGGGGCTGATTAAAAAACAGATAAGAAAATCAATCCGTCTATTGGTTAAAACAAATTATCAAAATATTACATTATCTATTATAAGATACTTCAGTTTTAGCTCTTGATATTGAGAAGAAAAATGAAAACACTTAAGAAAAAAAGAATATGTTTGTTTATTTGTTTGTTTGTTTTAAATTAAAGATACGTCACCGTTTTTGTTTTTTTCCTATGAGAGAGTTGTGTCAACTCTCGATTTGACAAGGTGCTACGTGATTGCACAGTGGAGAACTGTTTATTTATCTGATGCTCTCACAACAAATCAGATAAAAGGCAATTAAATTTTGGATGGCAGCTGATGAGGAAAGACAGTTTCATTGTTAGATGAACACCCAAGCGATTTGAAAAAAGGCAATAAATGATCCAGCCGACCAGTGAGAAAAAAAGAAAGGAAAAATGCATGTATGTACATTTGTATGGTGTCAAGCTGATATGTATGAAAAATCTTGTAAGACGAGAAAAATCATTATAAAAATATCTAAAAGATGTCTGGGGGTTCTAAAAAACATACTGAAGTGTGCGTGCGTTTGTGAGTTGGAGTAGCTTCGGGGCTGAGATAGTTGCCTATTTTTCTCCACCTTCAGTTCTGACTGACCTTCTTAGCTTTGTGGTAAGGCACCTATTTTACACTGTCTTAGAATAAACTTAATATAGATCTGTAGACTTGTAAATATATATGTATTCACCACGTATGTTCGTTTGTGTATCCATGTTTATATATGTGTATATATTGTACATTCGTTCGTGGAAGAATTTGTATATATAAGTATATATAATTGAATATGTCTATATATAGTATTATCTATGCGTGTGTACATTTACGTATATATGTGAGTGTGTGTATTCTATGTGCGCTTGTAATATATCGAGTGTGTGCATGTGTGTATGTGTCTGTGTGTGTGCGTGCGTGTGTACGTGAAGCCAGAAGTGTCATGGAACTTGTTGTGAGATTAGGGTAGGTTTTGAGAATTTTTTTAATAGAGTAGCAAGGCATTGCAAGGTCTACTGAGTCACAGCTGTAGGGTGCTCAAGTGACAACACCGGCTGTGAGGGTGGAGTCCATGCGACTGAATGTGAGACTCACCAGCGACTTGAGATAAATTCTGTTTGAGCCCTTTAGCCTGTCTTTCTCTATTCTTAACCTCATTTCTTTTTCTTTCTCTGTGATTCTTTCTTCCCCGTAAGAAAAAAATTAGAGATTACAGAGCAGTCACCCCCCCCTGCAAAAAAGGCATAGGGGAAGATTAAATAGTTGATAAGTGACACTTCTAAATTCACAATTTTATCTCGCATTTAAAAAAATCAGGTTTTATCGAGCATCGTAATCATTCAACGTTTGTTAAATAAATTTTGAAATAATTAATTCCTTTAGTCATCTAAAAATTTCTCATTAGATTGTTTTAATATCTAAAGGTTGAACGTAACCTCATAAACTGTACTTGTTGGAAATTATTTTTAAAAGATTTTCATCATAATCATCATCATCAAAGCATGCTGATAATACGGATCCCTATCAGCCATCACGCTTGGTAAGTTCTCTTGACAGCATCCAGTGTCGGCGCAAAGCTGATGAATGTAATTGTTCGTTGATTGGTCAACGTTTTAAAAAGTTTACTTTGTTAATATTCGATGTTTATTTATATTATCAGCAGAAAACTTTGAGAATTATTGGATTTTTTATTTGTTCATAATCATTGTTATTTACAAGACTAATAGTATACGACAATCTTAGAAGAAACCTTGTCAATTAACACCAAAATATAAGATTACTTATCTGATTTCTCTTATACTTTATGACGGCTACATATTTGTTTAAACTCTGCCTATTCAGCGTACTTTAAACGTCTATAGATCTAATAAAAGAAAATGGTTTCACATTAAGAAAGGCAAGAAGCAGACGATATCCCACAGAAGCTATGACAGACGCAGACTACACAGATGTTGTAGCGTTTCCCACAAATACATCATACCAAGCCTTTCTGTATAAGCTGGAGCAAGCAGCAGGATGCACTGGCCACTACCTGAACACAAATAAAACGGAGTACACGTGCTTTGAACAAGATGGAGCCTTCTCCACTCTAAGTGGCAAGTCTCTAAAATTAGTGGACCAGTTCACATATCTTGGCAGCAACATCTCATCTTTTGAAAATGGTATCGGTATACACCTAGTGATGGCTAGGAATACCGTTGAAAATTTATCGATTATCTGAAAATCTGATCTATTTGATCGAATAAAGGGGGATTTCTTCTCAACTGTAACTTTATCAGTACTACTGTATGGATGTATTTCATGTATGCTAACAAAGTACATTGAAAAAAAGGCTTGATGAGAACCACATAAGAAGGTTGTGGCCTGTCTCGAACAAATCCTGGAAGCAACATCCTACAAAACAGTTGCTGATCGGTCAACACTTACACATCCATGTATAAGAGAAAATAAGAAAATGCCACTTATGAGTTCGTCTTTGCTTCTCCAGCAGTGATCCGTATGTCTTTCTCGTCTTACTTAGATGGTTTAAGATATGAGGTAGGTGTCCGTACAACTGTTTCTTCAGATTTCCTGTTCTTCCGTTCGTTTGGTTAGTTTTTTGGAACATTGCTAAGTATTCTCTCTCTCTCTCTCTCTCTCCTTTATAGAGAATATTTATTATTTTATGATCGTATCAACTTTTTTCCTTGATATAACTTTTTCTCGTGATCTTGCTTGTTTAACCTTCACTTATTACTTTTGCTTTTGCAAAAATTATGAGAACATGCCACCAGGTGTCTCTCTTGACCTTCATTGTGAATCAAGTAATAGATATCCTCAATAATCCAGACCTCCTCTAAGTATTCTTATGTATATTTGTAATGCTGTCGTCTGGATGATCTCCGTAACGAATATCAATTTTTTCCAACGTTTTTAAAGGTCCTTCGTGATGCCAAAGTTAACGATTTATTTCATGCATTTGCATGTCCACATTACATCTTGTGCCAGTAAATTCCAGCAGCACATTTCTTTTTCATCTTTGACCTCTGAATTTACGTTGTTTAAATTGTCTGAACCTTTGCTTGAATCCCTTATCCTGATTGTAGGTATAAAACTATCGAGAACCAAACTAAAAAGCGCTGATTTTTAAAAGTTCACAAAAAATTGACTCATTATCAGATTTTGATTAAATGATCGGTAATTAAATTTAAAAAAATGGGCTAGGTTTATTTAAATATATCTAAAATTTAAAATTTTAAAGCAATAATCTTTCTTTTAATTATTTTTTCATCTGTCAACCACCACCACTACCTTCTATTATTTTTCATTTTGATTAATGATGTGTAAAAATATAAAGCAAACCTTACTTTTAGGACTTAAAAAACGGAAAAAATTAAATAGATATTATTCTCTCCATAGAAACTTTTTCCCTACTCTTTTTTAAAAATGTTTTTATAGGTGAAAAGAAAATGTTCTCGTTATTTTTTTAGAAATAGACAGTTCTTTTTAAATTATTTCGATGTGCATAAGAAACTGAGAGTTTGAAAATTAAATGTAACAAAGATGAATAAATAAATGAATAAATAAATATAACCAGATTCGTGATGAAATATTTGATGAAATTATTTATTATAATTTTCTTTCTATTTGTGATTTTTCACTGGTGGATATTTTCTCTAGAGAAGTCCGTCTATATCATAAATCCTTCTTCAAACAGCTGATTAGTATGTTTATTGTTTGTTGCGGAAAAAATTGTGTGTATTGTTTTGAATATTTCTTAAGGTTTTTATTTATTTATTTATTTATTTTTTTTTTTTTTTTTGGCAATAAATACTTTCTTTTTTTGAATATGACTTTTAAAAATAACGTTTCAGAGGCATAATCCTCTAACTTAAGACTCAAAGCGAAAAAAACAGTATGACTCTTGTGATCCCCATACTTCGGAAAGTTAATGAAGTATAATCTGAATTTGCCTACTGATAGCCAAAGGAATGTAAACAAAACACAGAATAAGAGCAATTAATAAGCCAGTTTCAGTTATAATAAATGAAAGTAGAAAGATTTTTTCTATTTTTTTTCTTTCTTTTTTTTTTTTTTTTGGCAAAAATTTGAGATGGTTTCATTCAAACAAAAAAAATGCACGATCATTTTTATACTATCAATTTCATAATTATTATGATTTCCTTCCTTACGAGTTTTTCATATCGACATTAGCTTATAGTCTTTCACTTGAGTCTAAGTGACAGCAAGTCTCCTCAGATCACTAGGACTCTTCTCAGTATTCTGGGTGACCGCAACAATGCTAGATTGAATTGAATCGGTTCGTTCTCTAATTTCCAACTCTTCCAGCCCCCATACCAAGCCTTTGTTATCACCGTCAGATTCACGTTCCATAACTTTTTTGGCTCTCTGGCAAGGTCTTAGTACTTGCCTCTTTTTTCGCCTTTTTTGATTTTCATCCTGTAGTACGTCGGAACGTCAAAGTCCACTAATCGACATGTTCTGTTTTTAACTATCTCTTGGTCTGGTCTTTTGGCCGGGATTACATGATCTGTTTGTATCTCAAAATCCCAAAGAATTTTTTGCGTCTCATTCCCAAGGACAGATTCTGGTTTGTGCATATACCATTTATTTCTATGGTCAAATTTCAGTTTGTTGCACAATTCCCAGTAGATGACCTTTCCTAATTGTGTTGCTTTTCTCTTTTCTTCCCTGCATATTTTATCTTTTTCCCTCTGTCTTAGCATTTTTCCTTGATGTCGTAGATTTCTTATCTGTGAGTCCAGTCTTATTTCTCATCCAGGTTTATAATAATAATTATTATTATTATTATTGAATTTTCTGTTTTTCGGTTACTTATATTCCTTCACTGGGTCTTTACCCATGATTTATGGTGAGAGAAAGTAATGATTTCTTTACATTTTATTTCATTTCATTTATCTTTTGAATTTTTTTTTCTAGGTATTATTTTTTCCTTTAAATTGACAGTACTCTCTTAAGGAGATGAGCAAAAAGCAATTTTTATATTTTCTATAGGCTGGGACTGCCAGGTATTTGTTTAATTTATTCTAACATTTTTTGTAGAGTCCTAATATTTTTACATTTGTTATTATTTATTCAGACATTAACTTGTGATCAACTGGTACTATAGTCTATAATTTGGAAGACTTTTTAATTACTCTTAGCCATTAAACCCCGGATTATTTTCTGGGTGAGTCAATCTGGATCACAAATTTACTGGTTATTTGTGCTTTTTGTTTCGTTGCGATATCTCTGGTTTGCTCTCATATTAAATACGATTGAATATCAAATCATTTATACAATTTATCATATTATTATTATTATACTCTTTTGGGGGGTTTTCACACCAGAGTCAGCTGATGGTATTCCACTAAAGTCTGAGTGACAGCAAGTCTCCTCAAGTCTCCAGGAATCTTCTTAGTATTCTGGCCGGTCTCAACAATGCTGTAGTTTGGTTGTGTAACATTACGACACCCAATCGAACGTTACGACGCCAAACAGAAGTGTGTAACATCATTACACCGGGTGGGAAGCGTGTAACACTAGAGGGACTAGATAGACTTGTGTAAAGTTGCATCATCGACCAGGTACCATCTCGAATATTCATAGATGTCACACTCATGAAATACAAGGTGGACTCACTGCTTCGAAATACGAAAGAGTTTATTACTGACTGGATACATTTTCATAGCAATCATCGAAACACAAGAGAGACAGAATGAGAGATATATTGTTGTGTCCTAGATAGTCTATCAGATACATGGTAGCAGACGAAAGAAACACTCGCCTTCACTTTCTTCGCCCTTTTGTCCATTGGGTGCTGAGCTCAACCGCCCGTCTCCGCCTCAGACCTGACTTGACCAAACTACAAAATGTTGACTTTCGACTGACTTGAAAAATATCTTTTTCTTAGATAATATACCATAATCATTTCATCAGCTATTCATGATAACACGTGTTTTAACTTTCATGCCTGACGTTATCACTGTCCTCACCTGGCGAAGTGTTTATTTTTTAACATCCGGCCTTTAACCTACAGTTTCAAAAACAAACTGTCAACTTAATAATCTGCCAACCTTATCTTGGGGCATGTGTACGGCTGTGACCTTTGCGAAAACCTACACTTAAAATTCAAAGTTTTCTGACCAAATTACAATTTTACCAATACAAATAAAATAACAACCTAATATAATTAAGTATCGTCCTTAATTATATTAGAGATGGTCTCTATACGTTCTCTTTTTTCTAAATCTCCCAGTCCCTGTAACAATCTTTCGGTAACTGTACAGAGCGCACCAATTACAGTTAATATCACCATCACTTTCATGTTCCATAGCTTTTTCAGTTCTCTAGCAAGGCCAAAGTACTTATCACTCTTTTCACTTACTTTCAGTTTTCCCTGTGGTTTGCCGGGACGGCAAAGTCCACAATTCGTTAGGTTCTTTTTATTTATTTATTTTATTTTATTTTATTTTATTTATTTATTTATTTATTTATTTATTTATTTTGTTGGCAATCACTTGGTTTGGTCGTCTGGCCGAGATTAGATTGTACCTCAAAATTCTCATTTTCTAGGATGGATTCTGAGTTGTGCATATACCATTTGTTCGTGTGGCCTTATTTAGACTTCTTGCTCAATTCCCAGTGGATCACCTTTCCAACCAGTCTTGCCTAGTCTTACATTTTTGCGCGCTGATTTATTGCCTTCGCTTATTATATGATTGATCGTTTCGTCTCTATCACCACATAATCTACATCTGCCATTTTGTTGCGTCTTGTCTATTCTTGCTTTGACATAGTTAGTCCTTATGGCGTTGTTTTGTGCTGCAATCAGAAGAGATTCAGTTTCTCTCTTAAGGAATCCCTTTCTTAGACATGTCCAAGTTTTCTCGTGGGAGATTTCTCTTGTTTGTCGTTTGAAATGTCCACACAATTGATTTTCTTCCAATTTTTGTTTTCTAGTTATTTCTATTCTGTTGATGCTTGTGTTGTCTGTATATTATTATTATTATTGTTATTATTGCCTTTCCCAAAGGGTCCAATCATGCGTAACTTTTTTCAATACTTATGGCCACATTATTGTGCTCGAACAAAATGTGATAGGCCGAATAGAGGGTGATAGGCCGAATAGAGGGTGATAGGCCGAATAGAGGGTGACACAAATTGCTAGGATACGTCTTCCATTTTCCAGGTGCTCTTTCATTGTGAGATGAATAAACATACACACACACACATAAGCACGCACAAGCACACTCACGCACGTACACATATATACATTATTAAAGGCATATACATGGACGTTCACATCGGAACGAATCTAACAATAACATTAGATTCTCCTCCTACTTCAGTCTACTCCCTTTTCTTCACAAAACTCAATAACACGTAATCCTCCAGGAATGTCAATAAAGTGACTCTTGTAGTGTTCACTCCTCCATCATCTACCAAGAAAGACCTTTATATCCTTCCACTTAAGGAGCTCTTTTAAAAAATCGTTCTTATCTCTCTCTTTTTTCTTCTTTTTTTTTTTTTTTTTTTTTTGGCCTTGATCTTTAACTTAGAGATCCTAAGGATTTAATGAATATTTTGACTCTTTCGTTCGACCTTCTCCAACTCAGAAATACCCATTAATATAATAAAGCAAAACCCTCTGAAGTAGGGAGTTGAAGGTTATGGTTAGTGCGAGAGACGTTTTTGTTGTTCTGCATTTAAAGAGTAATAAAGAGAAATCTTTTTTGATTTCCTTATCCAGTAGTTTGTTTGATAAAGTTCTGTACCCTGTTTAATTAAGGGTTATATATGTCGAAGTAGTATTTAGCAAGCTTATTTCATATATCTTTATTGATTTTAAAAATTTTGAAACATTCTAAACTTGTCCTTATTTATAATAACATTCCCAAAAAAAATATCAATAAGGTGGTATACTAACCTCAAAGTAATCCATGAAAAAACATGCCCAAAACTAATAATATAAACACTAACAATAGAGTCTTACAAGGAGACTCATTTTTCCTCTCTCTCTCTCTCTCTCTCTCTCTCTCTCTCTCTCTCTCTCTCTCTCTCTCTCTCTCTTATAGCTTTAATAACTCTCTCCGAAGAACTTAAGAACACACAATAAATAGAAAAGTACAACTGAAAAATAAACTACCTATTCTATATGGATGATTTAAAAGTATATGTAAAAAATGATGACGATTTAGAAAGTTTACTAAGCACTGTGAAAAGATTTAGTGTCGACATTGGAATGCTATTTGGTCTAAAAAAATGTGCTAAGTCACATTTAAGAAAGGCTCACTAGTAAAGTCTAAAAGCATCACTCTAGATGTAAACACTGAAATCACCAAGAACATTATAGAATATTTAGATAGATAAGGAAGCAAATTGTATCAGTCATAATATAAATAATGAAAAAAAATATACAGGAGCCATATTGAGACCAGAATTGAATGTAAAATAGAGCAATTAACATTCTGGAAATAATAGTAATGACAATGAGTCTTGATATGTTAAAGCTGAAAAAACAGTTTGATACTAAGGTTAGGAAACTAATAACCTACCACAGAATGCAGTACCAAAGAGCAGCTACAGAACGTCTATACATCAGGAAAAGAAATAGTTTAAGAGGCTAAACCTAACAAGAACTGAGCTGTAAAATAACGACTATAGGATTAAAGAAATAATCAGACTCTACAGCAGTTTGGAGGATTGAAAGATACCGAGTGTAAAATGAAAATTTAATAATAATAATAATAATAATAATAATAATAATAATGTTGAAATAGAGGACATCAAACTGGAACAAACAGACGAAAAACGCATAAAACATGACTAGAACTCTTTTGACAAAAACCTATTAAAGAAAAAATGGCAGATTGGGTGTTTTAAATGATCTGGATTAATTGAAACGTTTAGCAAAGATCAGACATTCACGAATACCACGAAATGGCTCGGGCTAAAATAACTATACAATAATATCAGTTATAAGCCAATATATGCACAAACGAATGAAGATTTAAACTGAATAGGTTTTTAAAAAAGGTGACCGTTGTACTTTAATTAAATTGTAAATTCAAAACCAGAATTTTTGTGACCTGCTGAATTGTCCTTCATCTTGTAAGAGAACCAGGTCACATCTATGATAGGAGCACGGATATCAAATAACCCCTGAGTCTGATATAGCCCCAACATACGACAGATGAAAAATGATAAATCGAAATCTAAATCGACGTGGAACTCAGAAACAGGTCTGGATGTCATGATCAACCGGTACTCTCTTGATAGCCAGCATGGGGAATTCCGTCGGTATCCTGCGAAGGTTAGCTGTTCAAATTTCAGGTACCCAAACAACAACTAAAGTAACTATTCAACTCAGAGAAACCAACGGAAGAACTAGACAAGAAAAGACAACGAACATGTACTTCATTGTTATTCTAAGAACAATCTTACAAAAAGCGGGTATAGAAATTTTTTTCTCGAAATTTGAACAGAATCTGCTAGATTTAATGCAACTAGCCTACGACGTGCTGATCAAGCTAGAATGATATTAAAGAAAAGTTGTTATTCTGACCTTGGAATACTAGAAATATGTGAAGTAAATAGGGAAGAATATGAACAAGAACCCTCAATCCTAACCGAAACGTTAAATACTGAAAAACTAGAGCCCTGTAACCGAATTGAAACACAAAATACTGAAAACTGAAGCACCACAAACAGCAGCACTACAAAACAAATGTTATCACAGAAAGATAAAATAAATCTAGGGTTAATAAAGAAAATCAGGAACTAAGATAAAAAAAAGTCAAGGTTGAAAACGTAAAGTTAAATAATTTATGATCAAATATCGCAACGGACAACATCACTGAACAAAACGAGCTAATTTATGCGGGAGCGAAACTAATCGGTATCCACTGAAGGAACCTGAAAAGCAATACAAAATCAGGATGAGAAATTAGGTAAAGAAATTGCGAAAACAAGCAAAAGTGCAAAGGAAGGAAAAACGTGCAGAGATATATTGGAAGGAAAAAATAGAACAAAACAGCAGACAAGACTGACAATGCTACCGGAAGAGTAGCATTGTCAATATCAAAAGATATTGGCTAAAATGCAGATTAAAAGATACCGGGATACAATACTAACAAAACAGGACATACTAAAATAAGGAAAGACAATTATACAAAAAAGTAGGTGGTGAATGCATGGGGACATAACAACAACCGGATGCAATGGAAACTTAACAATTTTGGAGAAAATATGGGAGCAGGAAGCACATAACAGAATGCCCGAATGGATAGAAAATACTAAATAACTAATCTTGTATATGAAGGGACAGGGATACCACAGAGGAAAATATTCCAAATAGATTGGAAAAGAGACTTGGATTGAGATTGTATAAACCACAGTAGTGTGGAAATAGACTACAATATGGAGAAAAATTATGGAAAACTAAGAAGACATGCTGTCACACAGACTCTAATGAAGGCCCCTAGATAACATTGGTCTGAAACTGGCAAAGAGTAAATAATGATATAGAAATATTCTATTCTCCCTTCAATCCAAGAGAGCAAGAGGAAAACGAAAATGCATAATAAGCTTCATCAATTTCAAATATCAAGCGTTTTATTTCATACAAAACTATATTTTCAGAGAAATCTTGTGTAAAATATGCTATTATTTATATTATTTAACAGTAATGGAAGGAAATAATTAGATGAATTATCTGGTAAATTTTGAGAAATCAAGAGATTGAGTAATCATTCAGACAATCCCACATAATTTGAGAGTGTTAGTGTTGTATATCGTACCGCTGGACAAGCAATAAAGGACGTAGATATATAAAAATATAATTTATATTCTTATTCTTCGACGGCGACGATTGTGTGTAGTAAGAATACAGTCAAAGAGAGTTCGCACATATCTTTCTTCTGTGGCGAGGACCTTTTTCGTGAAGTAGTGCGACGGCCGGAGAACACACACGGGGAGCGGAAAGATCTGCTTGAGTGACAAGCGGGTCTCTCCCCTCCGCTTGAGAGACCAGCGGATCTCCCCCATCGCTTGAGCACCTAGGATATCTCCTAGCGGATTTCTGCCTTCGGTCTAAAATTACAGACCTTATATTGTCTTTACAAGTCCCATAGGGAAGTATGATCATCCTCTTTGCTTCACGTATTTTCTGTTTATGGCTGGTTATCGGAACTTACATACTTCCGTTTTTTTCCGGTAATTTTTTTATCTTATCTGCGAACGGAAATATCTGTCATTCTATCCACTGGCAATAAATTACATTTTTCTCTTTTCTGTGAAACCACTTTGTTGATGTTATCTTGCGACTGCTAAGATCATCGTCGCCAGCTAAGCTAGTATATTACATTAGACTTTAACCAAGTTCAGAACTTCATAGAATCGTTTGACATCTAAATCAGGTATACTGATATGCCTGCAAAAATCCTCGCCAAATGACACCTAATAAATTTGCATACAGCCTGCAAATTCCTTTATCGCATGATCTTTCTATTCACTCTTTTTTTTTTTTTTTTTTCAATATTGGTATTACGCTGAAGATGCTGTCTTCTGAAATAATACCATACTACGCTCGTGGCTGGATCAAAAATAAAAATGAAGCAACTCCTGCTTCTGAAATAGTCACAATATACTACCCATGATAATGACAAACATCGTTTAAAATAAATGTGGGACTGAAATAAGAGATTTGAGCGTATTTACAATCAGAAACTGTCTTAATGGCCAACATGACGGACCCAGTCATCATCCGATGAATTTTGGGTATTCTAATCTCAGGTACACGATCAAGGATTCCTCTGATAAACCTCTAGATCTCGAATGCATTTGCCCCTTTAGAAACAATGGGATTGAGAACAAAACAAATTAATGCTTTTCCGATACTTCAATAGTATCTCTAACACACAGACCAACAAAGATTTCCGGAACTGGATGAGAAATATTTGGGGTGAAACTGCCATATTTTATGTAACAGTTCAAGGAATTGTTGATCAGACAAAAATAATAAAGAAATTATAGTTCTTAGATCTAAAGATTATAGAAATATGTCTAAATGTAAGTAGAAAAACACTCAGCAGCAAGAAGTTCCTTCCAGAAACCAATTGGAAGAATAAAAAAATGCCGAAAATCATATCACAGAATCCATCCAATATTGGTAAAGCAAATTTCACACAAGAAATGAGAAACGGAAGTTGATACGATTGAGAAAATTGTGACTGAAGAGAAGAAAGAATTATCATCCCTAACGAATCAAAACAGAAAAATAATTGCACCTGAAGCAGAGAAATCAATTAAATCATTAAAATGTATTCTAAGAGTAAATATCAACAATTTGAAACAATTTACGCTGGAGTGAAGATAATCATTGACAACTTGGCATTCTGATAAGCCACCTTAAAAGGAAAATAAACAAAAGCTGGATGAGAAGGACAAATGAATAAAATTGCAAGAATCAAAAACACTAAGAAAGGAAAATACACGTTGAAAATATGGAATAAAACAACTAATAAATGACAAATGCGTCAAAGAATACAACTAGAAGAAATGAGTGAAAATATATTGGCTAAGGAAAACATGTTAGATATACATGTCTCTACTTCATACGATAGTCGTTTGCCGTCTTGATTCCCACTTGTGTTCGATAGTCCATGCCGTGAATTCGGAGGACATTTCTTGCAAAAAGAATCTACTTTCATATACATCTATTTTTATCATTTCTTCTACACATAAAAGCCCTGTACATCGGTAAGTGATTCAATGGATGGAAAATTATGTACATCATTTATTACACATGTGTATTAGTCTACGTCTGGGACCCAAGTGACGATATTCTAAGCTAGTTTTCTAAATTCTAGAACCATTTCATCATATGACTGAAGCAATCCAATCCACGCTGTGCTTTCAATCATAGCAAGTTGACAAAGGATATTTGTGCAAAATTTCGAATTCAAACTCTACACTTCATGTCAATTATAGATTTCCCTAATCCATTATCTAACAGGCAGATTAAAAGATACCAACATCAACATAAAACAATAGAAGCAAAATAAAAGATTCCAAAATGATTCAAGCAGTCTCTACTGATAAGTAAACGCAGAAATCATGATAAAACTGAGCAACCGGATTCAAGTGAAATAAAATCTTTCAAGAAAAAACTATGGATACAAAGACGAGAACAAGAGAAAGGCCGAAAAGTTGATCAATACGGAGATTAAAGTTTAAAAAATCGAAGAAGGAACAGAAGCTAAAATTAATTTTGGAACACTGATAACTCTAAAGGAAATTACAAATTGGAATTTACAATGCCACAATGGGATCCATGACTTATGATGAAAGCCATAAACATCGATTCACGACAGATCAATATAATTGATCAATTTTTTACAAGAGGAAAACGTTCCCGAATGGATGGCGAAAAGAAAAGCTATCATGATCGAGAAAGATACAAAAATAAGTAATTTCCCGATTACTAATAATAATATGTATACCAATGATTTGAAATTTCTAACTGCACATATAAATGAAAATATTTAATACACACCCGTTAAATGCAGGTTTGATCCCAACGAATAAAAATTGAGATGTAATGTGGATAGTTTATATGTTAAAAAAGAAAGAAGAAAAGAACTCACAAGTATCAAGAAGTTTACTAATGTGGCGATTCAGGACTTGAAAATGCACAAAACAGAGTAAAGGAAAACTAGACAACGAAACCTGTATCAAACATAATACAAGATAAAAAACGAGAATCATATAATTAAGAAATGAAAAATGAGAAGAAAAACAAACGCGTAAACACTTTAGAAGATAAGGTGAAGAAATTGTGCATTATGATATATGGACGTGGAAATGCTAAAAACCTCGAGAGAAAAATGAAATGCTTTAAATAGAAGCTAAGAAAAGGGTATGAAAATCAACTTTGTAAAAGTTAGAATCGATAGGACTCAAAAGAATTAACACTGTTGCCTATGCGGAAAGATAGAGAGGAAGAGAGAGAGTGAGGGAGTGATAAACGAATGCAACACAGGCACAGAAGGATTCGAAGAGCCGGTACGACTGGGAGATAAAGGTGATCTACGGGAAACTGTGGAAACGATTGAATTATAAATATCCAAACTAATGATCTATGCACATAATAAAATCTGTACTGGAAAATGAGATACAGTGTTCTCTGGAATTTTGAAATAAAATTGAACAACCTAATCCCAGCCTGGAGACCAAGCCATGTTTATAGTTAACAAGAAGAAAAGACAGAGTCAGGTATTTCACACTTTCAGCAAACCACAGAATAAAATAAAAGCGAGAATCTTGATAAATTCATGCACCTTGCCTGTGAAATGAAAAAAATATGAAAAATTAATATAACCGTCATACCAATTATAATCGAAGATATTGGAACAATCCCAAAGAATCTAGAAAATAAACTGTGATAACTGGAGATACGTTAAAGGATTTACTGTCCAGATTACGGCACTGTTTAGATTAGCTGGAATACTGAGAAGAGTCCTGAAGAGCTTAAAACACATGCTGTCACTCGGAATTCGATGAAGACCGCAACTTACTACTGATGTGAATACTTATAAGTAGTTATCGTTGTGTTTAAAATATTAATAAACTTTCAATAGAATTATTAACAAAATGTATTAATAAAAAATAAAGAACTTTTTTGAATAGCTTTCAGTCACTTTGTTTAAGTTTCTTGTATATCTTATTTTAGAAACATTGTATTTACAAACCAAAGTCGGTTTGTCACGCACATTTCTTGTTCACAAGGCTGAAACAATTACGAAGAACATATTTTGAGAGAAATTAAACACTGACTCTTGACATTATAATGACATATCACATAATAATAATACTATCTCTTGACATTATAACTCCAGAACACCTTCATTCTGTCTTTAGTGTCAATATTCTGCTTCCTTCTTCCAGTGTTCTGCTCTTATTTAAAGAGAAAATCTCTTTTATCCAGCATTTTAAAGCTACAAAAATAGAAATAAGAATAAGAAAAAAAGAAAATGGTCGTAAATAATTCTTTTAATCCACATAGACAGCAACAGTTTTAACATCAGTTAGTTTTTCTGTGATTTGTGCAGATTGTTCCAATATTTTACATGACGATTTTCTCAAATCAGAGTTATTAAATTCCACAACACATTGGTTATGCAATAAATAAATAAATAAAGTGGTATCGATATCCATTTTGGTCGACTTATGGTGAGTAATCAGCCGAAGCATTCCTCTTCATTCAACTTCACTTTCAAACGATGCTCTCACTCAATTACCTTGATTTCATCCCAGAGATCATTTTTAAAAGAAAACATAGAACATGGAAATTTGGGTCTTGCTCATAATAACTGTCACACTTGAAACTTTTTCAAAAATATTTCAAGTTAAAGGAAGAGAACATTCAGATAAGGATATAAACTGTCATGACCGTGCCAGTTTTGTGGTCTGCAGGAATTCTGAAGTAGGTAGTGAAGGTTCGAGAACATTTGCCTTCCCTCAGTCACTAATGACAGTAAAGAAATATCTGAATTAATAATAAAATGGCGTGGATAGTAGCCTCGCCTTTTGTTATTAATTAAGATATGCGGCGAATTCTGGAACCTCAAGATATTACTAACATGAAAATGAATAATTATCATCATACTTCAATACCGAAGACTTAAAAAATACAAATTATACATAGTTTATATTAAATAAGTTAACTATATTGAGAAAAAAGTTAAATCTTATGCAAACTTTACACATTTTTCATAGCTTTTCTTGCCTGGTTCAATAAAAATGTTGAATTTTTATTTTCCCATAAATGCTATTAATTTTAATAATATCCACACAAAGATAAGTATTTAAATAAGGCAATTTTTCTAGTTAAAACTAAATTTTTACAAATATAATAGGTAGTAGTAGTAGTAGTAGTAGTAGTAGTAGTAGTATCTTCAAAGTTAAGCAGTTGTATTACACAAAGGAAATTGGTTCATTATTTGCTCTTGAATGGCACTATAATTAATTCGTTCTAAAAGAATTCACAACAAATTAACAAAAATATGTTTATTGACTGAGAAAACTTTGTCGAACGAATACTAGAATGACCGGAAATACTCTAAAAAACTTTGTTGAGAAAAGTCATATCATGCAATTGAAGAGTCTTTTGGAATACGTTAAGAGTCCTTAATAGAATTAAAGTTGTTGCTTGAACGCTTGCGTAAATAAGGTCTACACGAGATGATGTTCGTTGGGGTTAGAGCCCCCTTTTTGGAAACAGACACATTTGAGTGGGATTCTAGTTATCGAGGCAGGATTGAAGAGGGAGAGAGAGACAGACAGACAGACAGATTGATTTTGCCGTGCCGTTTTATATGCTACTTTGGTCACGCCGACTAGCGGACATTAAAAATATTATTTAGAAAGCAAAAGATATAATTATTACTAATTATTACGTTTGCTTTTATACATAAAAGTAAATATAATAGTTTATGAAATTCAACAGCACCCGTTCAGTACCTGAAGTTCTTCTATGAGATATTTTCATGATCGTATGGATTACTCGAACTCAATTTTTATCTAACATGAAATTTCCTAGAGATTAGAAAAGACAATTGAGAAATGTCAAAGATATTCCCATCAATTTGAACGAAATAAACAATTAACATAGGAATTTTTTCTGATGAATTCATGTTACACTTCTCTTTGACACGTTAATTAAATTGAAAGGACTAAATGCTTATAAAACTTGTAGCCTCTTTAAAATATTGCATTTAAAACCTTTCCAGTTTAAGAGTGCATCTGACACTTCTTAATAGTTGTTTCTGAAGACCAAAAATATTAAAATAACTAGAATTTTCATGTTTTACTCTTGCTTCGAGAATTATCAGAATTATACAAAACATCGATGACATTTCATGGGAAACTCAATTTCTGTATTAATCGTTAAAACTCTAGATTTTGATGCTTAACATTTAATTATTAATATAAATTAACATGAACTAAATCTATATGAATTGCAACTGTAAATTAACAATAAATGTTTAAGAAATCATAATGATCTTTTTCGTCAGGAAGTTATTTTCTCATGCATTGTTTATTTTATTTTTGTTTATCATTGTTATTGTTGTTTTGCACACTTTGTTCCGAATACTCACACAGACTTCAATGACTTCAATGTGCCTTTATGTTGTGTTGAAGAAGCTCTTCTGGGTTGATCATAGAGTCATTTTTTCCCGAGATAAAAGGACATTTCCATATTAAGAATATGTACACATCATTGCGTAAACATTCTTTTTGGCAAAATAAAATTTTAAATATCGTTTCTCGTAAATAAAGTATTTAATATCAATTATTTTTGTTGAAATCAGTGATATCTTAAAGATCTGTGCGACTTTCTCGCCTACACTACATAAGTTTATGTGTTTGCTCGAAAACCAGCTCATTGGCCTCGTGGGTAGAGTGTTCGCCAATGGCCCGGGAGACTTGGGTTCAATCCCAGGTTGCGTCATACCAAAGACAATAAAAATGGTACTTGATACCTCCTTGCTTAACACTCAGAAATATAAGGTACGTATGAAGGGTAAAGTGGAGCAATCCAGGAAAAGGAGTAGCGCCCTCCCCTACACCTCGATGTAGTTGCTATTGAAAAGGGAGCCTTCTGGTCGCCCTCGACTACGGTCGCTAACTTACTTACAATGACACACACGCATATATTCAAAGGGAGAGTCCCCGGGGTGGAGTGTCTGACGTGTTAAACTGCAGCATCGCAATAAGAGAGTTCGAACTCCAGTCGCTCTCCTGCGTTCACTTTCAGAAAAATACTTTTGGCAAAGATATGAACCGCTTTAACCCCCAGTTACTGGTTGAAAAGTATCACTACTGTTTTCTATAATAGTGGTATTGGCATTAAGTAACCTATGAAGGTTGATATAATATTACATAAAGAAACAAGAACAAACTATGTGGTCCATCAACTGAAACTTCAACAGCACAAAGTAAACTATGAAACATTTCAAAGTGACGAGATTTTAGTTACTAAAATCATTAACTATTTCTTCTAATATTATTGATAGTGAATAATCAATAGTTTTTTTCTATTATCCCATTATTTATTTTCTCGCCTCCTAAGGCATCCCCTTCAAGTTCCTTCTTGTCATCCAACAACTAATCTGCAAGTTCATAGCAAAAACCACTTCCTACCTTGAAGTTAGAATTCATATAAAGTTAATATACATTTACATTTTAGTATTTAACACAAAATAACATGTCTGAAAGCAATAAAACGTTATAATTATTATTCAAATAAAAAAATTCGACATTTTTTGGTGTGCCAAAAACATTTTATAGGTAGATTCTTGAAAGAAAACAAAATTTATGTTATAAATTTTTTTTTTAAATAAGGGATTTTATTCATTGTTTTATATTTACATTTTTACAACAGGATTTTCTTCTAAGATTTTAATAATTTATTTTTCCTAAAATTTCAATAAAACAAGTCTTGTCGTGATACTTATGCAAAACACTGATTTGCATGGTAATTACATTTTAAAAATTTTATGCGGATGATAAATAATTTTCACTCATTTAAAAGTTTGATTTTTTTAATTATAAAAGTATTTTGTATTTAAACTCTTCAAGTTCTCAAGACTTTGTCTATTTCATTTTTTGATATAAGGCAATTGGTCCTAAGGAAATAAGCAAAAAATATAAACGGTCTTCCTCCCCCACATCTCTCTCTCTCTCTCTCTCTCTCTCTCTCTCTCTCTCTCACACACACACACACACACACACACACACACACACACACACACACATATTAATAATGAAGTTCAGAAAAAGCTCTTTGAAGTATTTCTGAAATGCAATCATTATTTCTTCTCCGAAAACAGACATATTGACTCGTCGCCTGAAGTATTTCACTTTTACAGGCCATACAATTAATAGGAAATAACAAAAACACAGATGAAAAGTCACTGATCACTGTGAAAATTAAGATTTTAATTATATCTTGATAAAATTAAAGTGGTTTCTTTTCCAGAATTGTTTGCATGTATCAACTTAATTTTCATGAAACATACCTGCTTTCCGATTTCATTTATGCGTCTTTTCGTCTGTCTCTGTCTCTTTCTTTGTAGGAGTAAAGTTCTTGGTCTACTGCGCACGAAAATGTAAAATTTAAATAAAAGGTATTTGTTTGCTGTGTCAAGGGCGTGCGCCCCTTATCCCATTCTTTTCACTTATTTGCTTTACCTTTTCTTACCTGATTAGCTAAACTAAACTTCCATCAGCTTCTCATCCACCACCATCTTCGAGTCGGTAAGCAATTTCATTAACTTTGGCCTCTCGGCCTGTTTGTCTCCCTCCCAGCATTAATGAGTCACACTTCAGCCAGCCCAGAAGAAGAGGGAAAACCATTTGTGTACAAGGTCACACGAGATTGTGGGTGTGTGAGACGAATAGATCTGAAGGTGTGGAGGTAGATATAAGGGTGGGAAGAGACATGGAGGGGCACAGATCTTGGTGGGTGTTGGGAGAGATATGTGTGTGAGGGTGCGTGTGTTAGCCCATCCTGGTGCTTCAATCGTAGAACTAGAAGAGGCACGCTGAATAACAATGGCACTTACCCTGACACTACCATCCTGCCAGTCAAAAACAGACATTCAATAACACACACACACACACACACACACACACACATACACATATATATGAATAAACATTCGTACACACAAATATACGCATACACACCTACCTATCCTTGCTTCCACTTGTCTAACACGCGCTACTAACCCCTACCAACGGCTCCAATTTTTGGAGGAATCTCTTTTCTCTTTTCCCCTACTGGATTCTCTTCACCCTAATGTGCTTTGAAAGCAAGAAAGACAGCAGTTGTTGGTAGGGTAGTGATGGGTGAGGTATGACCTCCATCTTACAATCAGTCGGGTTGAAAAATGCGAGTTCAAAAGTTCAACATGTCTGATGATGAGGTAGGTAATTCTAAAACTTGGACAAACTTTCTGTAAGGAAAGTCAGTTTTAACTTGAACATATTTAGAAGGTTGTGTCCATCAAAAAAATTGAACCAAGCCAGTTCAGCAAATCTCTATGAATTTGCTTTTTAAATCAATATTCTAATAACAAAGTAGTCATTAGTTATTTTGTTAATAGTTCGATGTGTAACAAATATTCTCGGCAAAAAATCAGAGATTAATCATATCATATTTATTTATTTATTAGATGGAGGATTCTCAACTGGTATTCATATCAGGCTTTCCTTAGTATTTTCACCTAAATTTTTTTAAGTTGGTTTTTATCATAATTTTATTCAGGCTATGAATTTATGAGTAAACAGCACGCATCAGAAATAAAGCATAAGCTATCGTTCTAACGTAAATTGATTGAAAATTGCGATAAAAACAAAAGTAATTCAAAAATTTGATGATAATGTTTTGGCTGCTATAAGCATTGCTTGTGTGAATACTTTCGAATGTATTGATCCATGTTTTTGTATATGCATGCACATACGTATTGTTGCTGATATGTATAGGTAGATTTCAATTTATGTACTTGTTTGAATACGTTTACATGCTTGGGCTCTGTTTCATGCTGGGTTATATGAATAATCTAGAAATATCAGTATTGTTTGAATAGAGTTGATTCGATAGGAACGGGACAGTAGAAAGTTCTTTTCACGGCATAAATTAACCTGAAATTATCGTCAACTTTCTTTTATCTTTTTTGTGGGAAATTGAGAAAACATACAAAGTAATAAATTCTTGAAGAAATTTTTTACAACATTCAACCAAACAATTCGTGACCTTCTTAAAAACATTTGGTTGTAAACAACCTTCAAGTCATTAAATCTTTTCTTCTGGCAAATTCATTAATGCTCAATGATATTCAAATAAGTAGATTCGCTACACAACTGAACAAGCTCTTCATTATTCCTAGTAACCTGTTCTTTAACAACCTTTGTCTTTTGCATTGAATTGGAAGGTTCGGTCATCCCCCCCACCTTTAACTGCACTGCCGAAGAGTATTAGTTCATCGAATATAGTCTGATACATAGTGGATAGGATATGATTAGAAAATGTAAGAAATAGCGTATTTTGAATACTGCACATCCATCAAAGAAGGTTGATTAATCATAAACGTAAAATTTTCTCAAAATTGTGTGTATATATATATATATATAATGAAATCTGGTACACTCACCGTTGGATAAAATCTAGAACTGCAGTAAAATCAATTAAAGAAATCACAATGAAATTCTAAACTCAAACAA
Source organism: Sepioteuthis lessoniana (assembly GCA_963585895.1). Taxonomy (NCBI): domain Eukaryota; kingdom Metazoa; phylum Mollusca; class Cephalopoda; order Myopsida; family Loliginidae; genus Sepioteuthis; species Sepioteuthis lessoniana. Next base: position 132,686,323 of record OY757910.1, read on the forward strand.
ATGTGTAATGAAAATACCACAATGTTGAAATATACAAAGAGGTGAAATTAACTCAGCGTGATGAGTTGGTTTTATCTCTGAGTTCACACACACACACACACACACACACATATATATATGGGGGGGACTGAATAATAAATAAAAAAGACAATAACAAAAAATAGATAAATAAATGCAAAAGTAATGGTTTCTCAGGTGGCCTCAGACAGGAAGAGAAATTGGCGCATGCTTAAAAAGGGAGGCTCCCTCACGCCAAAGAGAAACTCTTTTTCAGAAACTCTTACCACCTCGACTGAGACAGACGCACCTTTTTCTCTCAGCCGCAAGTAAGAAGCGCACGTGCGATCTAAGACCTGAAGACTTAGCAGTATGTTGTGTCGCCTGCTTGCAGCGGTTCTGCTGAACGTACCCACTGAACACAGAGACACATGGTGGTCGCCGCAAACTGATAATTTGAATCAATTATGTTTTTCAAACGCCTTGTAAGTGAGAGCATAGCTATTTCTACTGGTTCAGGAAAACATTCCCACCACAGAATGGTCGTAAACCCCAGAATAAAAATTGAGTTTAAATATATGCTTGTCTTTTTCCTTCCGCCCTTAATTCCTTTACAACTTCAACATAAAAAAAGATAATCAGTAATTGGTTCAAGAAGAAAATGGAGTCATATATAAACTTCAGCATTTCCCAACGCAATATTCACATACCTGTAAAAAAAACAAACAAACCTTTATTGTGCCCTATATACATGAGACTAGTTGGACTTATTCCTCTTTTTTGTCAAGAACTGATTGTCAAACTATTTTAATTTTCAGTTTGATTCAATAATACAAGTTATAGTGTACTAATTTCTTCACTCTCAAGTGAGAATTGCAAGATGGCCTGTCTCGGCACATTAAAAGGTTCAGTGCAATTTTACTTACGCTTAAGAATAGGTAAGCAATATACTGTTATTCAATACAATCTTCACTGAAATGAGAAACAAAAAGGCAAAGCTTTAGGATATGACTGATCATCCCTTGCCAACCGTAATATAAGCAATCAATTATTTTGTAAATGTAAGGCATCTGAAAGACATACTCCTTAAGACGAATATAAAAACTTGCTTTACACACATATAGAAGCAGTAGCCGAGAGCTTACCCACAAAACCAAGTTCCCAATAGAGAATTCGTTGAAAGTCATTAGCAGTTAGAGAAAAACGAAGGAATATGAAAAAAGCATCCTTAAATAATATTAGAAACCTATCAAACGCTAACGCGCCCAGTGAGAACTAACACATACCAAAAAGAACTAGAATACATTCAAGGCTAAACTAATAAATCAGAAATTCGGTAGAAAATAAACAATCAAGATTAGTAGTAAATGAAGTAAGCTGAAGGAAAAGCACTTCGAGAGCAAAACTAAAAGCTGCCAGCGAAGAAGAAAGACTTCAGAAGTGGAAAGAGGTAATTGTTTTAGAAGAGCCGACTTGAATATATATCGTGTAACATTTCCTTGAAATAAATATCCCCAGCTGAAGATAAGATTGAGCAGATGCCATTGTTAGACCATTATAATTTCATAGAACAGATATAATTATCCCTTTTGTGAAGATTTGTCTCTCAATATATAATAGTGTACGGATATGTAGTTTGGATTTTGAGGTTCATATTGATCCACTGACCATTGAGTAATCCAACATATGATCGCCAGAAGCACTTTAGGAACTAATACAAATGCATTTTCTGGAGATCCTTGTGCAGAAAACATTCTAAAATATAATGTGTAAACATGCAAACACCATTTTATGATCGAGACATTTTACAGCATACAAAGCATCACATCCTGATGCATTCTATTTTGATGGGAGTGTAGTGCGACGAATTGTGATTCATTGCGTTTTGGTCTCGTTTTAAAAACTGAGAACATCCAACAATATTCCCATCATACAACATCACAGTGTAACTAAATCTATTCGACATACATTATATATATATATATATATATATATATATATATATATATATATATATATATTTAACGGAACAAATTCAACTCAGTAACTCCATTATAAATTTATTTCAGGTACCATGACCCTCGTCGGATGGAGATAATACATTTGTGCTTAGAATAGGATCTAGATATCCCTACTTTGTTTCCGACTAGAAAAGGAAAAACAATTTTTTTTCCGGGAAGATATCTTTATATGTTAATATTTAAGAGTTCCTCTTTTTTTTTTAAAGAATTTGTTACCGATAATTCAAATTGCTATTTGTTTTTTTAAAACCAGATGAATCCCAGAGTGTATTTCTATTGAGTTGAGACTTCGTAAAAAACAAAACAAAAAACCCAACAATTAACCCGACAAAAACCGAAGTAGGATTTTTTTTAAAGTATAATACAAAATATTCTGACTAAAATGTTAGATAACTCAGAATATAAGCTGTGGAAGAACTCACTAGATAGCATAAAATGATTAAAAAATTTGAATACAAACGAAAAACAAAAAAACAAAAAACTACGTTTAAACAATTTGATATCATATATTTTCACCCATCTATAACTAAGGAATTGCTATTACGTTGTATTAACTTAGCTAAGAACTATGTAGATATAATTCAAGATGAATTAAACATTATATTGGCACGTAGAAAATCAGTATTGATTAATAATAACACCACTTAGGTAAAAACAGGGACGGATAATTTCGATGTCACCATAGGATCATTTGACTCCGCCCAAATTTCTGACTTAGCCGGTATATACATTTTAGATGCACAAGATAGAATCACAAATTTGAGTAACATAGGTATATACCGAGACGATGGTTTAATATCCATCCCCAATAGTAACGGGCCCCTAATATCAAAAATACAAAAGAAGGTTATTAGAGCATTTAAATATATTGGATTAAAAATAGAAATCAGCTCGAATTTAAAACTAGTGGACTTTTTAGACGTCACTTTCAATTTGAATGATAATTCCTATAAAAACCATTTAATAAAACTAATTCAATACCAACATACAGTAATGTTAGTTCCAACCACCCTACACCCATAATTAAACAAATCCCTACGGCGATAAATATTAGAATAAACTGATATTTAACAATCATAAAGAAATTTATAAGGAAGCCATACTTAACAGCGGATATAAAACTCAATTTAAAGATCCAGAAACCAAAAAACAAAAATAGGGATAATTATTTCGAATATAATAGAAGGGTGAATATAAATATGAATAATATAAATAGGAAAAATATTATTAAAAATTATCTTGTTTAAATCACCGTTTTGCAAGCTCTCAAATATCAATATTGAGAAATATTTTTTAATTTAATAAACAAACACTTTAAAAAGATACCTCCTTAACAAAATGATCAATAGGAATAATGTGAAAATGTCTCATTCTTGTACTGATAATACTTTCATAATGACTTACAACCACAACAAAATATTGATAGATAAACTAGACGAAAATTACAATAACAACGCAAAACAATATTGTAATTGCATAATAAAAAAATGAATGCCCTCTGGGAAATAAATAAAACTTGAATAATATCATATGCATACATAGGTATCACCAGTTTAAACTGGAAACTTAGATATCACAACCACCTCCAATTCGTTCAAAAACCCAACATTAAAAAATCAAACAGCCCTATCTAAATACTATTGGCATTTGAGAAGAACTAGGACTTACACCTATCATAAATGGGAAAATGATAAAAAGATCCACCTCTACAAACAGTTTACACGGTAGATATATTTTATGCTGAGAAGAAAAAACATGTATATTGAAATATAAAGATGGGAACCTACTAAATACGAGGAAATAATTAATAATAAAATGCTGACATAGAAATAAGTTCTAAATATAGATTAGATATTTATCCTAATTATATTAGATATAATTAACTTTAACATATAACTAAACAATGTACATATAAAGTCCAATTTTTAAACTTAACGTAATGTCAAAGGATTCCGCTTGGATTATCACTTAACAGTCTAAGCCCTTGACTATTTTCCTCAGATCATAAATACTTATTTATATAAATATAGTCAACAACGGAATTATTCGTACTCCCATGAATACTGAATATTTTTACCCATTTTTTAGAATTTAAAACTCGTATGATGCCAGACTTTTCATATGACATTAAGTAAAAAAACAAAAGGAATATAAACTCAATTTTGAGAGGGATAGTTTAAATTTACTTAAAATGAGAAAAAAAACTAAACAAAAAAGGAAAAGACAAATTATTTGTGAAAAATTTTAAAAATTGAATGATTTTTTTCATTTTAATCGTCAATAGCATGGCCTCTCATCTTTATAAATTGCTGCAATCGTTTTCTAAAGTTTTCGATTAGATTTGAAAAAGTCTTTTCAGAGATTTTGTTCCATTCTTCAATAGTTACACGAACTAATTCTCGGCAGCGTTAATTGGAACTTTCAATTCTTGCCATAGGTTTTCGATAGGATTCAAGTCAGGACTCACTGAAGCTATATTCAAAACTATAATCTTTTTCTGAAGCCACGCTGCCACGAATTTGACGTATGTTTCGGATCATTATCTTGCTGGAAAATATATCGCCGACGTAGATCAAGATTTTGAGTTGATAGTTGTTAATTTTCATCAAGAATTTATAGTCTTATTGCAATTAATTACTTAGTGACTCATTAGATAAAACAACCCGAAAACATCATCGAGCCGCCTTCGTGTTTTAATTTTGACTGTGTTCTTTCTTGCGCCAAATCTTCCGCACATTTAAATGTCCAAAAAGCTCAATTTTTGTTTGATCACTCCATAGTTATATATATATATATATATATATATATATATATATATATATATATATATATATATATATATATATTTAAAAAAGGAAAATAACAATAAAAATTATGCAATATATAAGTAAACAAGCAAATTTTCTATATATTGGGAAAACATTTCCAAGGGAGCTCTAGTGGGTAATTTCAAACTGTATCTTCCGTAAATTTCTTGTTCGGATACTGATTCAAAAAGATAATACAGACGACAAATTTTGGAAAACAATTTTATATAAGTGAAACAAAATAAAAATATAGATAGAAAGGATAAAGTGTATCAAATTTCTTGTGATTTGCGGTAACATATCTGAGAGAGAGAGCGAGAGAGAGAGAGAGAGTCCGGTGTTTCTTTAAATTTTGGGCTGATTTTTCAGGTTTTGTTTAATTTGAATTGAATTTTCTGTCAAGTCAAATTCTTGGGATTCGTTGTTCAGTTGAATTTAAGTGAATTTTCTGTTTTGTAGACTTTTTGTTGAATTACTCGGATAGCTCCTTGCCAATTTAGTTGCTTTTTAACTGTTAAAGGAGCAAGTGACTAATACCTTTTTGTTGGCTATCTTTTTTACTGCTTCACATGCCGGCATCCGAGCGCGCAGTAAACTTTAGGAGTTGCTATCGAAGAAATAGTGGGAGTAATTATCGGTGCCTTATTGTTTCGGCCCACTTCTCGACTCTGAAAGCATCAATGTTGCTGTTAATCTACCACATTTTGGTCAGTCTTATTCTTCTTTGAAATAAATTTTTATAATATATATATATACAGAGAGAGGGGGGAAGAGAGAGAGAGAGAGAGAGAAAGTGAGCGGGTGAGAGAGAGAAAGAGACAGGTGAAAGAGAAATAGTGAAATAGAGAGATTTTTTTATGGTACTTTGCTTTACACCAGTCATGATCCCTTACGAGACTAGATGGCTAATTCTACTAATAAATACAACATGTATTTAGTAATGCATGTGTACGCGTATTTATATGAAAAAATTCATGTTTGTATATATCCATTTATATAGACTCGAGATTTTACATACATGCATATATATATATATATATATATATATATATATATATATATATATATATATATGGTATTTTTCAATCCAGTAAATCCGGAGTAGGGAACAATTCCGTCAGCTCAATTAAATAATTCAGGGTTCGAATATTTAAATATTCCTGGGAAAGAGCTCAATGTAAATAATTTCACAGCGCAAATATTATTTAAAGAAAAAAACAATATTCAGTCACTTTAGAATTATAAATTTATTTCCGTCCTGTTAAGAGCATTGATATGAATCAAAAACTCCCCCAAAATTTTAACAGGACTTCTTCAGATCCAACATGAAAATAAATGAATACAGCCAGATAATGGGGATGGTCACAGGAGGGAAGGGAAGGAGAGTTCTCCCATTAAAGATTACTTCCGGTCTTCTCTCGTTATCAATAGATACAATAACAAAATAACAAAAAACATAAAAATAAAAAATAAAAAAATCTACAATAGATTTAAACTTCCTTTTAAAATAACTCTTTAGGTTTAAAAATAAAAAATAAGATAAGGAACTAAAATAAAAATAGAAAATAAAAAACCACAATTTAACCAATTACAGTAATACATATCTTAAATTCCAACCTTTCCTAACACTAATAAATTACATAAATGAAAGATGCATGTATCCTATTTAAGGACCATAAGGCTGATTTTGAGAAGAAATTACAATCTAGTTTAATTAAACCCTCAAAAACTGAATAAGGAAAGATCTCAAAAAATATCATTCAAAGTATGTTAATTAATGTGCAAAAAACTAGTCATAGTAATCTTTGGAAGAGCTCTAATGACACTATTAAATGGTTTAGGAACATTAAAAATAAAATCAAAACCACGTTTACTAAATTTGACATAATCCATCGATAACGGAAAAAGTTCAAATTGATAGTATTAACAATGCTAGAAAAGATGTAGAAATAACAGAAGAAAAGTACCAAATAATTTTAGCGTTCAGAAAAACTGTACTTAAGAATAATGGATCCACGTGGGTAAAAAGAGGCTGGGATAATTTTGATGTTCCTATGGGGGCGGATATGATTCTACACAAATAGCAGATCTTGTGGGTTTATATATATTAGATACTCTTAGAAGGATTATCAACCCCGTTCAAATAGGTTTATACCATATGATCGATTGATATATATTTCTAATAATGATGGTGTTAAAAATAAATATTCCTTCAATATAATTTTGCAATATAAAATAAAACTAATTATAAAATTCAAATAAATAAATAATAATAAATAAATAAATAAATAAAATAAATATAACTTCTCGCAAGTCTTAATTTTTATGAATAATTAAAAGGATGTTATTCATTGGTTAATAATAAAAAGCTGTCTTTGTGTATATATTAATTTTATAAATAAATAAGCAGACGTTCTTTAAAAAATACAGTCAACAAAAACTTTTCATCAAGGAAAGACAACGCTTTTAAATGACTTCGCTTCAATTAACCAACGTTTAAAAAAAAAAAGGAAATAAAACTTCGAAGTCAACTATTCCTCGAAAAAAAACATCAACGCCAAAGCTAAGTGTTAATTTAATACCACTTTTGTTTAGGTTTATATGTGTATATATGTGTATAAGTACTTGAATATGTGCATTAAAAATTGACTTGGCTACGTGTTCTTCTTGTCTCCTAAAAGGTTTACATAAAAGTAAGTATTAGGTTGGATATGATTTTCCAACAATGGTCCTAGAAGCTCGAGAATACAAAAAAAGATTGTCAGGACTTTTAAATTCTTAGGATTCAAAATCGAAATTTCTTCTAATACTAAAATAGCAAATTTTCTAGATGTTACACTTAACCACTCGGACAGCTCTTATAAACCCTTTCTTAAAACGGACTTGTATCCATCCTATACTAATGTAAATTCGAATCACCCGGATGCTATAATTAAACAGGTTCCCAAAGCTATTAATATGAGAATAAGGAGGTTATTATCCAGCATGAAAATCTTCCATAATAGTAGGAAAATGTATATTGAAGCCCTTCAGAGTAGCGGATTTAGAGAAGAGTTTACTTATCATAAGCCAAAAATGCCTAATAAGAATAATTTATATATGAATTTAAAAAATACGAAGTGTAATAATAAGGAAATTAGTCGAAAAAATAGAAAAAGGAAAATTATATGGTTCAACCCCCCACTTTTTTGTAAACTTGTTAATATAAATATAGGAAAATATTTTCTGAAATTGATAGATAAACACTTTAACCAAGTAATATATTACATAAAATATTTAATAGGAAAACTTAAAAAATTAGTTACTCTAGCACAAAAAATGTCTTTAAAATAATTAACAATGATAATAATGAAATAATTAAGAACTATTATGATTATATATATATATATATATATATATATTACTATGGCGTGATGAAACAAAAATTGAGCTTTTTGGACATATAAATGTGCGGAAGATTTGACGCAAGAAAGTTGAGGCTTTTCTCCCAAAGAACTCAGAGTCAAAATTTGTGGGGGAAGTTTTTGATTCATATCAATGCTCTTAACAGATTGGAAATAGATTTATAATCCTAATGTGACCGAATATTGTTTTTTTTTTTTTTTACTTTAAATTATATATATATCCAGTCAGCGTCCGAAGACAATAGGTGTGGATTATTCACGTATAGAATATATGAGGAATTTCATATAAATTTATGGCAGTGCTTGATGTATGGCTATTGTTATATATTCCCTATCCAGGTTAAGATAATAAAACACACGGTTAATTTTCTGGAACACCCTTTTCCTTGTTTTTTTAATTTTTCTAATATTTTATTGTTTAAAGTCCTTTACTTTTGCCTGAGAATATAAATTTATATAGGTTTTTTCCTTCTTTTTTTCATATACAAATATAGACTGTAATCCATATTTGCTGTTTATCAATCTCAAATTGAATGTGTGGAGTCATCTGATGAGACGAAGAATATAATCATATTCTTCGCCGAAATAAATTTATAATGACAATTTAACTAGGTTTGAGTTTTCTTCTATTTGGATTATATATATATATATATATATATATATATATATATATATATATATATATATCAGGGGCGAAGTGTCCATGTATGCAATGCATGCACTGAATGGCTTTTATTTTTTCCTGGTTAAAGAATTTTGTGCAATACAAAATTATTGACAGTTTTCACTATCCTCTTTGGACTTGTATTTGTTGTTATCCCCCATTGATTCTTAGGGTAATTGTTATAAGCGATATTATTTAAGGAAGATTTGCAGAGAAAATGCCTGTTGGTTTAGCGAGAAAAGATACAAGTAAAAGTAATGAATTTATAAGCTTAACAATTGCTTTTCTTTAAGGAGCATGAGAGACAAAACGTATAAAGAGTGGTTGAAAAAGAGACTATGAAAAGAAAAAAAATTTTTTGAATAGTTTTGCTTGTGTTCTCACCATGGTCAAAAAGTCTATTGCTTTAGTCTTCCCTGTTTTATTATTCCCTCTGGGTGGATAAAAATAGAGACAGAATGATAAAGTGGGACATTACTGAGAAAAAAAAACGAAATACAAACATTCTTTTTTTTTTGGCTTAATTTTCAGTTGTATTAAGCCAGTAGTCACTCTCGACCGAAGTAACGATGTTTTTATTACTTCACGTGGCCGAAACCATAGGCTTGCCTATTCAAATGATTTATAGTCAGACAGATTTAAACTTTGAAATTTTAGATTTGTTGAATTTTTAAACCGAAGCCACGCATACAAAATAATCAGATGAAAGCGTTTTTAACTTTGGATTTGAAAGGAGTGAAATGCGAACTGAAATCAGTTTATGCTGCAGATTTTGCAAAGCTAGCGTCAAGCATCCAAGAAGACACTGAAGTGACATGGGAACTTGAAGTAAACCAAGTTCTGGCAGAAGGAACCAAATTACTACGTCTGATTTTTACCACACCAGCCAGATCTGATTCCTTTGAGAGGCCATAATCTTCATTAAAGCATGTAAATGATTAGATGAGATGTTCATAAAATGAAGAGCGATTAAGTAATAAAGACCTTTTGAAAAAGATGAAGGTAGAACTTGATACTGATACTTTTTTGCAACAAAGTGATCAATGCCATTCAGAAATTTTGAATTTCTACCATTAATGACTTTTTCTAACTTTATAGAAACTACAATGGTCTTTTGCAACATCTGAATTTCAAATAGAAATTCTTTGCATTCATGTGTGCTGCAAAAAAAAACGTCTAAAACTTTACACTAGAGATAGCTGTCAGAGCAGCCACTCTGGTTAGTGGCAAGGTGTATTTCTAGGTGCTAGGGAAGCGCAACACACCCACTAAAGAGAATAAATGCATCATAGATATAAAGTTCACTCGATTATATAATCATGGGCCATTACAGAAACTAATTTTTTGGTTACCTGTATGAAATATTTTGGCATTTTTAGAGAGCACTTCATAGTCCACACTCAGTTGTATCATATCATGATATATCACTGGACTGAGAGCTGAATAATGAGAGGCTACCAAAAATATGGGCTAAAAATGAGTGATATTCGTTTCTGTGGCAAACATACCAGACGTTGTTGTCAACAGTCGACAGGAATAATTTTTAACCTAATTATGTAATGATATTACCACGGAATTAATAATTGGATTTTAGTTTTAGTCTTGGTTATTAGTCATTATTTCGTAAAAAGCATTTGTGGAAATAAATAAGTCAATAAACTACAATGACCAGGAGATTTTTTTTATAAATAGTATAATTCTTTTATTATGCACAGGCGTTAAGCTAAATTTCTTTAGAAACAGCCAAAATATTGCGTTTTTTAAGCAAAATGTATGCACAAGAGCCGGTTCATCACGACAGCGCAGTGGATAGCATCTGACAATAATTATGATATGGCATTGTACGTATCTATACAAAAATAATGCGCTTAAATACTGAGTTATCATCTAAATTACCAACATTCTAAATTTGAGTAATAATCTGTATCACCAAACTTAATCTTATCTCTAATATATAGATATAGATAGATAGAATAATTAGTGGTATGTATTCCGGATGAACTAGGAACGTATTTTTCCTTAAATGATTATTCAGGATATTATTAAAACAAATAACACTTTTGAGAGTCTCGGGAAATTCAGGTCTATTGTAATGAATACTTGATACTTGCAAGCAGACATTCGCCTTTGAAAATCTGTACGTTTGATCAGGAAAATTCATTTTGCAGTAATCCTTTTCCGCCCAAAAAATAATATCTCACTTCTCGAAGAAATATGCAAACAGAAATACGAAAAGCGTTCTGCTGCTCTTGAGTTGATGAAAAAGAAAGGGGACTAATACACATAACATCTTTCGATATTTTTCCAGCGGTAAATATTCTATTTATTTTTTAAAAATTTGTTTCAGTTGAATTCGTTTCTCATGATGAATGATCGCATTAACCTAAATTATTTAATAATACACATTCAAATCCTTATAATTAAGAGCATATAGATTTTCGAATCTATTAAATTCTGTTTAGAAATTTAGACTTGGAGGTTAATAAATGTAATCGCAAAAACGTCTTATTTATGTGTTAGATTAATAAATAAAAATATAACTCATTTGCGTGTAAGATCGAAACAATGTTATTTCCTACCTCAGCATATTTTTCATGATATGCCATTCACACACACACACACACACACACACACATGCACACACACACACACACACACACACACACACACATATATATATATATATATATATATATATATATATATACGAGGTGCATACGATATGTTTCCAGACTTTTTTTGTTTGGGCATTTAAATTTGTTGTAGACTCTTGAAAATTAAGTATGTTATTGCTATATATCTTATGAGATGACTGACCAATCTTTATGATTTCAGGTTCAAATGAACAGCTACAGCAGCAATTGGAATACACCCTAGCCTGATTGTCACACCTGGTGAATTTCAAAAATGCAATATGACACTTTAGAAGAAAGATATGCAATAAAATTCACTTTTAAACTTGGAAAAAATGCCACAGAAACATATGTAATGCTTCAGATTGCTTTCGGTCCATCTTGCATGAATCGAGCATCAGTTTTTGAGTGGCATCAGAGATTCTAGGAAGGCAGGGAGTCTGTGAGGGATGATGAAAGGTGTGGGAGGAGAAAGGAAGTCAATACAACAGAGTTGATTGGCCAAAGGGTTAGGGTTAGACTTAGGGTTAGGGTTACTATGTTGAGGTTTTAAGAGAGTTTAGGAAGAGATTTGGTCGGAAGAGGCCAGCACTCTTCAAATCGGGTCAGTGGCATTTTCACTAGGACAATGCACCAGTCCACAACTCCATCCTTGTCACAGACTATTTGACCAAGATGGGCATCAAAACAGTTCCCTCAGCCTCCCTATAGTCCAGACCTTGCTCCCTGTAACTTTTGGTTATTCCCAAAGCTCAGAGGTTGTCGTTATGAGACAATAGAGGAGATGAAAGAGGCTGTGTCGAAGGTCATTGACACTCTCACACAAGAGGACTTCCATGGGGCCTTCGAGAAGTTGTTGGAACGGTACAACAAGTGCATTGCAGTCGGAGGATATTGCTTCAAAGGGGACTAGAGTTTCATGTGTGTACTATCAAAAAAAGTGCCCATACGAAAAAAGTCTGGAAACTTATCGTATGCACCACATATATATAAAACTATTTACTATTCTAGTCTGACAAATGGTAAAGTTTAAAGTCACTTCAAATTTATGATTGTCTGCTGAAGAATTTATTATTATATGCCAATATATCGCACTCATACATATTCATACGCACATATACATATTCACGCAAGTACAAACATACTTATTTGTTTAGTTATAACCCGCACCTTTGCATGAATATCAACCGCTTTCTGTCATCATCAGCGTAACAAATTTTAAATCTTGGCAGCATTTTTTATATGTTGTAAGATATTCACTAATGCCAAATTTAAAAAGTGATAATCAACAGACGGCTAAGTTAATACAAAGGTTTGTTTTTTTGTTTTTGTTTTTTGTTGGTTTTTTTTTTTTTTGTACAGTTTGAGTATGTCTGGAGCAACAAAGACTTCAAGAAAGGTCCAAAAGTCAGAGCCCATAAAGTTATCATACTTTTCGTTACGGAGCTCAATCTGGGGTCATATACCTGAGCTATGGATGCCTCCTTGAACGCTTCCATCAGTTTTGCCACAGTATAATTTTAAAAGTTCACTCAAATGAGTTCATTACACCGAAGTTCGCAAGGTAGTTAGCGTAACACGTGATAAAATGGTTATCGTCATAGAAAAAGGAAACGTCGACCTGAGTTCAAATCTTGGACAAGGCAATTCACATAACGATAATACTCTTGTGAAAGTTATACATCTGACTAAGCTCCTTGCTGCTATGGGTAAATAATAGGTCAGAATGGTCTCTCTAACTTTGGAATGGCAATCAGTTTAGAAGAAAAGAAAACTCTGTATTCAAACCAGTTAAACTCCGCTTAAAATAGGCAACGAGTAGAAGCCATCAAATGCGTTTTTTCTTTTTCTTTACCTTTTCCATTGAAACCAAATGACAACAGGAAAAATACAAGGCAAGAATTTTTTCCTTGAGCTCATTTGAATATTCTCAAAATTTTGGGAAATGATTTTTAAAGTCAACAAACCCTACCCTCCAACTAAAAAATAGATCGAAAAGTTTTAAACTGCTCTTCAGAAATTATTTCTTCAAAAGCAAAACTAATTTTTCTCCTTAATTTACTTGAATTGTATTACAGTATAAACTTACTTTAATTCTAGTAATTTTAAAGGTGAAAAAATGCAGTTTATTGTCAACAAACCATATAAAAGTATGATATAGTTGTAGAATACCAAGATTCAAAGTAGCAGATACAACAATGCACACATCAATTTAAATGTATGTAGCATCAAATCATGAATCCTCATAGATCCAACACCCTAAGGCGTACATACAAATTAAAAATTAATATAAACTGAAAGTTTTAGATAATTGGAATCAGTCTGGTGTGCTGTAAGGGTGCATTTTAATTATAAATAATGGGAATCGTATTTATTATAATTCATATGAGAACGCCTTCTACTCCTCACTAATAAAGTGTTCTGGTAAATGTATTATTAAACAAACATATGGAAGATATCGTATGACCTAGAAAAATCAACTAAATTCAATTCTGGAACTTAAATGTTAAAAAAAATAAAATAAAGCCATAACTCAACATCATTTTTACGAAATATTACTCTAATAAGTAGTGACTTTACCTAGAAAGAAAGAAAGAAAGAAAGAAAGAAAGAAAGAAAGAAAATGTAATCAAAACCAAAGGCTCTATATAATAGGTCATTCTGTAGAATTTCAAAAGACAAATTTCTCTAATTGATAATAATCCAATTGTAATATAAAAGTTCTATCCATAAGCAATACATTTAACATTAACAAAAGAAATAGCCTATAGTGCAATGAAGATTAATTCCCATCACTACTACTTTAAAGGGTTATATCTAATTAATGCGTCGCTTTGATTTTCAAAACAGTTTTCAAAATTTTCTTAAGGAAAAGCCACCAGCTGCCTTATTGTTTTCTCCTTAATTTCGTCCATGATGTGAAATCTCTTCCTTTTCAACGGTAATTTGAGCTGAAAAAAAACGTTAGAAATAGCAAACCAGAATTATAAAGTGTAACACAATATTTTGCAAAAGAAAAAACAAAAACAAAAACAAAACTTACTTTAATAATGTACGGGCAAGATATTCAAAAGGATTGTATACTTTTCGTGCAATTTGTAGAACCCCATAATTTTTTATATTGTCAGTCGCAGATTTCTACATATTGCCGCCGATTTTGAAGCGTCGATACCAAAATAATAACTGACATTTACTCATTGAATCATTCCCGAAAACCATCTTAATCATCCGAATAATTTTGGCGCAAAAATACCAAAATTTCTCGTAAAATGTGTATTTGCTGTGAATGCAGTGATCACTCAACAAGTTCCCACAATGACGCTTTAGTGTCGTATAACTCCACAGAAAGTGTCAGCTCATACATGTGCAATAAATTTCTGTCCAATTAGTTGCTAAGTTGCATCAAAGTTTCGCAACAATTTCTCAAGATTCGAAAATGTTTGCTTATTTCCCGGACGTACCTCGTTTATATAATATTTGTATGATTTGCAATAAGAAATAAACTGCAAGGGTATTAAGTTGGGTAATACCCGACAGTCAAGTGGGACATTACTACTATACAATGGGTTCAATGTTTATGAGGTATTCCATATTTATGGTCTTTAATCTGACTAAACTTAATTAAATAGATACTTGTAGAGTTTTTTATATAGAAATCTTTTGTCATTTAAAACATTTTTAAAGTGTTATAGCAATAGTGTTATATTCAATATAAAAGTGTTATAACAATAGTGTTATATTCAATATAAAACTGAGTCCAAGATCACTATATTCAATATAAAAGTGTTATAACAATAGTGTTATATTCAATATAAAACTGAGTCCAAGATCACTATATTCAATATAAAAGTGTTATAACAATAGTGTTATATTCAATATAAAACTGAGTCCAAGATCACTGAAGGTGAACAACAATGTTAAAGTCTCTCTCTCTCTCTCTCTCTCTCTCTCTCTCTCTCTCTCTCTCTCTCTCTCTCTCCAATTATAGACCGCCTCATTCACCGATCATTTACATCGAATCTCTTAGAACTCTTTAATAGGTAATGTCTTCGTCGTTGAATACTATCTTATATTGGCAATTGTCTCAGTGACAGCTACATTGAATCATGGTAAGAAGTACGAGGATTAGTGTCAGTAGGAGGCAAATCTTCATTGAAAGAATAATCAACTGGAAGTATACTGTTGGTGGCAATCAAAACCTGGTCGTGTGTAAATAAATTCTTGCCTGTTATACATGAAAATTAAAAAGAAAAATGAGTCACTGGTTATTACTGTCGCTTCACGTTCTAACTCGCTCCAAAGAGTGCACCCAGCACTTCCAGTGCTTTTGAAATCACACCACAGATATTCCAAGGATTCAAAATCCTGTCACTTGAGATTTGGGAGAATTTTTTTTCATCTTTATAGAAATATTATGGTAATTATTGCTATTACTGAATAAACTTCAAGATATGCACACTACTGCAACTCAGAAGTAATAAAATTACCCCCTCAGCGTCTGTGGTGGTAGCTTTATATATGTGCTAATGACATCTTCCCTAGCGACTTTTATATTGTCAAAGTTATAGAGGGTGACAATTCAATTTAACTATCACTGTGGCACTATTGATGCCGGTGTGGTGGCTATATGTATGTGCGTAAGTGTGGACACATGTTTAGGTGTGAGTGTATGTATGTAAGTGCGAGTGTATATATGTGCATGGTTGAGAGCTGACCATAAGTATGTATATGAGTATGTATGTCCATATAGATCCTGAGACTTATTTGCATGTGAGCCACTAATTCAGCCCTGCAAGAGTAAGCAGAGATGGTCTGATAAAAGTGGAGCTGCGACTTAAGATTTTTTTAGCCCTCCTTTAGAGTCGCCAGGAGACATACAATTAGGCAATATTTCATTCCCAGTCTATGGGTGACTGAAAATCTGGAAGTGGGACATGTTCCGCCGGTATTTATACAAGTAAAGTCAATCTGCTACTCAGAGGAACAGGCAGATGGGACCAGTGATAGAAGAACAGAGACAGAGAGATACTCAGATAGGCTGAGAAAACAGATACAGTGGATGGTAACGTCAGGTCCGAAAATCTAGCAGTCAGTTTTGGAATTTACTTTAAGGAATTTTACCAATCGCCTACATAGTGAAAGTGAGGATTCCACAAATTGTCATTTTGCAAAGTGCCACACACACTTCCTTCTCTGTTAAACAACATTTTTTCAGCTTTTTGTTATAGCCCAATTTAAACTCGTAAAGCATAAGTTCTCGAATGAGACAACTGTTACACGTTGCTTTAGCGATTACTCACGAATAAACGACAACACCAGTTTCAGTTGTAGCAGAGATGACGGAGTAAACATTTCAGTCTTTTTATTTGAACAAGTCAAACTTGTATAAAATAATACTTCAGTTTCCTTGAACAATGAACAAAACAGCGCTTCCGGTTTAGCAAGTATGGCCGAAACGGTTCTTCTGTTTTCAATTAGAATTGATTTACAACATCCCTTTTCACTTAGTCTGAAACTTAACATACCTAGTTAATCAGTACTTTTAATGACAATAATAACTATCCATGGGTTTTTTAAGGAACTTCAACAAGATGTTGTATTATTAGACGTAAATTTTGACCCACTCTCTGTCATAGTTAAATCACCAACAACTGAGTCATCAGTATCTCTATCCTCGGCAGATTTCTTAGCAGTCATTTTCTTAGCAAGAATCTGACATTGTGTCGTTTTCTTGTGGTGTCTGGTTTCGTGACTGTGCACTGCTTCCTAGCTTTAGATTCAGCATTGTCTCTTTCATAATTCTTACGTTTTTTAAAACGCGTTCTAACGTGGATTCTGAGATGATCATCTCCGTTTTTCCGGTTTATCTTCCAAGCTTGTACCAGTTGTTGAAAGACTGCTATCTCTGTGTGATGAAGCAAGTTGTGCAGCTATTGCTGAGTGCCCTCAAAAGTTTATCTCCGACTTCTCAGTGGTCGGCTAAATTCTTCTGAGCTTGTCACGACAGGTTCTGTCGAAATATTTATGCCAATGGGATCCACCATCCTCTAAACGCACTCAGAGAGTCAGTTGGCACATTTGCTCCAAGACAGGTATTTTGATTTCCATTGAAAATTTACTCACTAAGAGCATCTCCAATATGAAGTATCAGTCAATATTTTAATATCATCCGATTTCAGGAATAGGGAGAATATTTGTTTTCATACCTTTCCAGCGAGTATTAGCTCTATATGAAATGCAAACAGCACAAAGTAATCAAGTTTCAAGTTCGCTGAGAACTTTTTATATCTCCTCTTAACAGTTTGTACTGTGCATTCACCTAGCTCATTTGAAGACCGATGATATGCTGAACATCTAACATGTTTTATGTCGTTTAATGCACAAAACCTAAAAAATTCCCTACGAGTAAAACTATTAGTATTGACTGACACGATTACACATGGACTTCTTTGTGTGGTAAATGTGCACTACAACACCCCTTGTTTTAGATAAAAATGGCAATGACACGAAATGTGTATTTATATATTTATTTTGGGCCTCCACAATTACCAGAACACACTAGCCACTCATCAGGTCTGCATAATTTATGTACACTCGGAATCAGGCCCTTTCTATTTCTATAGATAAAATGCACTAATCAGAAGCATGTTTACACTATCTTGTCACGTGCCACAATTCAAACACAATTCAATATCTGAATTCAGATTAAGCCGAAAGATGTGACAATGAACGAGGGAATTCATCCCATCCAAGAAATGACCTTTCAGTAATTTTCTCTGCAAGATGTCTCGACACTTTGCCGGGATAACCACCAGTGATCCCAACTCAACACAACCGAGATGCACTGATAAATCATCCTTCCTGTAGGTGTATGGTTGACAACCATGAGATTCTTTGTGCAGTTATCCCTGTATGATAACGTGAGATAAATTTTTTGTAGTTGTAATAATACAGGATCTCTCGTGTAAAAATCTACAGTCTTTGGCGAGACGAAATCCCGAAATTTTTTTCTTAACTATTCATGTCCAGATTGAATTCTGAATAAGTCCGTCTTACTCTGCACCATGTTTACTCTCCAGGAGCCCGACGTTGATAGACTCTTTCTCTCAACCTCAATCTTCCCCTTAAGTTGATGTTTGAAGAACTAGAGAAGTGAGGGGAAAAAAGACTAACTCTTGTGATGTCCTTCATTCAGTTTAACTCGCATAATACCAAGTAAGCAAAGAAACACAGTTTTTCATCTTGTCCAGCAGCAGTACTTCATTTCTTCATACAAAAAAAGGGTTCTAGGACAAAAAACTACTCATGCTACCGACGAAGCATATAGCCTTCAACTAGCTTGAATGCAAGTACTAAAATGTATACTCGATCGACTCCTCTGTATTACTGCACCTCAAGCAATCTGCTGAAACAACCAATCCCGCAGTGAAACGCTTTTTTCTAATCTAAAGGTCTCTTTGAATCATCGGCCAGGTGACTGAAGCCTCATCGTTATTGAGACTTCTTCCGAGCGCCCAATGGCATCGTAAGCGACACCCATCGCGTAAAATCGTCTTGTGCACTTTCCCTCCCTACTAATGCCTGAGATGATGCCTTAAGTGTCAACAGCTGGGTGTCTTAAAGAGACTAGTCACAATCCTAGAGAGAATCTTCAATGCATGGTGACTGTTGTGATTGAAGCTCTCGTTTTCGGGAATTCTGGGAGCCTTCTGTTCATTTACATGCTTTTCAAGGCTGAAAAAGATAACTTGGGAACTTCTTTTCATAATCGCCAGTTTTTGTCATCTGCTGTAAATATCCAAAATAGGAATGTTAGAGCCGTATGGTGTGGTGACATCTTGTCGTTCGATGCCCTTTGGGCATCTTCGGAAAGATTAAGTTAATAGATCCCGCGACATACCTCAGGAGTCCTGGAACCCCAGAAAACTCTGCAGAAGACTATTGATAGATAGATTAGACGGTAAAGGAAGTATTGAAAGTTGGAACGGGATGAAGTGGTCGCAGTGTGAAACGTACACTTCAGCCCTTACGTGATTCTAAGCTAGTTACGGTATTTGATTGTGGCCTTAGTTCCGTGACTACCTTATGCGTTTCTGGCTAGTTAGTTTATCAACTCCCTCTGTGCCCACGTTGTGTTTGAAAGATCCACAGATGGGGATGACACAATCTATCCGGAAATTCTGACGCCAGGGGTGGTTTGTTGAGACGAGTTGCTTGGGTTTTGGCGACTCAAAGACAAGATAGGACTGTCCAGACACAAGAATTATCCGCCGGAGTCAGTTTCAGTCACAGAAGGTCACAACAGCGATGTTAGGATAAGATTCCTGCGGCCCATCTTTAGATGTGTAACTGCATGCTTCCGACAGGTCAAGTCAGCGTACGTCACCACATATTTACTCTCATGAGACTTTTTCGGGAGAAAGGTTGGTAGGTGAAAAGATCGTAAAAGAATATTTGTACATCATGGTATTATAATGGCTAACGCTTGAACAACATGAATACCACTCCCTTTATGATTATTTTTCAGTAACGAGCAGAAGCAAGATAACAAAAAATCACGTCATCCGCTCAAAAGCGTCAGGTCATTCAAAGCGCTTCTGGTACTATGTAACATAAAAAATCTCCAGATGCCAGAGGATTTCACGGACAATTAACTCCAAAAAGATATTCATAGACACAATTCCTGGAATTAAAAAGAATTACACTCCAATCAAAACAATCCGCACAAACAAAAAACACCTCCCTAAACATTACCAAACTCCTAAAGAAGACTAAGAAGTTTGAAACACATGTAAAGCACAAATATGTGAAAAAATAAAGAAAAAAGAATATCAAATCCAGATTCATTCGTGGACATATTTATTTGAAAATATGCAGACAGACAGACACACACACACACACATAAACACACACACACACACACATAAACACACACACACACACACACACACATAAACACACACACACACACACACACACATATATATATATATATATATATTATCTCTTAGAATATTCTGATTATTCTCTCTAGCCTCATTGTTATACTCACCACATTTTGGCTGATACCTCTGTAAAACGCTTATACTTCCTTTTGTTTGCGTTCTCATGGAGGTCAATGCTTTCTGCTGCTGCTCCAAGCAATGTAGCAGGGATTCGGCCTGAGTAGGTGTATTTACCAGAAGCGCTATAACATTTGCATTGTCTGCGTCCGTTATAGTTTCTGCGGGATATCGTCTGCTTCTTGCTTTTTTTAGTGCAAAGCCATTTTCTTTTATCAGATCTATCGACGTCCTAAGTACGTAGTCTCAGCAGATAACAAACCAGGAAGGTTGCTAATGTATCTCCTTGTAAGAAGGTTGGTGTACAAACAGAATAAAGTTGCAGATCGTCTGGAGTTGGATGTACGGTTTTATTATGTGATCATTAATATTTGAAGGAAACTCAAAAAAATTTGCTCGTTTTGTTTTAACGACAAATTCAGCAACTCCTTCATGCCGTTCACATTTGAGATTTGCAACCCAGTCGGTTCTATAACCTGATGATACTTCAGTCTGATGATCTTCCTCTGACAGTGAAGTTACCGAGAAAGCAACAATACCAGTCAGTGATCTTTGAAGTTCTTTTGTCTCGTGTGCCGTTCTTTCTTCTGAACGGTTTGGAAAATTATCATCTAGAAGAGTTCTAACATTTCAACTGCAGATGTTGAGTCTATCATGGTTATATATATATATATATATATATACTACTATTCAAAAGTTTTGGGGCACCCTCAAAATATTTCATTGCTCACCCTAAAAGTGTTATACCTAATGAAACAAATATCCCAATATTCTTATTTATTATACTAAATACAAGTCTTCCTCAGTAACTTTGACCTAAGTATAATCAGATAACCTTTTAAAAAATTGATTTGAAGGCCTTTTTCTTCTTTAGTAATAAGAATAAAAATTCCCAGAACTACAGTGGATTATAATGTCAGGAGACATCAGGAAACGGGACAAGACAAGACTAAAAGAAGGGCTTGTAGAACAAAAGAAATAACAAGAGCAGAAGACGATTTCATCAAAGTCACCAGCTTGTGTGACAGAAGGTTGACTGCTCCACACATGACTGCAAAACTGAATTAATGTCGTGAAAAAATGTGTCAACATCCACTATGAACAAAAGAATCTATTCAACTGGCCTGTATGACAAAATGCAAGAAAATGACCCAAAGCATACAAGTAAACTCAGCCAGAGGTACATTAAAGTAAAGAGGAACAGCACGTCCTGCTACTGAAGACTTGGTCAGCGCAAATAGCGGAATTAAAACACATTGAACTGGCGTGGGTTGAACTTGACCGAAAAGTCAGAACTAAACAATCCACAAGAGCAGCTCGCCTCCGACAACTCTAGCAGGAAACATGTTTCTTTAAGAATAACACTTTTACGATGAGAAATAAAAAAAATTGAGGGAAATGGATCGGGTGACCCAAGTTCACATCCTGGACAAATTTGTTTACATTTTGCATTGAGCTAAGACGCATAGGGAAGGTATGATTCACACTATTTTCCGTCCAGCTATAGGTAAATAGAAGCGCTGACAGGGATCTTTAAACATGGTATGGCAACTTGACTGGGTAATGGAAAATTTTGAAGTCAAATCTGTAAAACTCTGCTTAAAATTAGTCTTCGTACAGCATCATTCCCGTGCGGAGGGTTTGGTAAATAAATAAATTACGATTGAAATAGGGAAGGCTCTGGGGGAAGACGTCCGACTGACGCAGTCAACCGGGTTTCGATCTCAACTTGAAGCATCTCGCAGGTCTAGCCACACTTAAGATTTGTGATACAAACAAACAGTGACTGTAGATGATTACATACATACATACATACATACATAATACATTATATATATATATATATATATATAGACACTCATATATATGCATGCATAGACAAACATACACACAGAAGGAAGTTACTTACCAAGCAACTGAAACTCACCAGAAAGTGAGCAGATAGGAAATGTTCCTTTAGCCATTCTCATTTCCTCCGAGCAGTTTAACTCCTTGCTTGTTTGTGGGGTCATCAGGAGATAAAGTGCACCGTTTTGAGGCCTTCCTTTCTACGGTTTTATTTGTACATCGGCCCCGCTTACTGATATGAATCCCCATTATAGCTTCGTATAAAATTAATGTCTAACAGCTAAATGTAAATTTTCAAATCTGCACGCGTTATTGGAATATTGTTACGCATTCGCGAGCAGGTGATACTATGACGTGTTTATTTTGAAATGTTCCACGGGACGTTTCTTTTATTCCATATCTGTGGTCCTATGCTAGTCACAGAGCCCAATATGGTGTGACTACTAGTCGCAGTACTTGTTGTGGCTATTTTGTTCGTGACTACCACATTAGCTTCCGACTGTTTGCTTTGTCAAATCCTTCCGTGCCCACGCTGTGTTTGAAAGATCCACGGAGGTGGGTTGATACTATTCAGCCGGATCTTCTTCAGAAATTGGTACAGGGTGCCTGCAACGAAACCTCTTTCTGCAATCTCCACAGCTTTAACGATAACGCTATACTCTTCCTTTTTCAGTTCTTTATTGAGATCTTCATATTTGCTTGTTTTGAAATCGTGGCCTTGTTCTCGTCGGCTCTCGAATGGTATTGTTAATTCTACTAGGATGACCTTTGAGTTTGCCTTCGAAAATAGAACAATGTTTGGTCGCAGAACCTTACTAGATATAATTTTCTGTTAATCGTTACGCCAGTCAGGGAGGTCCGCAGATACCTCCTAGTTGTTTCCTAATCCGAAAAGTTTTTAACCGGGTATAGCTCGATGGTAAGTCGATTTATTTGAACCGACATATATTTTGCCCCCCTTAGTAACAAATTTCTGGGTTGACTTATTTGACTCAGGGGTCAAGTTCCGTATAATTCTGACCAGCTCGTCCAATACACTGTTGTGTCTCCAAGTGTATATTCCGTTAGCAGGAGCCGTCTTACAGGAACTGAGGACATGTTCCAATGTTTGAGGTTTCTCATTACACAGGGGACTGGTTGGATCGCTTTCTTTCTTCCATTTGTCAAGGTTGCTCTTTGAGGGGAGCAGGTCATATGTAGAACGTATTAAAAAACTCAACTTGAATTTACCAAATATCGTTCCAAGTAATAGACCTTTCCAGTGCCTCCTCCCAGCTTGTCCGTTGACCTTGTTGGGACTGTTGTACTTTTATGAGTCTTTTGTTATCCTCTTCGTTTCTTACTTCCTGAATGACCATGTCGCGGCGATCTTTACCATTAGCTTGTGACCACCATTTCTTTTCATTCACTCCTAAATCTTGTCTCCCTGTTTGAGTGAGACCAATTACTTCCTTGAAAGCTAAGTTTTCCTTAGCACTTATAGTGTCTTTGACTTTCCACTTTCTTCCTGTTTTCAATGAAGGGTTTAAGGATTTTATCACCTTGTCCTTGGAGTCATCTAGCATCATTTTAAGTTTGACTTTACCGGATTTGAATTCCTCCATAATCGATTTCAGTGGCAACTGCAGTTTTGCTTGTCTGCCGTACATTACAACATCAGACAAACCTGGAGGTAACCCCATCCATTTTCGGGTATATTTATTTATCTATGCCTTCATCAGCTCAACTGCTCTCGTAGAAATTTCATATACAAGAAGGGGCCATAATAGCATTTGAATAAATACATGCTGAAGGCACCATACTTTATATTTCCTTTGCAGGGGACAACGATTGATCTTATGTAGCCTTTCTTGTAATGTTCTGGATGTCTCTTTAACTTGGTTGGCATCTTTCATAGACTTATCATACCAACGTCCCAGACTTTTTACCGGCAGGCTAGACACAGTAGGGATTCTTTGACCACCTATTTCAAAATTAATGTTTTGATTTAACTTCCCTTTCCTAAGGGGGCGACTTCTGGACTTTTGGGGTTTAAATTTCATTCTATACCAGATCATCAGCTCATCCATAAAGCTCAATAGCTTCCAAATTGTATATTCTTTGGATGATAGAATTCTGTGCATGTATACTCACATATATACATATAGAGAGAGACATATATGAATACAAAAACATTGTATACACACTCATATATACATACATGTGTCCATGTATATATACATAGAGAAATAGATATACCTATATATATATCGATATAGACACGCGCGCACACACACACACACATATACATATATGTGTGCATACAAAGGTAAACACACACACACACACACACACACACACGTATATATATATATGCATTTACATAGACACATACACATGTATAGATACGCTTACATATATATGTGTGTGTGTGCGTGTATACATACATATATGCAAATATATACATACATATACACATTCACATTCATAAATTCATATATATAAACATATACGCCTATACACATATATATACGCATATATACATATACAAATATACATAAACACATATATACGCGTACACATATATCTAAATATATACGCATAGATATTCATTTATACATATACATATACAGGTGCATGTTTACTTATCCAGTTATATAAATATTGGTTACCGTCATAGGAATTCTGAACGAAGCTGTTTGCATTTCACATAACGCTAATACTAGACCCTGAACACCAAACTGTATCTGATGATTAGGTTCCAGTTTTGAAGTTCGAAGAAGTATGGAGCTACCACGCCATTGTCATTTATCCAAAGTACACTCTGATCCGTAGGGGTCCCATTTATGGATCGGATCAGTTTGAAAATTATTCCTGTTAGATAGGAATACTTGAAACAATAACCGTTTTCAAAGTATTTGTATGAAGAACATTTGATTGAACTTATAATTCTTTACTAAGTATTATTAATATTATTATTATTTCAGAGTTTTTCACACCAGCATTAAATGATGGTTTCTCACTGGAGTTTGAGTGACAGCAAGTCTCCTCAAGTCTCCTGGACTCTTCTCAGTATTCTGGCCTATCCCAATAATGATGTAGTCTGGATGGTCTCTACTTGTCATCTTATTTCCAGTCCTCCATTCGCAGTACCAGCCCTTTAGAGATTGTCCCAAGTGCACCAGCCACGACTGATATCACCGTCACCTTCGTTTTCCATTGTTTTCTATTAGTTCGCTAACAAAGTCTATGTACATATCTCTCTTTTCACTCTTTTTGTATTCGGGCTGTGGTCTGCCGGAACGACAAAGTCGACCATTCGGCAAGTTCTCTCTGTGTTTTTGTTTTGTTTTGTTTTTTGTTTTTGTTTTTTTACTATCTCTAGGTCTGGTCGTCTGGCCGAAATTAGGTGATCAGTTTATATCTCAAAATCCCAGAGAAATTTGTACGTCTCCTTTTTCAGGACAGATTCTGGGTTGTGCATATATCACTTGTTCGTGTGGTCAAATTTACATTTTTTGCACAACTCACAGTGGATTACCTTACCTATCCAGTCGTGTCTAGTCTTATACTCTTTTGGTGCTAGGTTACTGCATTCGCTCATTATGTGATTGGTTGTTTCTTCTCAATCCCTGTATAACCTGCTATTATTATCTTTTTGCCCTTTCTCTATTTTTTACTTTAACATATTTGGTCCTTATGGCGTTGTTTAGTAAAGCTGTTCGAAAGGATTCAGTTTCTTTTTGAAGGTTTCTTCTCTTAACCATGTCCATGTCTTCTTTTGTGATATTTCGTTTGTTTGTCGCTTGAAATATCCATGTATTTGTTTTTCTTCCTATTTTCATTTTCTATTGATTGTTCTGTTGATCGTTCTGTTGTTTGTATTGCTTCTGGTCTCTGTAATCAGTCTTTCTTTACCCTTTTTTATGTAGTCTTCGAGTTGCCTTATCGTTGTATCGACGAATGCTGGCGAGTTCACTTCCACCTTCTTTTCTTGACACATATAGTCTGTTTATATTATTGTTTTACTCATTTGAGAGTTTTCACACCAGCGTTAGCTGATAATTTTCTACTGGAGTCTGACGGACAGCAAGTCTCTTCATGTCTCCTGGACTCTTCTTAGTTGTTATCTTTTGGATGGTCTCTACTCTTCCTCTTATTTCCAAGTCCTACTTTCCCAGAACTAATCCTTTGATGACTGTACTGAGCCGGAAAATTACTGTATCACCGTCACTTTCATGTTCCAAAGTTTTTTTTCAATTCTCAAGCAAGGTTCAGGTATTTATCTCTCTCTTCGCTTTCCTTCCCTGTAGTCAGCCGGAACAGCAAAGTTCACTATTCGGCAAGTTCTTTTTTTTTTTTTCTTTTTTTTTTTAGTTGACTATCACTAAGTCTGATCGTCTAGCCGAGATTAAATGACCTGTTTGTATTTCAAAATCCAAGAGAAGTTTGTGTGTTTCATTTTCCAAGCCGGATTCCGGGTTGTGCATATACCATTTGTTCGTATGGTCAAATTTAAACTTGTACAATTCCCAGTGGATAACCTTCTCCACCCAATCGTATCTAGTCTTATGCTCTTTTTGTGCCAAGTTACTGCATTTGCTTATTATGTGATTGATCGTTTCTTCTCTATCACCACGTGGTCCACATCTGCTATTTTGTGTCGTCTTGTTTATTTTTGCTTTGGCATAGTCCTTATGGCGTTGTTGTGTGCTGCTATTAGAAGAGATTCAGTTTCTCTCCTAAAGTTTCCCTTTCTTAGTCATGTCCAACTCTTCTCGAGTGAGATTTTGCTTGTTTGTTGATTGAAATATCCATATTTTTATTTTTCTTCCCATTTCTGTTTTCTGATTATTTTTGTTCTGTTGATTCTTGTGTTGTCTGTATTGTTTCTGGTGGATGTAATCAGTCTTCCTCTGCACTTTTTTATGTAATATTCTGGTCATTGTATCGATTCATTGACGTTGTCTTGAACGCTGTCAAGTCCTCTACCTCCATCTTATCTTGGCACATATAGTCTGTCTACGTCGTCTCTAAGATACAGGGCCAGCTATTATTTACCAAAAACCATATTAGATTAGTTTTGTTAGATAGGTATTATTGAAACCTTGCAACTGTGTTCTAAAAATATCTAATATCAAATATTAATAGTTATTTCAAATCATATATTTTTGTACAAATTATTATCATTATTATTATTTAGGAATACTTGATACCATATAACTATGCAAACGAATTATTATTGCAATCAGATAAAAATGTACGATTTGAAAAGAAAAAGATTTCTATGGAACATTAAAATGATAGTTATGACTTTTATCAGACATTTACAAAGGAATCTAGTTTCAGCTATGAATAACCCATAATAAGTTGATATGCCCTTACACGTATAAATCAAACCAAATCAAACCATAATTACGAAAAAAATGTAATTCTTTAGAATATTAAAGCAACATTAAGAGTGTAACAAAAAATATTTTTCAGCAAACCTTCAAGGTAAACAACAACCGAAGACAGAAGTGAAACCAAAGATATAAAAACGATAAATACGAATTTTAGGTAAGTTAAATTTGCTATTACCAAAGTAAAATTTAAAAATCCATTTTACTTACCTTGGATAAGTAGACTTGTCCTTTAGGAAGCCAATATTCTTTTCTCAACCTGAAGACTCTAAACTAAATCCTAAATTCGCTCCTTTTACTTGACACAAAAGCGCAAGATTTCGACAAAGACGGCATTTTACTCTCAATCCTAAATTTTGTCTTTAGCTGATATTTGAGGAAGAGATCAGGACTTGAGTCTCATCTTTATGGCATTCCTTCTGTCATAATGTCCATATGACAATTTTCAAAATGCAATACAAACACTGAAACGCATTGTGTTTCTCTCTCCAGTGACAGCATCATATTGCTATATGCAGAACTGGCTTTAATGAAAAAGAACTTTGATTGGAGAAGGTAAATCATATAGCCTTCAATTCAATTTTATAAAGAGCATACAATTGGACGGTAAAAGAAGGCATGAGCTAATGACTCATTCACATAACGCTTTCTGACGAAGCAGCCAGACCCACACTGAAAATGTTCTAACCGACGCAGAAAACGTTGAAAATCGACTGTCAGATGTGGGATGCCATGTTATTATTGAGGCGTTCGATGTTATTGAGTATAACTTTCTTCCTTCGTTGGGCCTAGTCCCTCAATTGGATCGTCTTGCACAGCCCCTGAACTAAACGGATATAATGCCTTGCTCAACAACCGATTGTCTTGAAAAAAACATATATAAACTTATCGAGGACACTCAGAGCTTGCTGAAATTTATAGTTGAAGATGCTACTTGGTTCTAGGAAATTGGCAAGCTTCCTTATCATGAGTGCCCACATCTCAAGGCTTGAAAGGATATTTTGGCAACTTCTTTCTAGAATTGTCAGCCTCGTTTTCTTGCGCATACATCTGATCTCATCGAGTGATGACGTGTTCAAATTCGGCACGCATACGCCGTCTTCGGATGGATGAAGATAACAGATCTTGAGGTGCACTTCAGGAGCTATGAATTCCTAAAAGAACTGAAACATGGATATTTAGTTTGACTTGAGAAAGGAGGTCGGTAAAGGATGAAGAGTAGATGTGCAAGAAAACCCTCGGTACTCCATTTAAAGATTGTTTATTTCGTGATCACAGCTAAGTTCTAGCCACAACTATATCCAGCATCTCTAACCAAATTTTTTCCGCTGTAGGCCGGGGTTGAATGGGGTGCCAGATAAATTCTGCAGTCCGTTTTGTTTAAATAAAGGTGCACCTTCCAATGAACCTAACTGTAAGCCTACAAAGTTGTCACAGACAACTTAAACGAATTGATCAAGACCAAATGAAAGGCTCAATTCATATCCTGTTCTCCTGCATCCTGGATCCAGCTGTAGACAGGACAGCATTCAAAAAGTGATGATCAGCCGTATGAAAGATCTTGGACTGATTTAAGTTGACAGAGCGACTTTTCCGTTGGATTTGTCTAAGGTCGTGCGCATCAAAAGAAGATTGATTCAAATAATCCTGCTCTTTACGGCAAAATTCTGCCCAGGAGTAATCAAACGAGGCAAGATATTCTGCAAACGGTTTGACAAGATCTTGGCTAAAATTTCTAAGTCGGTATTCAACATCGATAAAAATGCAAAATTAACTAATCTCATCCACACCAGATTTGTTCTTGTACAACAATTGCATTGCTTACATGGTGAAATGTTGGGTAACAGTCCCCTGCTTCATTCAGTTATTGAAGACTAGTGCAAAAAATGGAACTAATATCTGCGAGAATCTCGAGTACACTTCTTAGAGAAGATCACCGACGCCAGAATCTTGTCCTCAACTTTTTTCAATGCTTCCTGGATCTCATCCACTGTTGTAGGTTCTCTCATCCAGCTGTTTCAATCTCCTGAAAACGAGGATATTCACCTAAATAGATGTCAAAACAGTTTCCGGAAGTAATCTCGAAATTTCTCGCAGATGCCTATATTTGTAGTCAAACGTCTTCTTCAAAGGGCAATGTAACACTAGTCGCTGTAAAACTTTCTGGGGTTCCTCTGCACGCAATTCAGCGGCTATATTCGTACCCTCACGAAACATTCTTTTTTCGCTTTAACTATTAGAGCTTGGTCTTCCTTATTGAGTAAAAAATTCTCTTTCTTTGATACGTTAAATTCTAGGCTATCCTCCAATTACACAGCACTTTCTAATCTAGGTTCTACCGTTCTTGTCTATCTCAGTTTAGTCGCTTGCTATAGCAAACATCAAAGGACTTATTTTTTTAGCTATATGCGTCGTATTCATCTATTTCCAACTACACACACAGTCAGTTCTTTAAGTTTAGTAGTAACTCGTCCTGAAAATCCTTTTCGTTCAAAAAGACAAGAGCTAAATTTCCAGTAAGCAGCCATCCAACGTTTTGATTGAAATAAGTCAAAACGTTGAATGGCTGTTTACTGGAAATTTAATTTTACTTTCACCAACACAAGTCTTTAGTCCGAGTGAGCTAAACTACGGAAACTTAGACGACCTAAAATTTCTACTTTGATTCACCTAACTACGAGTCAGTCGATGTGGTTGGAAAGCAGCAACTTCGAGCCGTCCATAGCTGTCCAAATATACTCTTCTATCGCTGAATGCTCATTTAAAAATTATTAGAATCTTTTCAAGCTACCCCAACAGGTAGATACTGAAATGAAGGGCGGCATTAAACTGAAACGTTTTACTATTTATGGTAACATGTAACAAGTAGAGCCTCCCTTCCTGGTCTAAAAAACTAGAGTACACGTCGCATATAAGGCAGTACTTACCAACCAAGAGACATCTCTTAAACGCCTGTCAAAACAGGCGGAAAAATACTATATTTTTGACCGAATACTTCCAAGTTCAGTGGAATAGGAATAAGCCTCCTGCTTGAAGTTTACGAGTTTCGTACTTTTTGACTCTAGCCTCAGAACCCAGACATTCACGCTAGCTAGCGTCTAATTCCTCTTGGTGTCTTACTGGTATTGAGTAGACAAACTAAACATCACCTGGAATTGAACACAAACAGTCTGGCTTATGGAACCTAGTCCCATCTCCAATGAAAACGTTTCTTCGGTGGCGAGACACCTGATGCCTTCCTTTCGTATTTCCATTGTGCCTGCAAATTGAGTTTCCACAAGTTTCTATGGAAATAGAGAAGTTTACATGATTTTTTCTTTAAAGTTAACTGCTCTATGATATTCTCTTTTTTTCGGTTATAGAAGAAGGGAATCGTGTGTTTTGGAATCCGGATTGTCAAGGGCCTCCTTCCTTTAGCAAGCCGTGAAAATATAGCCAACATCTTTAGAGTGTCTGCAAACTGGTTTTTAAGGACAAATAGCAACTTCTGTGCACCCACGTTAATCTAAATGGAAATTCAGAGGAAGGCAATGTAGTACACCATCACGTCGAATCGCCTTTTCACTCGCAAAAGGTCACTGAAAACTGTGATGATTTCGTCATGTGAAGAAAATAGGTGCCAACATGTACCCCTCACCCGTTGCCAGAAACATGGAATATTGTCACCCTATTTCGGTGTTTTTCAAAGTACTCGACCCGCAAAATATTTTATTTTCCAGGATTTTTACAGTAAGAGCCATACATTCTTCTTCAGTAAAACGTCCTGTAGCAGCGAGGGAGGTACATACACTGATAACATGCTTTGGTTTTGAAGAGATTAGATAAGAAATAAAAGGAAAACAATAACGCAAAAAAAATAAATAAATAAACACGAAATAAAATAGATAAATGCAAAAGTAACAGTTTCCTAGGAGGCCTCAGACAGGATGAGAAATCGACACATGCGTAAAGAGAGGTTTCCTAGCATCAAAGAGAAACGCTTTCTCAGGAACCTTTACGACCTCGACTGAGACGTAAGCACCTTTTTCTCTCGGCTGCTGGTGAGAACACACGTACTTGCTAAAGCCCGAGGACTTAGCAGCGCGTTATGTTTCCTACTAGTAGCAGCCTCAGGTGAACATACCCGCTGAACACAGAGACACATGGTGGAGCCCTCAAACTAATAATTTGCCAAAAATTATTCCATGATATTCTTCAAACGCCTTGACAGTAAGAGTACGACTATTTCTACTGGTTTAGGAAAATATTTTATACTCCAGAATATTCGTAAACCCTAAAAATAAATATTGAGTTTAAAGGTATCCTTGATTTTTTCCTTCTGTTTTTAGTTCCTTTACTGCTTCGACAAACAAAAAGAAGATCACCAGTGAATCGGGTAAGAAGAAAAAGGAGTCACATACAAACTTCAGAATTTCCGAACAATATACGCTACTCAACACTTACTCGAAAAAAATCCTTCATGTGTCCCATAGTTTTACCACCAGGGCTGTCAGTGAGTTTATCAAAGAGTCTTTCGTTGACTTGGTAACTTTGTTTTGCTTTCTGTCAATTACGAAAATGAACACAGTTTTTCTCAATGACCAAGTGGTCATTGGTCCATTTGGCGACCAAGTGGTCATGGTCGATAGAATCTTGAATTAACCCGTCAAAGTTGATTTCGCACACAGGAAAGATAATTCAATTATACAGAGGGTTACTTCTTGTCTATTGGATTGGCGACGGTGTCTTGTTGGTACTGGCATATTTTTCAAATATCGTTTACCTGAAGATGCCAGTTAGCACGTTGTCACTCATGAAATCTTTCTTTTTTAGGTCTTCTGTTACCGAGGTTTTAAGCAAGGCCTTAAAGGGATTAATCGCCTAACTGGCCACTGGACATAAATAGACAATAAATTCGTAACTGAGTACAAGGCCTAAATGTTTGTGGGAGAGTGAGAAAGGGAGTTTCTTGTTAAATAATTTAAGCAGTATTTCAGAAAAGTTTATCCACCAACTTTAACTATATATATATATATATATATATATATATAATGTGGGTATTTACTGTTTAATTAATATTTTAATCTCTTGACAAATAATATCATTGATACTAACCTGTCTGAGAAATATCGAAAAATTAACGATGCTGAATATTTATTATATATTAGTGGATAAATAAAAATACTACAACTGTTCCTACTTTTGATAAAATTTTGGCAAGCAACAAGAGGACATCTGAATTCATTGACCTTAAATAGAATATTCTCTTAGTAATCAACCCACCTCTATGTAATCGGAAATGTAAAAAAGAAGAAGGGAATACTCGAAATAGCCAACAGAGAAGATGCCTTATGAAAAGCTTATCAGGTAGCATCGCAAAACACTCGGAAACATCACTATACATTCCCTTGCCATCTCTTTCAATCCTAACGTTACTTTTCTTTTTATTATGCATAATGACGCTAGAATTAATATTTTGATATTTTTTTTTACCAGTGTTAATCTCTTTTAAGGTAACTCAAATTTATTGGGATAAAAAAGAAAGAAAGTAAATAAGATATGAAATGTCGCAGTTTCCCAAGATACCTCTGACAGGAAGCGAAATCGGCACATGCAGAGGAATAGGAGCTTCCTAGCGCCAAAGAGAAATTCTTTCTCAGTAAGCTGTTATCACAAACGCCAAGGAAAAGAAAGAGTTAGATATATAATTTTCGTCTCTGAAAAATATTCACATACAACTTAAAAATTAAAAGAAGAAAAAAATATTTCTCGCCCAGAGAATTCCTGTATTCAATGACTTTAATAAAAAACAAAAGAGCAAAACGATATAAAAAAAATTGTCAAGACGATTCAAAGAGAAAATGTCTTTATTATATATTTCAACGGTTTGTCTGGGAGACGGAACTATTTCTACTGGTCCAGGAAAACATTTACACCACACAATAGTTGTAAACTCTAAATTAAGTTTAAGTTTAAAGGTCTCTTTGTCTTTTTTCTTCTGTCCTTAATTCTCTTGCGGCTTCCACAGACAAAAGAAGACAACAAGTGAATGGAGTAAGAAGAAAAAGGAGTCGGATACGAAACTCAGAACTTCCCAACATATCCAACAGACAACCACAACCACCGAATAATAAAAACTTTCTTTTAAGCCCCATGAATTCTTTCAGAAACTTTATTAACTCTAGGACCATCATAATTTTTTCAAAGATTTGAGAATGTTTTTTAACTTGAGAGTCCCTCATTAAAAATGATAAAGAACACTAACCTTAACTCGGACACAAAAATTTAATAAAGTGTTATAGATGGTTCGGTCGAATGAACTCCCAGATTTAAAATTGCAACAACACGGGTGCTAGAATAGGTGATTGGGTGGGATTAATGTTTTGAGCAGCAGAAGCTATGCTATTTTGGTTGCCATCATGGTGTAGAATGATTAACATCATGCGTTTGTGATTGAAACTTATTTTTAAAATGGTGGCTAACTGAAACGCAGCGGTTATTTCGTGGCTGACTCACTCACTCAATTTCCTTGCGTTTACTTCCAATAGATATGCATGAAGGCTCAAATTTTTAAACGAAGGCCAAAGACAAGTGACAAACTAAAATATTTCATTCGTCATGAAATCGCTGTCATAACTAAACGAGTGCTGCAGTATTCAGGTTAAGGCTTCAGGGATGAATAGCTCATGAGGGTAAATATTTGGACGCCATAATCTGTAAGACAAAGTGGTGAAAATAACAAAAGAAAATCTCAAATATTGTTTTTCTCAAAGTAAAAATTAAATTTTGAATAGGATCGATGTTGCCTTTTTATTTACGTTCAAACACGATAGATCAGTCCGCTGAACTCTGTATATCTTTTATTACACGTTATGAATTATTTCAGCTTAGATGAATGGTAAATGGATAACATAGTATATTAATGTTAAAGTAGGTTATGGCTGATTTATGAGGGTTAAATCCAGACGTGCATACCTCCGTTTTCTGAACTTCATGAAATATTTAAAGGGAATGATTTGTCTAAGAGAGGAGTTCTGTATCCTAATTCTAAGTCATATTGTCATGATTTTCGATGTAGTCTGAAGATATCATTGATAGAAACTAAGAGTCTGCAATCTCACATTTCTCTTCACTAAAATGTGTGCCCTCAGACTACGGTAGTAAATCACTGTTTACAACGGCGACAGTCAGCAATTAAGTGTTTCTATTGTGAGTCTATTGCTGACTTGGAGAAAGGAACATGGTACAGGATAAGCGAAAGGAAAAAAACAACATGAACCCATTCAAAGCAATGAATACAGTTACCGAAGCAATTTATTGCTTACAAAATTGACAATTAGCCTCCCTTATTTTGTTTTATTTTTACATACCTTATAGTTTCTTTCTTTCATCTCTTCCAGAACTTCTCGAGACCGGAGGAAAAAAGCATGAGTCGCCAAAGATATGCAGAGCACTATCTAAGATTTTCTGGCGGGGGGTTATATTTTTTCAACGACTGGAGAGAAGTTGGTTTAGTTTATGTTTAACGAGCCCAGCGGTTAGAGTGTTCGCCAATGGCCCGGGAGACCTGGGTTCAATCCCAGGTCGAGTCATACCAAAGACTTTAAAAATGGTACTTGATACCACCTTGCTTAACACTCAGCATTATAAGGTACGGTTCAAGGGTAAAGTGGAGCAATCCTGGGAATGGAGTAGCGCCCTCCCCTACACCTTGGTGTAGTAGCTATCGAAAAGGGAGCCTTCGGGTCACCCTCGACTATGGTCGCTAACTTATGGGTTATTTAATACCAAAATTTGATTGATTTTTAAATGCAATTATAACTATTTGTATTTTCGACTTCAATCATTATGCTCTCAATAGAACTTTTCTACTTGAATATGATATAAATATTTGCTCGTTTATATGGTATTAAATATTACTAACACAACTAATCTGCATACGGCTCTATAGCATCAAGCACTCCTATCCAATTAGTCGAAATATCTGAGATGAAACTTGATAATTACAATCACTTTGTGTAATCGGACTATAATCTACATCGTTATATTCACAACGTTTAAGCCAATGCGTTCTTCGACCTTCTTCAGGTGTTTCATTTCAAACTCGGGAGCCCACACAAAACTTCGTACCGAACCTTTTATTTAATCTACTGGCGAAGATTTTTCTAATACTGTTAACTAGGACTAAAGTAAGTATTCTTTGTTATTTACCTGTAGTTGGGACTGAACACGCAATCTCCAGATGATTTCACGTAAAAGCACTTCTCAACCAAACGCCTCTGTCCGTTTTATCACGTGTCTTTCTAAACATATCAGAGTGAATTTTGGGGATTTTAAAACCTAATGTCGCCATCAACCGATGTTGTAGACAACGAACGGCTTCTTTCTTTATATTATATGGATGGTGGGGCTTGAAGTTGAAGTACTGTTCGGTGAAAGTTGACTTTCGATACTCAGATGACCTCCATTGTGAACTGTATCGATAATCTGAGTTCACATGATCCAGTACTGTTTGAACGCCTTCCTGATGAAGCCAGAAAATAAAGGTATCATCAATATATCTAAGCCACAATGATGGCTTTAGTGATGTAGATCCTAAGGCCATTTCTTCGAAATATCCCAGCATACTTTTGCTAATACTGGCGACAAGGGAGATCCCATAGCCAGTCCTTCTTCTTGTTGGTCTTCCATCCCGAAGTAGATAGTTTGTGTTAAAGTATACAAAGATGAGACATGCCGTCTACTAAATGTAAGGCTAGAGGAACCACGAAAACCAGTATGTCGATGTGAGGTCGAAAAGTCGGGTATTGCTGACCATATATGAAAAAAAAAAAAGAAACCATCCGCCTTTGTGGATGAAATTAAAATAATAGATAGTAAAGAAGATTGGAGAATAAGACGTCACAAAGAAGCAGTACATATGTTGTGCAGCACTTCTATATGAAATCATCTGGAGATTGAAGGTTCGATCCCAACGACAGGTAAATTACTAAGAATACTTACTTAAGTTGTGCCCAGTCAAAGTTAACGGAATTATAACTATCTACCCGCGTAGATTAAATAAAGAGTTCGGTCCGAAGTTCTTTGCGGGCTCCCGTGTTCGAGATGAAAAACTCTAAGTAGAAGGCCGAACGACGCATCGATGGAAACGTGGTAAATATAACAATGAATACAACAGTCCAAATACTTTAAATGACTACTAATACATTTTACGCTATCATATGGTTTAACCTATTCTAATCTAATAATAATATGTTTGTACACAGTTATTTGATTTCAAGTATTCATATCTAACAACAATAATTTGCAAGCTATTAAATATACATATTTGACCATTAGATTGGACCCTAAAAAGTATTACCCACTGGGTCTGAGGAAACCTGGGGAAAATGACAATGAAATTATGACTCCGTGCTCCAGAACTGGAGACTTAGTATCTAACGCAGTTTACTGTAATATCCAGGATATCCCTTTTTATTAAAGTATTCCTATCTAACATTAATTATTCTATTTAGTAATGATTTGTTTGCACTGTGTTATATAGTTTCACGTATTTCTATCCAATACTAATAATTTTAAACAGATCTATTTTACCTATAGATACTTCTACTCCTGGTCAGAGTGGACCTAGGAGTAATGATAATGAACTGTTGACTACATACTCCAGGAACTCCAAAACTAGAACATCAACGGATGCAGGTTAGTGTCATATCCAAGACACCCTTTTTGGTGGAATTTTACCCCTTTGCAGAGGATGCAGTTCGATGTATTCTAAGCCTCGTCGACAGAGATGAACTGAAGAAAAATGATCATGAACTGCTTTTCAGCAAAAGAAACCAGTGAGAATCAATTATTTGAGGTGCCATTTTTAGTATCATATTAATGTGAAGTTAGTGATACATAGATGTATCAGGCATCAAAATTTTCTAAAGTATAAATATACTAATTTCTTAAGGAGTAGAAAGATATTTTTATGCTAATCCTTTGAGATTTTGATCTGATTTATTACTTTGATTTGGACGAGATCATCGACAAAAGTCGTGAAATTTATTGACAGATTTAAGGAAGTAAAATGATCCGAGTGTTCTCACTTCATTTTCATATGAAAATCAAATATTCCAATTTAGAGAATTAAAGGGAAAGTGGAAAGTTTCATCATTATCATAATCATCTTCAATAATGATAATCAAAATAATCCTTCTGACTCCAATGAAAGCTAATGCTGGTATGAAAAACTCGCAGAGAGTGAAATAATTATAATTGGTACCGCCTATATTTTGAGAAAATATCACTAAATATAAATAACTCAACCCAAGACCAATTAAAGGTATAACAAAGTAGAAAGTGCTAGCTAAATCTTAAAATGAAAATGTTATATGTAAATTTAGTGCAAGAACAAACTTCACATAGGTTGAGTCATGTCTTCGGAAAGGAATTAGTTCCAGGTAGCTAAACCTTAAAATTGCAAAATGGAAAAAGAAATTTATGTATTACGACCAATATTAATACTACAACTAATAATAAACTCACAGAAAAAACAAATCACTTATGTATATAAAGGATATCAAGCAATTTGCCAAAAATACAAAATAACTACAATCCCTGATATATCAAAAAAATTTAAATATACAGCCAGGATGTAGAAATGTATTTGCCATTAAAAATGTGCCATGTTA
The DNA here is from genome assembly GCA_963585895.1 of Sepioteuthis lessoniana. Classification (NCBI taxonomy): domain Eukaryota; kingdom Metazoa; phylum Mollusca; class Cephalopoda; order Myopsida; family Loliginidae; genus Sepioteuthis; species Sepioteuthis lessoniana. Next base: position 132,724,795 of record OY757910.1, read on the forward strand.
ACAATAAATGGGGGGAAAGAGAAACGACGAATGGAATTGAACAACCAAATCAGAAAAAGCATCATAACGCTTGGAGAGAGGAAAATTGCAAGTAATTCGAAGTATTGGAAGTGAACAGAGATGAAAGAAAAAATAAGAAAGACGTACCTTAGAACAAGAAAACTTCTCGAAAACAAGCCCTGCAGCAAAAATCTGAAATCAAACAAGTAAATCGGGCAGTCCCTTTTGTAAGTTACTCAAGACCTTTCTAAAAATGGACAAGAGAGGAACTCTGTTGGATCAAACGACAATGAAACTGATGACTATGCGCAAGGCCTTTTACCTGAGAGATAACATAGACTATATGTATCAAGAAAAAGAGAAAGAAGACTCGTCAGCGTTGAAAATTCCATAAATATGCAAATGCAAGGACTCAAGGAATACACCTAAAAGAGGGAAGAAAGATTAATTTCAGCAGGCAATTACAAAAATAGCAACAAAAGAAAAAATAGAAAAAACAACAAAAAACGAGGAAATAGGAAAAACAACTGAATGGATACTTTCAGCGACAAACCGGCAAGAGTACACACGAGAAGACCCGAACATGGCAAAGAAAGCGAAATCTCAAGAGAGAAACTAAATCTCTTTAGGAGCACAAAACAATGCTATAAGTACTAATTATTTTAAAGCGAAATCTGATAATACGCAACAAAAAATCAAGTGCAAGTTATGTAGCGAAAGAGATGAAACTGTAAATCACATAATAAGTGAATGCAGTAAGCTAGCACAAAGGCAATACAAGACTAGGCACGACTAAGTAGAAAAGGTAATCCACAGAGAATTTTGTGAGTGATTAAAATTTGACTATACTACCAAATGATATATGGGGAGACTTACTGTCACTTAGATTCCTCTAAAAGACCACCAACTGATGCTGGTGTGAAAAACTTGCAAGAAAAAGAAAAAAAAAAAATAATAATAATAATAATCCATAAGATATAAAACATAAAACATTAAACGCCTTCAATACGATACACCCAGCTGAGCTTGACGACCTAGACACTTGCCGGCGGTAGATGTACGTGCACGTCAAGATCAAATATGTTTTTTTTTCTTTTGATAGGTATGGGACAGTCGGATAGTCATATGCTTCAGTGCACGTACTAAAAGAAAATCCCTTGACTCGTATATCAACAATAAGCGAAAGTACATATTGTATATAGTTCAAATTGACCACGTGTTATCTCTTGGAAGAAACATCCAGCCTCCCTATGTACAAATTCTTACACAGTGTAAATATTTCTTTTGCTGAGTATAATCAAACCTGGGTGAATTTTGTTGATCTGATAATCTCCCTAGATAGACTTTCATGAAAAAAGTATTGTTGTTCACAATACTTCCACAGATAGGTTCAAAGCAGAATTTGTAATAGCAAGTAAATTCTGGTTACTTATTGAGATGAAGATTCTATAAAACTAGTTGAGGAAGAGTAATTCTTATGCTTTATAAATCACTCAATGAAACATACCTTTATTAGGTTTCTAACTTAGGACTACTGACGTCATGGTTAGCAACCAAATACTGCTGTGAAATTCGTGACAATTTCACCTACCGTTCAGGAACCGTTTATTTTTCAATGTGGCTTGATTAAGAAAAATAAATCAGGAAGGGGAAAACATAGAAATGTTTTCACCGGATATTTATTAATTTGATAGAATTATTAACCTTTAATCGTCGAGCAGTTCATGAAAGTCCTATATATTCAGAGCAACTTGTGAGATCAACTCACCAAGCACCATATGTACTCTGGCCTGATAAAACACAGATGTACTCACTAATTGAGAAAGGAAGATTATGTTGTTGTGGTAATCTTCCAAGATGCGGGATATGTTTACTTGCTTGAAATATTATAATCTCAAATTGTTGATATTATCTTTCTGAAAACTCCGACTATTAAACTCGGGTGAAAACTCATAAGTTATTTACAAGCCTATCTTAACCCACAATAAAAACGGAAACAAGGAATAGTTAAAAGGAAAAGAAAGATATCCCTCAGTAAATCTAATAATTTTCACTTAGGTTCTCTAAAACCGTCCTTTTTGTTATTATAAGCAAATTGAAAAAAAGGTAGTAAGCATTAAAAAGGAAACAACACGTTTTTCTTGATTCTTCAGCTTCGATATTATTTACTTCCAATTACAAAAGCCTTTGTCATGTGACAGGCTCCATGAGTACTTGGGGTTGATGAAAGAAATTGCCCTGCACCTTCAGCACTTGCTTTTTGATATGCCTCAGGAATCAGGAATTAACCCCAACTGTATCCCTCATGTGCAATGGATTGATACCAATTGGAATATACTCTTCCCCTTAGAGCTGAGCCTTATACTTATTATGATCCAAGTTACTTATGACCAAAGAAATATTCTATGCTCAATAAGTATCTTCTGAGTAAATAAAACTGTCTGGATACAACTGAGATTCTATATGATTCTGTGGCTCCGTTGAATGTTAACCATCAATTAAAAAACATTTCCATATAGTTTCAGCTTAAAATGAGATAATACACATGTATTAAATGGTGGCTTCTAATAAAGATCAAGTGGGAATAAGTCTTCTTGCTACTCTTGCATTCTACTGATAATCCACGCTGATTTTGACGAGGCTTTTATCTGGATGGTTCCGTTTCTTCAAAAATCAACGTAAGAAAAAAGATAAAAATTAACTAAGCCAGTGCGTCTACGATGAAACAGCAGTTACGAGGTTTCTAGCAAGTTTTTTTTTAGTTGTTTTGACTTTTACTGACTGTCCCAAATATCTTGTTCAGAACCAGATGAGGCCGATATATTTTCTGTTAAATCTATCTTGTAAGCTATTTTAATGTGGTTTTTACTAAACTTAACTTTTTACACAAAGCCAGAATTATGAGGCAACCAGTGATAACCACTGAGAATCGTCTTTTAGCATAGCTCTGTAACTATTACACAAGCAGAGGTGCCCTATAAGCTAAGGGTATCATAAATTTAGTCTCAGGTATGGGGGCATCTAGTGAGGATCGAACTTGCAACTCAGTAGTAACTAATTTGCGAGACTAGCTTTACTATTACATTCCGATGAGGTGCCCAACCTCCATGAAAGAGACTTCTGTATATTTTTATGAATTTGTTTATTCCTGGCTAACCTCAATCAATTTGAAGATAAGACTATGTAGTTTTGTTCGAACGAAAACGGTTTGGTCCAATTTTTTTTCCAATTAAAACAGTAGATTAGAGCTGTGTTTTTTTTTTTGGGGGGGGGGGTTGTGAAATGATCGGTTATTGAACTTGAAATTCATCTTTACGAGTTCCAATTTTAACTCGGTTAAAAAAAAATTGTGTCAAAAAATTCTCCCGTTAAAATACCTTATCTGAACAATGAAATGAAATACTCATGTCTAAAATTATCTATATGTTCGTTTCTGCCCTCAAAATGCAGTCAGATGAAAATTTTGAGTTTACCAAATATGAAACCTACATTGCAATTCAAGATTTTCTTTTAATACATGCAATAGCACAATGGTTAATAAGCTCGCCCCCACAGATCAATTAGTTAATATCTGAGTAGGATATTTGTGCTTTTGATAATGTGTCAAGACTAAACTAAACTGTGCAAGTAATGCCACCACCTCCTGTTTTCCCATCCATGGTTTACATCTTGGCTGAGAGAGCTATGAAATGAAGTATGAAGTTGTTGTTTGTAGGAAATAAAAAAGAAATTAAATTAAAAATGATTATTAAAAATATGCAGAAACTCCCAGGGGCCTCTGACAGGAAGAGAGGCGACGCAGACGCAAAGAAAAGAACCGTCCCGACAAAAGAAAGGATCTCGTTCTCTTTCAGCAGTGACTGGCGGAGTGACAACACCGAAATATTTCTTGCTACTGGTGGAAGGCGCCATGCGCCGTCTTTAGACGACGCGTTGGCTAACCTTTCCACTAGTAACAGCCGTCTCCTTTACCAACGACCCAAACCGTTTAACACGTTTTAACACCTTGACTGGGAGATTCAACAATTTTATTTGTATTCAGGAAGAATTTCCTCACCCACCGAATGGCTGTTGAACCCAGAAATAAAGGCAAAATATAAAAGATATCTTCGTCTCCTATCTTTTACTATCTTCATGTTTTATATAATTCCTTTACAGCCTTCATATCCAAGAAGTTAAAACAGCGAGATAACGTGGAGTTAAAAAAGAATAACCAAGAATGGCGTCAGATAGCAAACAGCAACACAGCTTGCCTTGAGACCCGAAGTATTCAAGCTCGTCGAAAATCCAAGTATTTAAATGATTTTGAGAGCAGGAAGGCTTTACTTAACTTGTATATAAATGTACTGGGTGGTGTAAAAATAACACAGCTTAACTCTTGGTGATCTTTTCCCCCAGGCAGCACCTACTCTTCTTTCTAAAGGGATATAAGGGCCGGAGGATGCTGACGGAGCTTAACCGTTTTGATACCACTCGCCTACACTGGGAAAGCTTGATTCCTCTAACTGACTTTGTGTCACATTCCTACAACGTGAAGAGTTGGATGAATATCCATTGGAAAACTTGTGTAATACCAATTACATTTCGTAATCTCTAATTTGATAGAGACAAAATGTTCTTAGTTCTTTGACTCAATGTGGCTATTTTAAGTTAAATCCGATGAATTACCAAAATTTTAAACTCATTAGGATTTTTTGATTTGTACGTTTGTAAAATCAAGAAAATATTTTTCATTGTCGATTATTGAGGTAAAAAGTCCTTTTTATTAAGTATTCATATTTTTTCCAGGCTAACGACTACGCTCAAAAAATATACATACGTTTGTTTGTTTGTTTTTTCAAAAAATGCATGGCAAAAAGTAATGTAAATACTTTACCATTTATTCAAATTTTATTAGAATTCTTAATCAATCACCTTTTAAAAAATTCAGTCTTGACTTTTCTTTTTCCTTGAATATTCTGGTAATCCAGTCTTAACATTCTTACGGTTTCTTTATGTCGTAAAGTTTTTGAGTTAACATTTTCTTTTTTTCTATTCTATTTAACTAATTCTAACATACTTTAATTCTTTAACCTACAATTCCGTTATTCTTCCGGGTTGCGTTTCTTGAATTCTATATTCCTGCTTTTTCTCATTCAGTAACGTTCGGTTGAAATTTGATTTATTTCTTCAAATCTATATTTTATTTATCCAGTTCGAAAATTATCCCAGAGATACCACTTCCTAATTTCTGACCTTTGCATATTTATTATGATTCTATGCTTAGTCCTAGAATTTTGTTGATCTGGTCCCGTTACAATAATTTTTTTTTTTTAAATTTAAACTGTGAGATGAATTAAGCGTTTATTTATTTATTTATTTTTTGCTTGACCCATATTATACCAACTGAAGAGAACGTAGAAAGGCGTATAGTAAATAGACAAGAGATGGAAAGAGAAAGATAAGAAAGAGAAAACACGTGAAGAAAAAAAAAAGAAGTCGAAAAATGAAGGAAACAGAAAATGAAAATATCCTCTACCCAAACACCTACCCAAAATAAAAAACAGATGGTAAAAAGTGTATTCACAGTGGAAGTCAACAGATTTAGATGTTTAGGTCAATGCGGGAGGAGAGAATCGTTCGGGATGGAAAAGAATTAGTTAAAGTTTTTGAAGAAAAAAAAATCAGCTTTTAATCATCGTTGTTGTTTCCCGAGTTCTTCTTTTTCTCTTCGAATTTTATTTTAATTTTCCCCTTTAAACGTAATCTTTTTTTATTCTTCTTTCTCTTTCATGTTTTTATTTTGTTTTCTTTACGCGAGTTATTTTTCTTATTTGCCATCTACCCCTTTCTCCGCTTCATTTTTCTTTTCCCCACTCCTCTCTCTCTCTCTCTCTCTTTGTCTAGGGTGAGTCGTTTCTTTTTCTTTTTTGTGCGATAGGAATGTGTGGGTGGCGGAGGTGAGACTGCAGCACCTAACGGGACACGTGACCAGTAGGAAGTTGTTGAACCGTATGGAGAGTATATTCTGCTGCGTCTATGGGTTTGAGAGTGAGAACACTGAAAAAAAAATGGCGAAGTAGAATTAACGAAAAATGAAGAGATACATACAAAATAAAGCTCACTGGTCTCAAAAAATACTGTTCATCGACAAAAAGTGTTTTGAAACAGTTATAAGTTTTAGCATAAATAAAATTGATCGCTTAACTTTTCCAACATTCCTTGTATATTCTTTACTATTATATGTTCGCAAGTAATTTACGTATGAATCCGCTATGATCCTTGGTTAAATATCTATTTCAGTTAATTGATACCATCTAAATATTTCTAAGCATTTTTTTCTAATTTACCGGTACATTAAGTGTCCCCGTATTATAAGATTATGTGCATAAGCCTGTTCTTTGGTGGATATTCAATTAGAAAACTAAATCATTCTTTTATCATTTATTAAGAGTATTTTGAATTATTCTTTATCATCGAAAAAAATCATGCGATGCTTGAATTTGACGATTCTGTTGAATAGTTAAATCAACAATCTGGTGGCCAAGAGACTCAAGGTTGTAACCCGAGTGTTGAAAATGGTACGTTTGAAAAAATGTTTCCTGTTTGTGGTTTGTATAGATTTTTTTTATTGCCATTAATGGGCACCTCTCATGGTAAATTGGTCAGCAAACTAGTCTCACGAATCCTTTACTCACAACTTCCACCCTCTCTGGGTTCCCCTATACTTGTGGCCTTGTTTCAAATCTAAGACATACTTCGTAAATAATTATTTTAACAATGTGTACATGAATTTTACACTCCCAAGTAAAAACAATGAGAATTAAGTATTTACTTTAAGTTACTTCCATCTCATTTTCAACAAGGAAAATACTTTTATTTACAAAGCTTTACCTTACTTTTGGCACAAGGCCACAAGCACGGAGAATCTATAGATGATCAAGCCCATTTCTCAGTCGTAATATTCTTTTAGACCAACTTTAATTACAAAATAAGACATGCCATTTTTAATACCAGATCTTGGTTCTCTTTGTAAAGGTTTCTTTCTTTAGCGCTAGCAACGACAATGATTCAAACCAGAAACAACGTAATTATTGAAGACTTTTTGTTGTGGGTTTGTCGTTAAGAAAACTATTGCTACTGTTATGAGTTTGATTCTCAGTGTATCTACAGTTATTGCCGTTGGAATTACTTTACCAAGCCTATAAGAAATTCAGGTACAGTTATTGTGAACACTGATATCATATTGAAAAACAAACGCTATCTCAAAAGCCAAGTAAAAATTTTTTTTATTACATGAGTACTTATAGGGACACACCACTTGTGGTTTAATTGAAAGAGAGAAGGTAGCATAAAGCTGTAAGGTTTTAATTGATTTTAAAACATTATTTTAGTATATTAAAGATTTGTTGTTTAATTGTACAGAGCAGAATTTAGCAGACATTATCTGAATTTCTTTCAGAAGAACCAAATCAGACTTGCATGCATAACAGCCACGCCAAGATTTTTATATGGTGATCGTCGTCAGTTCCTAAATCTTTGACACATTCTTTACAGTATACAATTTCATATGTTTTGTGAGTATGACACTAAACTGTATCCGACAGTAAGGCTTTGCTCTGGAGAACTCCATCGTGATTACCCCCAGGTCCACTCTGACCCAGAGTGATGGGACCCGAACAGGTACTATCTTTATTTCAAATACATCTTTAAAATTATATTCGAAAAATTAAAATTTAAACATAAAAATGTATAGATATAAACTTACAATGAACCCGATTCCACAACCTCTAGATATGAAATAATGCTGAACAGGTCGACATGCTATCAATTTTTTTTATGGGGAGTATGAAGAAATTAGCAAACGAATTATTATAAACCGAAAATCTTGGTCGCAAGTTAAACGTTCTTATTGACTAAAATATCGTGAGAATCTTATGTTATTATAGAGTAGTTGTTAAAGAGATAACTAATTCGACCGTGATATCAAAAGACTAGTAAAACAAGTTTTGCCAAGAAATCCGTTTAGTTGTCAGTAATAACCTTAAAGAATAAAGTATTGTCTTTAATTGGAATCATTTTGAGATGAGGCTTCTTAATCTGATATTTAATTTTATTTTTTGCGGACTTTTTGTCCTCATCTTGGTAGTTTTTGTGTTGTTTCTTTCACTACGTTTCGGCCAAATTTCACCACTGGCCTTCTTCAGGTGATTTACCGCGACCCCGGATAGGAATGCTGAGTCTTGTAACCGTATCCCCAGTAATTACTGCCTTCCAGAGTTATTTATCGCACCACGTTTTTGACCAAGTAAATCTCTGGCCGGCTTGGGTAGGATTTGAAACCGATATCTTCTGACAATGCTCAGCTGGAACCGTAGAGACTCAACGCCTCCTTGATCGCCCTTCGGGGCCCGTGGCGCAGCGGATAGAGGCGTTGAGTCTACGGTTCCAGGTGAGCATTGTCAGAAGATATCGGTTTCAAATCCTACCCAAGCCGGCCAGAGGTTTACTTGGTCAAAAACGTGGTGCGATAGACAACTCTGGAAGGCAGTAATTACTGGGGATACGGTTACAAGACTCAGCATTCCTATCCGAGGTCGCGGTAAATCACCTGAAGAAGGCCAGAGGTGAAATTTGGCCGAAACGTAGTGAAAGAAGAAACACAAAAACTACCAAGATGAGGGGGAAAAGTCCGCAATAAATAAAAAATTAATTCTCAAATTAAGTATTGGTTACTTAAGTGACGATTAACAAAAGCTTTTGGAAGCGACAACATTGCTAAAATCTGCCAGTTTATAAGAAATATCGAAAGCGGAAAAAGGTAAGCATAGAAGGGGACGTAATGGCTAACGTGATGGATTGAGCCGTCGTATTAAGCGAGTTCGAACCCCAATCGCACTACGTTTACTTTCGAACATATACCTTTAGAAAAGTATTAACTCCCTTGATCCCCCCCCCCGCAACTTTGGCTTAAATAGTACTACTAATGTTCTACGAGGATTGGATTTCGCATCCAATAATCCAGGAAGCTTGATATGCTAAAGAAAAACAGAACAAAATATAAAGTTTAGTTAAAATCCCCACAGAAAACGCTTGTAAGGTCGGGAGTAAAGTTTTTATTAGTAAATCTTTAATCACTTCTTGCTTAGAGTGGTAAAGATATCTCAGGAAAGACTAAATAGCGGACGTCCACTAAAGGTTTTATTTTCCAAAAACTTACGAAGAAGTCACCCACTTCATGTTACATTACAGTGTTAGTTTAAGTATTTCACTTTTGATCAACCAGAATCAAATAGTGTAGTAAAAAATACGGCGAAGCTAGATTAATACGAAGTTAAGAAAACCCTGCAAAATTCAAGTTATCAGTAAACAAGACTATCAGCTTTTATTCTTTCCATCAAGACATGAAAACATTTTAGGGCTAAACTACAGAAACAATTTTGAGAATTAGTGCAGCAACTTGTTTAAACACCTTCATTAAATGGTAGAATTTGTAAGGAGTTAATCAAAATCTATTTGATGGTTGAAATAAGCGTTTCCTAAAAGAAAAAAGTCACTTGTTTGTGGCACTTAATTGACTCAAGATGAAAGTCAAGTCAAGTTAGTTGACATGATTAATTGCCGGGCAAAATTGATAGACTTGATTCATATCTTTATCATCCATATGAGTAATCAGAGTGCCGGATCAAATTGACGTTCCTCAAAATAAGTTTGATATTACTTTATTATCACAGAGTTGATATGGGGAAAATGCTTCTTAACCAAGAAAAGCGTTCAGAAATTTATCAGTAATGAGAAAGAAATCAACCTGGTGATTAATGAAGCCTTAAGATCCAAGGGCGGTAATTTTATAAGAAAATAAAAGGAGTCAGGTCTTGTATGCAATTCAAATGCTGTTTAATTAGGATTTGGTTTTCCAAACCAAGCTCAGTGGACGATCAAGTACATCAACCCAACTGTATCCTGGTGTGGTTTCTTTAAAAACTACTGGGCGACGCGGAGAGATCCTCATTGCCCATTGGAGGTTAAACCGAATGCAGAGTTCTTCACGCCACACTAGATTAGAACGAAATTTCGAAATTATCCCTTCCTTTGTTTCGAAGTCTGTTGACGGCATGGTTTGGGGAGGATGGTTAGTTTCGTCATAATAAAAGCAGTTTATATCAGCTGTTTTTTCGTTGACATGCTTTAATATAGTCCTTTCCATTTTGGTACTTCTAGAACAGGCACTCTTGAAAAAGCGACAATTTTTAATGTTGGTTGGTAAAACTTTTAGATTCATTAAATACTTTTTAATTATTACATTACCAATATTTTGAGTATGCAGAAAACGTCGAGCATACTAAAGTACTTATATATAGGGGTGCATTTCCTATTACCCTTTATGTTTAATTCATTTCTGTATTCTCGCCGTCCCATCATCAGTGTCCATTTATATAATAACATGAAAATTTTATATATGTTAGAAAGAACTGTAAACTTAAATAAAAGCATTTCAGGTCCTCAGACAGGACATAAAAAACGGATAATGCAGGCGTCTCGGGTAGCGTGATGGTTAGCAAACCTTAACGAGTGAGTTCGAATCTCATTGAGTGACCCACTCATATGACTTTGTGCCACTTTTGAGCAAAAGCTTTGTAAAAAGATGGACAATGCTGTTCAGTTTTGTGAAGATTTCGGATGTATCACATCGAATCCTGCCTAGAGCTGTATTACTATAATTATGTTTTTAATGTTCATGGGCTATTTAACTACATAAAACAAAGTAATGAAATATTAATTGTGACAGCTAAGCTCATAGAAAATTTTAAAAAATATAATGAAAATCTTAAGATACTATAAAAATTGCTTACACGTGAGACATAACTGATGCGGCCGGGAAGGAGAGATTGAAAAAGAAAAGATGACAAACTATATTAAAGCTAAGAAATACTTAAAACCGATGATATGATTGAAATATGGTCAGTCATAGACTAAAGGTCCACTTTAAAAGCGCAGTAATGAGTAAAGTTTTAGTATACAGGCCAGGCTTGGATCCATTTAATAAAACTTTTCTCATTCCTAATGATACCAGTACCAGAAAAAAATTTGATCTAGAAAAGTTTCGCTTTGAGTTACCCTTACCGTACTTTTAAACTAGACTATAAGCGAATGCAGCAGGTTGGCTTTTAAAGAAAAACTGAACGGTTGGAGAAGATATTTCTCTGGGAACTGGGATTACAATTTGTATTTGAACACACACGTTGTTATGTATATCATGTATAGATAATCTACTTCAGGATAAAAATTCAAAATTTTATAGGACTTTGAAATATAAATAAATTATATAATCAAGGCTAAAAGAAATGATTTAGTCGACATTGTGAATGAGAATAAAATTTACCTAGTAATTCTTGCAGGTCAAAAGGTAGAATTTAAGCTAAAAAGCTGAAATATACGGAACGCGTAAAAGAACTGAAAGTTTGTTAGATAATAAGGTGACAGTAATTTTTTAATTGTATTTCTTTCATCTTAACTTTAGTTGCTTTTGATTGCAATTACTCAGATCATTAATCTACGGCTATGAGTAAATATCCAGACCCTAATGCGAATTTTTCTGACTATTGCAGTAAGCTTTTTATTTCAAGTTTGTGCTGTTTACTGATGGTCGTAGACTAATGGTCTAAGTAGTTGTGATGAAAGCTAAGATGAAGCAAATACTAGAACAAAGAAATAATAAAGGTTGTCACCATTTCATCAAATAGAAAATTTGAGATATGAAGGTGAAAACTGTGCTCCTCACTTTTGTTTCAAGCAGTTCAGAACTTTTTAAACAGGTTGAAAAGATTCGAGATGAGAGAAAAAATTAAAATCATCTAGACAATGACACGATTGAAAATAGGTAGACATCTTGGTTGGTAAAGGAATTTCCTGAGAATTATGAAAATCATAGATTTGACTATACATATCAAAGATATAAGCACGAAACAAAACTTGTCTCAGAGAAAAAATGTGTAGGACTTTGAAATTCAAACAGATGTCTAATTATAGGTTAAGAGACTGAGTTTATGTTTGTTTGTTTGGGTTTATGGCATATCAACCTTTGTAGATTATTTAATGCCAAATTCAGTTTTATACAAATAAACAGTTTTATTTCAAACAAATCAATTTAGCATAAGTACATAGATTAATTGTCGAAAACATTTCTATTTCAAGCTATTCAGTTAAGTCAAACCGTTCTAATTCAAACAATTCAGTTTAGTATAAGCACAGTTTTTGTTTACACACAGTTAAATGACAAAACAGTTCTACTTTAAACAATTCTGTTTAACGTAATTACAGTTTTGACATGTATCGCTTACAAATCAATTAAACATCAGCCATTTATTTACACACGGTTAAATGGTCCAACAGTTCTATTTATAAGAATTCAATTTAACATAAGTCATTTGTTTGCACACAGTTTAAATGTCAAACAATTCTATTTGACCCACAGATAGGACCCTATCAAGTGTTACCATTCCGGGTCAGAGTAGACCTGGGAACAATGGCAATGAAAGTGTTCTCCACATGCCCCGAAGTTCCTGAGCCAGAGCCTCACCATCCAATGGTTTAGTGTTATATCCAGGACAATCGTTGGGAAAGGGGCCGTATTCTTCTGTGGCGATGCAGTTGATGTATTCTACAGCCCCAGCTGATTGGCTATCTTCATACTTGAGATGAGTAATAATTATTCCTTAGGACTAACTATCCGTACGAAACCCAAAAAACATTTACATCGAAGAAAAATTTTCCATTTTAATTTCATAGAATAAAATACAGAATATAATTGTTAATTTTTTTCCCGATAAGTGGCTTTATTTTTATAGAAATAATAAACCTTTTATTATCCATGGTGATTTGTCATTTGATGACAAAGATTGTAAAATAACCAGCTGTTATCCAGGTTTTTATCAGTTACTCAACGTGGACGAGTATTTCAGCTAGAAAATTTTATTTTCATATTATAGATAAAGAGTATTACTTTTATTATAGTACTTCTCGGGAATATTACATTATATTTCTAACAATTAAAACTGATATTCTTAGACTATAAAAAACGATGAAAGTTTTAAAATCATTTAGCACAATTCTGAATTTTAAATAAACTTAACTTGCAGTTCCTTTTGAAACTTGTAAGTTCAGTTTCAAAAATTTTAGATTGAAGGATTCGAAAATTTTCTTACCACGCTCCTGGATGCAGGGGGAGCTCCTAAAAAATAAAACCTAGTATCTCAAAAACTTTATAGCATCACAAATTACTTCCCTTGGAAAAGAGTTATTCCCCTTTAATTGTATACACGAAATGCCCCAAAAATAACGTATAGGTAAAGTTGGCGACCGTAGACGAGGGCGACCAGAAGACTCTCTTTTCAATAGCTACTACACCGAGATGTAGGGGAGGGCGCTACTCCTTTCCCTGTATTGCTCCACTTTACCCTTGATACGTACCTTATATTGCTGAATGTTAAGCAAGGAAGTATCAAGTACCATTTTTAAAGTCTTTTGTAAGATGCGACCTGGGATTGAACCCAGGTCTCCCGGATCATTGGCGAACACTCTACCCACAAACCAATAGCTGTAAAGACAAACAACAGCGTATACGCAATGTCTTGTAACAGCCAGAACAGTTTTAGTATTGAACACATTCGTATTTGATGTCACAATAAAGATACTGACACCATAAAATAATGAAGAAATATAGAAGTACAAGGTATAATAAATTTTTTATGTCAAGGGCAAAAATCCAATAGAAATTTTACCGAACTTGCTGCACTGTATAGCGAACATGCAATGCATAGGAAGAAAGTATCGGTCTGGTGTAGTGCATTCACCGATGGACATACACATCTGCCGGATGAGCTTCCTGTTGCGTTTCAAGGAACGTTAATAAAAGAAGACCATGTTGCGTGTCTTTAAGTTTTTTTTTATTAAAGATGATAGACCATCCAAACTTCATCATATTGTCTTTGAACTAGATTTTAAGTGAGCCTTAGGCTTCCAAAAAGTTAACTGAGGAACACAAATTTCTGTGCATATCATGAATTTCTTTATAATTTTTCGATGTTAGGATTGGGTAACTAGTCACTGATCAACTGATTCAGTTATTTATTCAGAGTCTGCATAATGGGTTTGATCCATTCTTTATAATGTTTGCCTGATAGGTTGTAAGTATGAGTCTCTGGTCCTGTACTGCTTTATTGATCCCTCTGTCTCTAACTTCAGTCCTGTACTTTTCAGTCATCGATTAGTTTTTTCTATATCGATATCGACATTTATAATTCTTTGTGTGAATCTTCCTTGTAGTTTTTTTGTCCCTATGCGTCTTTTAATTGACTCAGCTCTTGTGCTTTTCTTTCTTTATTTTTGTTTTTGCTACCTTTATTGCCTCATCTTTTATGTCTATTTCTTTTGGTGGGAGATCGATTTAGTTAGCTTTATTTACTAATTGTATATTTTTCTTTTGCTTCTCGTGTTCGTTTCGTAATTAAAGCACCCAGTCCCCTATAGGGGTTAAAACCCTCCCCCGATCCCAGCGTAGCTACCTGTTGGTCATGGATGGTGACTCGCAATGCTTGAGGACGAGATCCTGGTGGCAGAGCAGTCTGTGACCTTGCAACCGAATGGGTCATGGAATTTACAACACTTTATTTTAGCCCTTACTAGGATAGATGGACAATCGGAGTGGCCCGATCCGATCAATCGGCTAGTCGTGTCAAGCCCTAGTACCGATATGATTGTCCCGAACAAATTATTCTATGTAACGGTTATAGGCGTTGGTTCCCTAAGCTTCTAAGGAGACAATCATCTGGAGGTTACAGGATCAATCCTGACTGCAAGCGAGTAACAATACAGGAATACTTAATACTTGTACCTGGTTATGGCTAACGGAATCAGAACAGGCGACCCCTATGGATTCAATAAAGGATGTAGTTCGGAGTTCTGTGTAGGTTCTTAAGTTCGACAAATACCTGAAAAAGGCCGGAGGACATATCGACCGAAACGTTGTGGAAATAACAATAAAGATGAAGACAATAGTCTGAAAACCCTTAATGATAAAAATACAAGTCATACTTAAATTTTTCCGTCTGGATTGACAATTCTCCATGATAATCTTGTTTATGCCGGGTTGATTATTGGAGCAATATGATTTTTCCCTCCCTTTTGTTCTAAATGGTAGATGTCTTTACATTGTAATGGTACAGCCGTCTTCATCAAACACGAGATTTATTACGCTTGCAATCCGCTGACCGATTCGTTGGTCGGGTAAGTCTTAGGATGACACTACTAATCTGCTCTCCGCTCACGTTGTGTTTTTTTAGATTCAGACAAGAGATCAATCGCTAATTTGAGTCACTTGTCGATGAGTAGACGGATAAGAGCACACCATTAAGAAAACAAACAAAATAAAAGTCGATGCCAAGACACAGAGAACAAAACACGGCTTGCAAAAATAACGATATCTAGTACGAAAAAAATGTCTGTTGAAAATGATACAAATATTCACCCATCCTGGAGGTGATAAGTTTTGATGGAGCACACTTAATGATTCCTTCCTCATCTCCCCACCTACAACTGACAGAACATTTTGTTTAATTAGTAACTTTTTATAAGTCTCTTCAGCCCCCATAAGGCTGAAATTACCACTGCAATAACAATTATGGTTTCTAGCATAGCAGACCAACTTATGGTTTCTGGGTTATTTTCCCATACCGCGTTCATTTCTTTTATGGCATTTAATTTTTCTTTCAACAGCTCAAAGTTAATCTTCTCTCAGGGCTTTATCTACTCGGGTATTCTTTTTTAGGTTCATTCGGAAATTTTCAAGATTATAGGTTCCCATAATTCTGCCCAATTAGTCGAATTTCTTGTCAAACAACTTTACAAGCGATTTCTCTCCAAACTATTCTTGAGTTTGATAATATGAGGGTAGAGAGATGGGCATACTGGATGCTGAGCACCCGATGGGCACCTCGATTATGAACAACAGGGAATCAATTTTATTGTCATTGTGGGGCTCCCTTCACATACTTTTGATAAGTCTAAACCCATATTGGTGGCAACGGTCCAGATTCCATCAGATATACAGATAGCCTGGGGTAACACACTGTCTGTTAATACTACTATTTGGCAACTATCCTCAATTTTTTTCTTATCCCCTCTAAACAATTCGAATACACACAACCTGTGATTACCTACCACATAAATTGGGCTAGCTGCACCAAAGGAGCCCAGAGCATTAGTTTTGCATCTCTTATCTTCTTCATTTGTTAATAACGTAATTCTTCTTCTAGTTGAGTCGAAGGCTAGGAATTCTGTGTCTACTTTGTACTTTGCAACTATTTCTAATTTCTGTTCTACGCGAGGGTGTGCAATGGAGAGATTTATCACTTGGTACATCTCAAACGTCCTTCCCCTATCAAACTATGGAACGGATACCAACCAATAATTTCTTATCCTCTAACAAAATGACACAACTTAGAGTACTGAATTATTTCCATAATTCTTTGGTGGCGCCTACGAATAATTTTAAGTGAAAAGTGTTACATAATGTATGACATGGATTTTCGGTTCGTTCCTAGTGACCCCGTATGCTTTGACAAGCTGTCACGTTGTGATTAGTAAACAGCGTGTGAGGGCAGTCGGGTCCAACAGTTGTGTAACTGGAAGGAGACCACGTGATGAGAACCACACGGGCAGATTTAGACAGAGTGCAAAGAATCAGAGTTGCGCGAGGGATACACAGCCGATTAGAGGGTTAGGTCCTCTCTGACGATACAACTTGCAATGGGGTGCAAACGTTGGCACCCCCTGACCCCGGGAAGAAGATACGGGACAAGAAGTATATGAGTATATGTCTCTCCATCTATCTCTCAAACTAACAACAAACAATGGGCCCCTTTCGAGAATAAAATGGGATATATATCTTTATAATGAAGTGTTTCGTTCGTTCATTGAAGTCGTAAGTCATGTTTGATTACGATACAACATACACGATTTGGTGCTGTGACCAGGATTTGTGACCAGAGTATGGTCCTTTTGGGTTTTGAGATTCTTCAAGGAATTGCAGAGGGCCCTATTGTGTTTTTGGAGGATGAGATATACATCTGTATTGTACTTTGATGCATGCATGTCGGGATAGCCAACTGCGCAGAGAATAGTATGAAATAAATTTAGATTATAATTAGACTGGGCAAGTGTTACATAGTGAAAAGGTCGCTTTTTAATTGTTTTAAGATTCTACTATCTTTGCTGTTGTTCCAGGCATTTTTTGTTTGGTGTGAGGTATTGAGGGCAGATGGAGAGAGACGTGAAGAAAATGTCCATATGTGGACATTTTGAAAAATAATTAGTAAACAGCATGTGAGGGCAGTCGGGTTCAACAGGCGTGTAACCGGAAGGAGACCACGTGATGAGAATCACACGGGCAGATTTAGACAGAGTGCAGAGAATCAGAGTTGAGCGAGGGATACACAGCCGATCAGAGGATTAGGTTCTCTCTGACGATACGGCATGCAAGGGGGTGCAAGCGTTGGCACCTCCTGGCCCCAGGAAGAAGATACGGGACAAGAAGAAGTCCTCTCTCTGGGTATATGTTTCTCCATCTATCTCTCAAACTAACAACAAACAATGGGCCCCTTTCGAGAATAAAATGAAAGATATATCTTTATAAAGAAGTGTTTCGTTCGTTCATTGAAGTCGTAAGTTATGTTTGACTAGTATACCACAAAAGGTAAATCGGTTAGTATTTCCCATAATAAGCCCCTCAATCGACCTGGGGATACCACGCTAGGTGAAAGATGTCCCAATGATAACATATCTAATTGTGCTCCGACATGCTCCTATAATACCATTAGAAATTGGCTAGTTTGTCGCACCCTATTAATAAACATTATCAGATGGAAATATTGTTGTATAAAATCATTTAATTGCTGCAATTCCTTCGTTATCGCTTCAGACATTATAACCATCTCTTCTCTTAATAAGTGTAACTCGTTCATCAGTTCGTTTATATTATCCCTGTTCTTAGCCAACTCCAATCTCGTCACATTTATTATAGATATACTTTCCTTAGCAACCAGGGCCGACATCTATTGATCCTCTCCTACTTTCTTTAGTTTTCTTCTTACAACCCGTATCTTCTCTTCGGACACTGTCCCGAATAAAACACTTAACGCCTTCTCTAGTATGGGAATAAGTGTTCCCTTATTTCTGGTAAGTAATTGTTCAACCCCTTTTAAATAATTACTCATTTCTCGCCACTGATATTCCAATACAGTTTCCTCTCAGAAATACGACAATCGCAAGTATTTTTATTACGTCTATATTTATGTGTTACCTGCGAATCTCGTATGCCTCAACTTAATTACTTCGCTCTTTTAGTTATCTAGTAGTATACCATACCGTTTTAGATTGATTATCAATGTTATCTGCCATCTCGATTAGGTGACAATCACCTTACTCGACTTCTTAAAGATCGTGCTTTGAATGCGTCTCCATCTTCCTGTGTGAACTAATAATAATACTGTTAGAAGTTGGTAGTCCATTTCTGCTAGAAATGAAAAAATAGCTACTTTCATTAATCCGAGTTTTCTGGGTTTATCTTTCCTTTTAATTTGTTAAGGTTACCACCTAAGGATCTGGCTGCGATTGTAACAGCTAATGCCCCACATGCGTGACAGCACCCACGATCACGCCACGATAGCACCCACCGGCATATCAATTACTTACCTATGATTGATCTGAGTATCGGAGGTCCACCCGTCCTGGTTCTCTTGAGAGTGGTTGAGGTTTTGCCCCTCTCAATCTTAGTTTTATTGGTGATTCCTGTTTGTCCTCTTCTACCTCCCTTTCTCTTAACTAGCTGTGAGGCTGGCAGAAAGGTAAATTCTTTTCACTCCTGTCTGTGTCTGTTTTGTCTGTTTCTATTTCCACTAGCTCCGGCCATTTTCTCCCCTGAGTCGAGCTTTTAACTGCGCTAAGAGTATTTCCTCCTCTTCTTCCTCTTCCCATTCACTTGAGTTCCAATAAGTCTCGCACTAAAACTACGGGCATCTCCAGTTTCTATTTTTTCTGGTCCTTTATTCGTGGACCTTCTTTTCTCTGGGGATTCCCCGATAGCTAACCTATTATGGTGGATTTTCTTTCTCTATTTTCATTTTGGTTTTGAATTTTCCCAACCATTCACTTTGACTCATTTCTAGTCATTAGCACGCACTCTATGAATTCGATCTGACATTTGGTCCCAAATTACAGTCTGTTCCACTATTCTGAACTAGGGATTCCATCTCCGATCAAATTTTCCTTCTTTCAGGTATACCTTGTAAAATACTGGATCTCCATAACTTAACTCAACTTCTTTCACTCTTTTATTTATTCTTTAATTTCATAAAAATATCTCCTTTAGAATCGATGTTTTACCTTTTTATGAAAGCAGGCGATTAGTTGGAAAATTTTTGTTTGTTTTTTCCTTGGGTTTTGGTAGTAGTTGATCGATACAGATATCTTGTTCCCTTTTTTTTTATTGTCAAGCATCTTTTCAGGTTCTTTGACAGTTTCTGAAGTAAATTTCATCATTAGTCGATGTTATTTTATCAATTCCATGTGATTTCCATTTATGTGTGCGTTTAAGTGTATCCATGCTCTCTTTTATGGAGATATCTTCGTACATTTGTTGTTCATTATTTTTGTATGTGACATCTTTATAAAATGGTTTATTCTAGTTCCATATATTACTCCAAATTGTCAAAAATTCTTCACTCATGGGGATTTTCCTTTTCTTCATCAATCTATTGATAGAATTTTTTGGGTTGTTTTGAAATATTTGTTGTGCCTTGATAATTTAGTTTGTTTTCAAATCTCTGGATAGGCTGGGCCTTTAGTTAGATTTTTTAAACACTGTTGTGCCTTAAGCATTTTATCCCTTTTTCTATCTTTGGATACACTAGACCGTTGGCTGGATTTTTTTTATTTATTTTTTTGTTTATTTTCGGGGTCTTATCAATTCTAGTTAATTCATATTTTTTTTAAATTTTTCTTGTTTTTATGGTTTTCATCTTAGTTACTTTATCAATTATAGATATTTCTCTTCTGTATTCGTTAATTACTTTTTGGATCCTTTATTTCCATTTGGTTTGCTTTAAGTTGTTTTGTTTATGTATTATGACAAACAGGCATATGAGTGTAGTAACCTACTGTATTATTTCATTAAAAAGCGGAAGATTTGGTTTGGTTTAGTTTAGTTTTATAGCATATAAACCATTGTAAGTTATTTAATGCCAAATCCATTTTTATGCAGTTCTATTTCAAACGATTCAGTTTAGCATAAGTACAAAGTTTAAATATCAAAAATAGTTCTATTTCTAACAATTCATTTGAACGTAAGTACGCAGTTTAGTTCTATTTGACCCATAGATAGGATCCTATCAAGTGCAACCACTCCGGGCCAGAGTGGACCTGGGAGCGATGGAGCTGAAGAGGTACTTGGTATTCCCCAAAACTCCAGCATTACTGGAACCTCGACATCAGATTTTTTAGTGTAATATCTAGGACACTCATTGGAGGAGTCTTACTCCTCAACAGAAATGCAGTCGGTGTATTCTGCAGCCCAAGCCGACTAGGCAAGGAAGATATTGTGACGGCAAATTCTTTAAAATCCCAAAGCGGGACTTTATTTTTGCACGTGTGAAGACGGGGCAGGTTGGCACTTGATCCCTTGTAGAATAAGTCTTCGGTCAGAGTTTTTTCCTCGGGCACATAAGAACTGGCATATTATGTGGGGGATTAATTTATGGCCAGACTGACCGCCGCTGGCAAGGGGTTCCAAATTTCACACTATCCTCACACCCACCAAGGCCACTAGACTTCCTCCCCCTAGAACAATGGAAGATATGGACCTCTAGGTTTAGACGTAATAATATTAATTATAGTAGTCGGCAATTCCGGTTTCCCGTGTGATATTTTAAAGGAATTGATAGGACAATTTTAAGCAAGATAACATAAGGAGAAAAGAAGCTGAAAAAGAAATGTGACATAACAAACTCGTAGAAGACACTGCAAATAACAACTTCAACCACGTGGGAACATTAAAATATATCAATCTTTTACTACACATAGATATACACCTTCAACGTGTCAAATATATCATAAATGAACAGTCCATGAACATAAATGTCTTTCTTCTTTTCGGTTCTTTCGTATTTCTTCAAATTGTGAGAGAGAGAGAGAGAGGGTATATAAAATTGGGTATAAGGAGAAATGGTCTCAAAGTTTACTTATCTTTTTTCTTTGATGGAGTTCCTGGGGAGAATATTTCCTCTTTTACGGGCTAATAGACTTTATGCTATTTTTAATACTGGCTTGAAGAACTTGGCTCCTTCGTGTCCGAGATATTTTTTGTCTTCTTCTACCCGGAGTACTGGCTTTGGTTCCGTCTGCCACGAACCCTGTCCAACAACTAACTTTTTTTTTCCCTCTTTTCGCTGACGGGAAGAAGGTGCCACTTCCGTACTTAGGGTCCCAGCCAATCATTTGGCTTCTACCTTCTTCCTTCCAGTGTCAGGCGACCCGAGGGAGGTCACCGAGTACAAACATCTGTTCTTAACGGTCATTCTCTGATGGTTTGCTACTGTTAATTCAAACAAGAGGATAGCAGTAATCATATTTCAATCGTCCCAGTGGGACACCACGTGACAAAATTGATTAAAGTTTTGTAGATCTTCTAGAGCCCAGTTTGCCAAATCATCTTCATTAAGTTGTTTCGTCATTTTTTTTCATTTAGATATGCTCTGTCTTTCATATCAGTATCAGTTACTTTACTGATCTCTTTGATTCTATTTTGAACAATTTCATCGATATTATTCTTATTTTCTGGGTTGTCTGAATTTTCCATTTGAGGTTGATTATTCTCTAATTGGTTTTATTCATTTTTTGCTGTAGAAGTTTTCATTGAATCGCTTTAATCTATCATATGTTTCACCACTATCTTCATTCGT
The DNA here is from genome assembly GCA_963585895.1 of Sepioteuthis lessoniana. Taxonomy (NCBI): domain Eukaryota; kingdom Metazoa; phylum Mollusca; class Cephalopoda; order Myopsida; family Loliginidae; genus Sepioteuthis; species Sepioteuthis lessoniana. Next base: position 132,746,787 of record OY757910.1, read on the forward strand.
TTCAAGTGCTACACATTCATTTCTTTCGATATCAGCAACTACCAGTTCTTTGATACAATATTTTTCAGCATCTGTTTAGCGGTTGCCTGTAAGGATATATCTTCTCACTTTTGCTAATTTATTGGGATCTAAGTGTGTATTTGAACATTTAATCCTTTCCAGCCATATTTTATAGGTTCTTTGAGATGTATTTCTTCCTAATAGTTTGTTAATTGTATAAAATAATGCATTTAATATTTCTTTACAATACTCTTTTGACCATCTTTCAATTCTGTTTTTATTTCTTATGGGTTGTTGTGAAGAACTTGGACGGTCAGGGTTAGGATTATTCCAGTTCTGATAACTACCAAAATGAGTAAATGATTTTGTTCCAATTGCCAATTTATCGATCCTAACTCGGCTCATATCTGGAAAACAAGGTCCTTTTTTACACACGGGAAGGCCTATGTAGTATGTGTTATAAAGAGTTTTTTTTTTCATACATAATTTTGGTGCATTTTAATCCTACTGTCTAGAAGTGTTTGTCGACATCAGCATAAAAATATTCTGTCATCATAATTATCAATAATCCATAAAGAGTGAATTAACGTTATGTTATAAATCACATTACAAATTTATGAGTTTTGAATTCAGGGAAATACGACGTGCCCACGTGGAAATCCGAAGAAAAAAGCTTATCCCTCTCAACGGACTCCACCATAACTCTATTTCACGCAGGAGATGAGATGGGAAGGGGAAACATTCAAAATAAGTTTAACGTAATAGTTTAATCTCAGATAATATTAAAAGCTTTTGTTGTTGTTGTTCTTCTTCTTCTTTGCTTAACCCAATATTGTTTTCAAAAGAAAAAAGAAAAGAAAAATTACACTCACATACACAAAAAACAAAAAATAAAATGCTACATAAAAAATTAATTTATTTAATTATTATTATTATTATTATTGGGATTCTTCATATCAGTGTTAGCTGATGGCTTTCCACGAGAGTCTGAGTGATAGCAAGTCTCCTCAAGTCTCCAGGACCCTTCTTAGTATTTTGGCATATCTCAACAATGATGTAGTTTGGATGGTCTCCACTTTTCTTCTTATTACAAAATTCTCCAGTCCCTGTACCCTACCTTTGGTGTCCGTACCAAGCTCACCAATTACAATTGGCATCACTCTTATTTTTCTTTTTTTTTCTTTTTTTTTTTTCCTTTTTTTTTTTTTGTTTTGTTTTGTTGACTATCAGTAGGTCAGATCGTCTGGTCGAGATTAGGTGAACTGTTTGTATCTCAAAATCCTAAAGAATTTTATTCGTCTCATTTTCTATCAGGGATTCTGGGTTGTGCATATACCATTTGTTTCTATGATCAAATTAAAACTTCTTTCACAATTCCCAATGGATCACCTTCCCCACCCAGCCGTGTCTGGTCTTATTCTCTCCTTGTGATAATTTGCTGCCTTCGTTTATTATGTGATTGATCATTTCGTCTTTGATACCATAGAATCTACATTCGCTATTTTGTAGCATCTTGTGTATTTTTGCTATGACAATGTTAGTTCTTCTGGGGTTGTTTTGTGCAACTATCAGAAGAGATTCAGTTTCTCTCCAAAGGTTTCCCTTTCTTAGCCATGTCCAAGTTTTATCGCGAGAGATTTCGCTTGTTTGTCGCTTGAAATGTCCACACAGATGTTATTCTTCCCATTTTTGCTTCTTGGTAATTTTTTATCTGTTGATGCTTGTGTTGTCTGTATTGTTTCCGGGACTGTAACCAGTCTTCCTTCACGTTTTTTATGTTATCTTTGAGTCGTTGTATTGACGTTATCTTTAATGCAGGCGTGTTCTCTTCCTCCTTTTCTTCTTGATATATACTGTCTGTCTACGTAATCCCTGGGATGTAAGGCCTTATGTATTGTCATAAGTTTTCTTGTTCTCTGGTCGATTTGTGGAAGTTCTCTGGCATGCTTTAAGAGTGGTCCTGAGTATCATACGAGGGGACAGCCCAGGTTCTTATCCCTTTGATGAGATATATGCTATATAGTTTGCTTTCGAGTAGTTTTCTTGTTCACCTTAGATAAATTTTTTTAATTTTTTCTTTTAATTCCGCATGTTTAATGGTGTCCGCTTCCAATATTCCCAAGTACTTGTAACTTTCCTTTTTTCCAAATGTTCTGATTTTTCTTGATTTTGGTAGTTCTATTACTTCCGTTATTTGTCATTTTCCGTTTTACATTATAAACATAACATGGCACAAATTCCATTCCTATATCTTATCTGTATATCCTCACAGCCTGTATTAGGATTTACAATTCTTTTCTTTTTTCTTTTTTTTTTTTTGCAAACAATTTGATGTCGTTCATATACATGAGGTGGTTGATTTTTTCCGGCGATTTATGAATTAATAGAGATAACAAATTTTCCTAGAAGATCACTCTCTCGGTTATCACCTCGATTAAGCTTTTTTCTCCTGCAGTCAATTAAACTCTCCCGTTTTGCACGGTATTTTCTATAAGCTTTTTGATTTCTCCGGATATCTTGTACATTTTGACACAGCATTATCATATGATTTTGTTGTCAATCCATTGCATGGCTACATTTTTCTGTCTCGTTTTGCTGTTCTTGAGTGTGTTGATCAATGTATAAGACCTTAAAGAAATGTTTCCACAAATGATGAAGTTCCAAATGGAGTCTCAACAAAAAAAACGAAGAAAAAATCTTAAAAAACGAGGAAAAACTCCTTCAACTTCAGAAAGAAAACAAAGAATCTTTAAAAAAGAGGAAAAACAACAGTTCTTCCTTGAATTACAAAAACAAGAAGCACTTTTTAAAAGTCTAAGTAATAACCAGCCAACAGAGAGTACTACTATTTTCACTCAAAATGCAGTGTGGAACGCACTCGAAACATTTTCCTACGCACCAGATGAGTATAAGACCTTTGAGGCATATTACAGAAGATATGAAGATATCTATATTACCGACTGTGCTGATTGGACTGATGCAAAAAAAGTCCGGCTACTTCTACGAAAGCTAGGAACCGTGGAACACAACAAGTTCGTAGATTATATCTTACCCAAAAAACTTGCGAACTTGGCTTTTTAGAAACAGTTAAATTATTATCAGAATTATTCAGCTCCAAAACGTCTCTATTCCACAAAAGATGGGAATGCCTCAACTTAACAAAAAAGGACAGTGATGATTATTTAGGGCTTGCTTCAGTCGTCAATAAAATCTGCGACGATTTTAAACTAGGTGAATTGTCAGCGGATAACTTCAAATGTCTGATATTCGGCAAAAGACGCGGAAATCAGTCACAGAGTTTTGTCGAAATTAGAGAACGAACCCGATCTCACACTTCAAAAACTGGCTGAAGACTCAGAGAATAGTGAGTGTCAGAAAAGACTCAAAAAATATCGAGAAGTCTGGTGTTGCTTACGTAAGGAAAGTCAAGTATAGATCCCAATCATACTCTCCGGTAAAAGAGAGAGAAAAATATGATTACCCAAAATTTTAACACAGACAGACTAGTGTAAAAAAAAACAAAAAAAAAAACACTTTCTACCGCTGTGGGAAAGTACATTGGGCCAAGGACTATCCGTCCCTATCGTACAAAAAAATGTCAAAACTACGATAAATTCGAACATAAGGGCTCACAGTGTAGAAACAGAAAAACAATTAAAAACAGAGCCAGACATAAAAAGAAAAGCGAGGACGAGTCAGACAAAGTCGTTCGTAAATACATAACAGTCAAAGAACTAAATAAGTCGGTAAGCTTTCAGTTAGACTCTGGCTCGTATTTATCAATAATAAACTTACAAACTTGGAGAAAATTAAATAGGCCAATAATAAAGATGACAAGTAAGACGGCACAAACGGTAACAGGAGACAAAATAAAATTTGAAGGCGAAATAATTATCCCAGTATCACTAAATGGTATAACCAAAAAATTAAAAGTCTTCGTACTGAAGAACACAGAAAATTTGTTTGGGTCGGACTGGTTTCAGAAATTTAATCTCTGGGATCAACCAATTGATACGTTTTGCCAAAAAGTAGAATGCATTACGGCCGAAGCTGAAAAAATTAAGATGGAACTAAAAGGTAGTTTCCCTAAAGTATTTTTAGCTGGTCTTGGCAAATGTACTAAAATTAAGGCAAAATTTGAACTGAAGGAAAATACACACCCCATTTTTAGAAAGAAGCGAAACGTACCGTTCGCCACGACCGAAGAAATAAATAAAGAGCTAGACCGATTAGTGAATATGGGCATATCATCGAAAGGGGAATTCAACGATAAGCTACTCTCCAAACAAAATAAGCTGCGAAAGACCACATTAGCGCCTAAAAAAAGGTTCAACCCGGGAGAAAAAAATTACTTTAAAAGATATCAAAATAACACGTCCTTTTGGGAACGTGGAATGATTAAATAACCAGTTACAGGAACGCTGTTTGAACGACTCCAACGACGTACCACAAATAGAAGAAGAGCCAATAGACACTATTTTCGACATGTTCGATTTAGATCCTCTTCAATCAACACCGAAAAACGTCGGTCAGGGAGAAATAGGAAATTCACCGACCCGTCGATGATCGACCCAAAAAGAAAAAAATATGAACAGCACTTTTACGATGTAAAAGGCTTGGGGGATGGGCGTTGTGTGAGCCGTACCCATCTCATCATAATGGACTCTTCTCACCGTTATTATTACGGAGAGATTTCGCTGCCAGACGAGCAGATCATTATCGGTGTTTTACGAACAGTACGAGACTTCTTACCTTTTCTATGTAACTCTATCTTTCTTGTGTAATATAATCTGTTATCAAATATCCGTGTTTGCGTTTTCATTAGTGACCCTTTCCGGGGTCACAAAACTTATACATTTGTTTTTTTTTTAGGGGGGGTTGTTATGTCCCTTTCGTTCCCATATTTTGCTCCAAAATTGTTTTGTTTCCTTGTCATTCAGTTGTTGGTATGTCTTTGTGCATTCTCCCCCTCCTTGCTGGAAGAATTTTTTTTCGTGGTTTTGGAATGTTCCATTTCGTCTGTATTGTATTATTCTGTCTCGATTTCTTTTTAGTCTACCTTCTTTCACAAGTACCCTCTAGTTTATTTTTTCAAGTTGTATCTTTTAATTGTTGTGTTGCTTTTCTCTTTTCGTCCCAACCGGTTCCAGTATTCTTTCTATGTTTAATCATTTTTACTAGTTGTCGTAGATTTCTTTTCTGCATTTCCATTCGAATTTTCCATCCTGGTTTTGAGTTTCTGTTCTTATTTTTAGGGGAACACTGACTTTTTCGCTGACCAATTTCGTTCCTGTATAGATTAGTTCGTTTATTTCTGTTATGTTGTTCATTGAGATATGTGTCAATAACTCGTTTATTTTTTTTATATCTGCCTTGATGGTTTTCCAGTCTTAGTTTCTTATCAATAGTAATCTAGTGATTATTACTATTATGATAATTATTATTTACTCCTTTAGTGTTAACTGATGGTTTTTCACTGGAGTTTGAGTGACAGCAAGTCTCCTCAAGTCTCCAGGACTCGTCTCAGTATTCTGGCCGTCCTCAGCAATGCTGTCGTTTGGATAATCTCCACCCAACATTCGTAGGATGACGATCGGGTCTCCCATGTTGGCTATCAGGAGAGCATCTGCCGATCATGACACCGAGGCCTGTTGCCTGGGTCCCACGTTGTGTAATATCATGATTTGACATTATTATCATGGGTGGTATAATGTGGCTATACCAGGCCCAGGGTTTTTTTTATGATCTGCGCTCCTGACACAGATGTGACCACGAACAATCAGTGACTGTTCATAAACAGCGGGTCACAAAAAAGATATTATTATTATTATCATCATTTACACCCTTAGAGTTTTTCACATCCGCATTAGCTGGTGGTCTTTCACTGGAGTTCAAGTGACAGCATGTCTTCTCAAGTCTCCAGAACTCTTCACAGTATTCTGGCCGTTCTCAACATAGCTGTAGTTTTGATGGTCCCCACTCGTCCTCCAACTTCCAAGTCTTCCAGTCCCTTTAACAGTCCTTTAGTTATTGTGCCGAATGCACCAATAACGATTGGTATAACCGTCATCTTCATGTTCCAATTTTTTTTTTATCTCCCTAGCAAGGTTGAAGTACTTATCTTTCTTTTCACTTTCTTTCAGTTTTATTCCGTGGTCTGCTGGGATAGAAAAATCTACAATTTAGCAAGTTCTCTTTTTTTTTTTTTTTGTTGATTATTATAAGGTTTGGTCTTCTGGCCGAGATTAGGTGATCCGTTTGTATGTCAAAGTCCCATAGAAGTTTTATCATTAATATTATTATTTACTCATTAGAGTTTTTCACATCAGCGTAAGCTGATGGTCTTTCACTGGAGATTGAGTGACAGCAAGTCTCCTCAAGTCTCCAGGACTCTTCTCAGTATTCTGGCCGTTTTCAATAATTCTGTTGTTTGGATGGTCTCCACTCGGCCGCCAACTTCCAAATCCTCCAGGCCCTTTAATAATCCTTCAGTCACCGTGCCAAAAGCACCAATCGTAATTGGTATTATTGTCACCTTCATGTTCGACAGTTTTTTCAATTCTCTAGCAAGGTCGAGGTACTTATCTCTCTTTTCACATTCTTTCGGTTTTATTCTATGGTCAGCCGGGACAGCAAAGTCGACAATTTTGCAGATTTTCTTCTTTTTTTTTTTTTGTTGATTATTATTAGGTCTAGTCTTCTGGTTGAGATTCGATTATCCGTTTGTATATTAAAGTCCCATGGGAGTTTGTGTGTGTCATTTTCAAGGACAGGTGCTGGGTTGTGCATATACCATTTGTTGGCATGGCCAAATTTAAATTTCTTGCACATTTCCCAGTGGATCCCCTTGCCCACCCGGTCGTGTCTTGCCTTGTACTCCTTCTGTGCCAGTTTGCTGCATTCGCTTATTATGTGATTGATGGTTTCATCTCTGTCACCACAGAGTCGACATTTGTTGTTTCGTTGCGTCTTATCTATCCTCGCCTTGATATGATTGGTTTTCATGGCGCTGTTTTGTACTGCCATTAGGAGAGATTCTGATTCTCTCGTAAAGTTTCCTTTTCTTAGCCATGTCCAGGTTTTGTCGAGTGAGATGTTGCTTATTAATCGTTTAAAACGTCCATGGAGTTGTTTTTCTTCCCATTTTTGTTTCCTAGTTTTTGTCATTCTGTTATCTATCGTTTTGTCAGTATTGTTTCTGATGGCCGTAATCAACCCTCTTTCGTGTTTTTCTATGTAGTCATCGAGTCGTTGTATGGATGTGTCAACGCTGTCTTCGATGCTGGTAAGTACTCTTCCTCCCTCTTTTCTTGGTTCATATAGTCTGTCAACGTCGTCTTTGGGATGTAATGCCTTGTGCATGGTCATTAGTTTTCTAGTTCTTTGATCCATTTGTCTAAGTTCCTCTCTAGTCCACTTGAGAAAGGGTCACGAGTATCTAACGAGGGGTACAGCCCAAGTATTTATTCCTTTGATGAGGTTTCTGCTGGAGAGCTTTGTTTCGAGTAGTTTTCTTGTTCTCCTGAGATATTCTTTTAGAATTTTGTTTTTTATTTCGACTTGTTTGATGGTGTCAGCTTCCAAGATTCCTAAGTATTTGTAGGTCTCGTTTTCTGCGAGCGTTCTGATCTTGTCTTGATTTGGTTGTTCTATTCCCTCAGTTAGATGTCGTTTGCCACTTTTCATGACGAGCAGAGCGCATTTTCCAATGCCAATTCCATCCCTATATCTTGACTGTATATTCTAACTGTGTGTATTAGGGTTTCCAGTTCTTTTTCATTTTTGGCAAATAGTTTGATGTCATCCATGTACATTAGGTGATTGATCTTTTCTTGTGATCGGCAAAGTTTGTATCCAGCCGTGCATTTTCTGAGTATGTGGTTTAGTGGCATCATGGCAATTATGAATAGTTGGGGTGACAGTGCATCTTTTTGGAAAATCCCTCTTTGGGTCTTTGTTTCAGCCAAGCTTTTTCCTCCTGCTGTTAATTCAACTCTCCAGTTTTTCATGGTTTTTTCGATGAAGTTTATGGTTTCGTGTGATATTTTGTACATTTTAAGACTGTTTATTATCCAGCTTTGCGGAACCATAACATATGTCTTTTTATAGTCTATCCAGGCCATAGCTAGATTTTTCCGTCTGTTCTTGCTTTCATTTAGGATGTGTTGATCTATGTAAAGTAACTCTGCTGTGCCTCTGGATCCTTTGTGGCATTCTTTTTGTTCGTCAGGGAACAATCCGCGACTTGTTAGCGAGTAGTATATCTCTTCCCTTATTTGTGCTGTTAATATTTTCCACATCATCGGTAAACAAGCTATGGGTCTATAATTGTCTGGAGCAGTTCCTTTACTTGGGTCCTTTTGGATCAATGTGGTCTTTCCTTTGGTCATCGATTCAGGTACTTGTGCATCTTGTAGGCATCTGTTCATTTCTAGTGCTAGTCTATCGTGAAGGGAGGTGAATTTCTTGAACCAGAATCCATGTATTCCATCATGTCCTGGCATTTTCCAGTTTGATATCTTTTTTAGTGTCTTTTTGAGTATATCGATGTGTATTTCCGCTTTGGGGCCTTCCTCGAGTCCTTCTAGCTCTCTTGTCATATCGTTTATCCATTTAGCCTTTATGTTTATGGTTTTTCGGTTGCCATATTTTCGTCCAAAATTGCTCGGTTTCTTTGGCGTCTGGTTGATGGTATGTTTTGTGTCATGCCCTCCGAATTGTTTATAGAATTTTCTTTCGTTGTTTTGGAATGTTCTGTTTTGTCTGTATTGTTTTACCCTTTGTCGATTACACTTTAATATCCCTTCTTTCGCCAGTACTTTCTGGTTTATTTCCTCAAATTGTACTGTTATTTTTTCCCGTGTTGTCTTTTCCATTCTCTACCTACATATTCCAGGATCTTTCTGTTTTATCATTTTGGCCTGTTTTCGTAGATTTTTTATCTGGGTTTCCAGTCGAACTTCCCATCCTGGTTTTGATAGTTTCTTCGTGCTTTTTGGGGGGACCCCAATTTTCTCACACACAAATTTCGTCCCTGCATAGATTAGATCATTTAACTCAGTTATATTATTTGTTGATATGTAAGGTATTATTTGATTTATTTTGTTTGTTTCAGTTTTAAGTGTTCTCCATTCGATGTTTCTTAATGATAGAAGGGTGGTCTTCACACTGTTCATAATTTTTTTTTAGGTTTTCTAGATTTGTCTGTTTTTCTTGTGATAGTGTTTCTGTAGGGTTACTTGGTATTGTGGCGTATTCATTTTCAAGAGTTGGCAGTTAATTTCTGATATGTTGTTTTTGGTTGGCGCCACTTGATGTGTTTGTAATTGTACTGTCTTGCGACTGTGTTTTCTGGTGTATGTCTAGTATTTCAAGGTCAGAAAACCATCCATTTTTCATTATTGTTCTAACTTGGTCGGCAAGTCTTTGGCTTGTAGTCTGAAAACTAGCACATTCTTGCCAGATCTCTATCATTCTTTTCCTACATCCCATTTGTGAAGGATTGCTCCTAAAATTGCTGTGTAGTGCAGGATGATTGTCTTGCCTGGTACATGTTTTGCATTTTGGTCTCTGATCGTTGTGGTTGCTAATATCGTCATTCATGTACCTGAAAAGAGAGCAGCCAACATTCGCTGGATGACGATCGGGTTCCCTATGTTGGCAATCAGAAGGGCACCTGCCGATCATGACACTCTAGTCTGTTGCCTGGATCCCACGTTTTGTAATATTGAGATTGGACATTTTTATCATGGGTGGTATATTGTGGTTATACCAAACCAAGGGGTTGTTTTTGATCTGCGCACCTAACACAGATGTGACCGAGAGCAATCATGGTGCCTGTTCATGAACAGCGGGTCACAAAAACAAAACAAAAAAGGGGGGAAGTATACCTAATCCTAAGTTTTAACTTAGTTAAAGTCCGTTGTCCCACTTTTATTTTTATTTTTTACTTCCTAAGCACCTAGAGTGGATTGCTTGAAGGATTTTTTATGTCGGCTTAATGGTAATATCTTATACTTAACCTAGTTTTAAATATGCTTGTGATAATCTTTCACATGAGATTTTTGATGATTTTACGGCAAAATACCGGGTTACAACGTCTATTGATTGAGAAAGTCGTTGGGCAATATTGAGGGTGAAGATTTGTGACACTCTTCAGTTCCATTCGAAAATTGTTTTTGCGTTTGGCGTTTTTTGTTTTTTTTTGTTTTGTTTTTTTTGTTTTTTTTTTTGGTTGGGTCCTCCTGGATTTATACATTAAATTGAAATAAACGAAGTCGTTAGAGGAGGGATGGAGATTATAAACTATTCGATATGCTGCTACATTTTTGAGTTTGGCGCGGTAAATTTAAACAGTTCTTCAGTTAGCTCGAGATAATTGCACCTGGTAAAATATCTAGCTGATTAGTGGCACTCTTCAGTTTGTAGCACTATGGGGGTAGGCTGCCAAAGCAGACGATTCAATTGTCTGTTTTGGCGCGAAACCAGACAAAGGATTCTTGGACATGAAATCTCGCCGTACCCGGAAGTGGTACGGGGAGGCGAATGAGAGTTGACGACGCGACCCAGAGAGAAGCAGTTGGTAGTTGGACAGGAGAGAGAAGACGGTTGGTGGCTAGACAGGAGAAAGGGCAGTTGCGGCTGGACAGGAGAGAGGCGAACAGCAGAAGTTGGCGTGGAAGAACGGAGGGGCAGTCAACACCAGACACCGAGCAGAGAGGCGAGGAGACAAGATAGGGTCCAGTGAAGAAGAGTCTCAAGATGTCTGATTCCAGTAGCATTGTGGAATTTTCGCTAGTAACCCACGCCAGCGATAGTCCGCACATGCATGTAGTGTTGCAATACCTCTTTTCTGCTCTTGGTTAACCCCAAGCTTTGTTTGTTCGTTTGTCTTTCTATTTTCTCCTGTCTCCCTCGATCGTATTCTTGTGAAGGTAAAGAAATGTGCGTTACCCCCTCAGCCACTAGTTGATCACCGGCTGGCTAAGAAGTGACATGGTTAGAAGACTGAGAGAGATAATGTGGGGGGGTGAGGGGGTAACGTTTCACAATGGCGCCGTTGACCAGGATGAAAAAAAAACCTGATAAAAAAAAAATAGGAATGAATCGAGGGATGAAGGAGTCGGGAAGCGAGCGGACGAAGAAGAAAGAAAAAAAAATGCAATAAGGACCCTGCGAGCAACGAGAAAAGAAAAGAAGGAAAAAGAAAACGAAAGAAACAAAGAAAAAGAAAAAAAAAAGATTGAAAAGGAAGAACTCTACAAAGGTAGGAATACACATTCCCCCCTCCCCCACTGCACTCGAATATAAGAACAAAAGAAAAAAAAGATTTGTTAGATAAAGGAAATTTTAAGATGTAAAAAAAAACAAAAAAAAAACAAGTAATCTATTTCGTTTTTGTGTGTGTGTGTATGTTTAACCCCTTAACTGCTGATAATTTTTGTTGTATTTTTGTTAGAAGGTAAGGGAAGGTCTTCTTCCCCTACCCGCTTTTCACACTTAACTTGACCGGTAGAATTCAAATGTTTTTTTTTCTCCTTCTTCATAGCAGTTTCACATAGTAATTTTTATACTTAAGTGTTAGGACCAGTGGCTTAAGAAAGTTAGTCCGTTCTGGGAAGTTTTATAGTAATTTTTTTTTATGCTGGAAAGGTGATAAGTCACCGATTAAAAAAAAATAATAATAATTTTTCTGCTGTAAGGTTCACTAAAAGAAAAAAAAAAAATTTGTGGTACTTCAAAACCCCAGAGAAAGGGAAGATGAAACGAAAAATTAGAGAGAAAGTGAGATTTCGAAGTTAGGTTAAACTCGACTGGTCAGAGTCGGGTCGTTCCGAGTGCAGAGGGTAGAAGGTGGAGGAAAGCTTCTACCACAAAAACAAAAAAAAAAAAAATGGAAAATATAAAAAATAAAAATAAAAAATAAATAAAAATGGCTGAAAAATTTGAACAAAGAAAAAGGAAGAACAGATAAAGTCAAGAAAAAAAAAGAAAAAAAAAAGAAAAAAAAAGAGAGAACGAAAAGTAGAAAGAAAGAAAGATTGCTAGGGAATTTTTGTCACTGCATCCATGCCTGTCTCTGTTTAAAAAAAAAAAAAAAAAGAATAAGTAAACTTTGGATTTTAGGAAGAAAAGAAAGTTTTTGTTTTTTTGTGGATTTAAAAAAAAAACGGTTGGAAGCAAACGCTATCCCCTCCCACACCACCCCCGGGAAAGGGAAGAATTCAAGTGGACAGGAGAGAAGGAAAGAAAGACGCAGAGAGAAATGGTGGAAGTGGGCAGAGATCTCAAGGGAAGAGAGACAAGGGTGGATGCTTGACAGATTCCTTCAGAACAATTTTATTTTTATATATTTGTCAATTGTAGTTATTTTATTTCTTTTTTATTTTTTGTCTGTGAATTGTTTATTATTATTTTTTTTTTTTTGCTTAATTTGTGTGGATATTTTTTTTTGCTATCCTTTGTTTTTTTTGTTATACTTTGCCTTGTTTTTTGTTGGTTTTGGGGGACTGGGCTTACCGTGTCATTTGCTTTGTTGTTTATTGTTATTTGTTTATTTTATTTTATTCTTTTTTAATTTAATTTATTTTTATTTTTTATTTTTTGTTTTACCTTCATGGATTTTCTGGGTTTATTTTTCGTAAGTTTAACTGCTCTTGGCACTTCTTCACTTCGTCTGATCGTGTTCCCCTGGGGGGGTTGGGTGCACGGGAGCCCCGTTTCGCGGACTGGTATCGAGGGGTAGTAAGTTATACAAGTGATGATTTGGGAGGGCGAGTGGCCTGGTTGACATGGAATTGATGAAATGGTACCGAGGAAACGGTTGACGATGGGTTGGGAAGACGATACCTGGGCGCGGGGCGGTGTCCGGTTGCTCCTCCCCCCTGGCTGGTCATGGCTGGACGATCTGGGAGATGGTGTCAATTGCTTTGTTTTTTGTTTTTTTTCTCTTATCTTTTGAAAATCCATGGTGATTGATGGCTGAGAGACTTGTTTTGTTTGTTGCAGGGGGCAGTGAAGGCCCCCATGTTGGGAAGTGAATTCCACAGTGCTTTCTGGAACATTATTCCTGTTACGACACCGATCGAACTGCGGAGATTACTGATGCCCCCACGTCGTAAGGAAAGGGGGGGAGACAAGTCCAAAAATACTCCTGAATTGTTGGGTAGGGGTGGTTAAAATTCCCCTGTGTTCTGATGGGTTGAAGAATGGAGTGAAATGTTCGAAAATTGAATAATGTTGGAGGTGAATGGAAAAATCCTCCTGAAATTGTTGGGTAGGGGTGGTTAAAATTCCCCTGTGTTCTGTTGGGTGGGGGCGGGGCGAATTGAAGAAAAATTGAATACTGTTGGAGGTGAATCGAAAAGTCCTATTGGAATGAAGAATAGGGATGAGTCAGGAGACCCCAGAATTGTTCACAGGAGAGCAAGGTGGAAGAGCTGAATCCAGCAATATTTTTTTTTATTTTTATTTTTATTTTTTTTTATGTGTATGATGATATGGTGTTGTTATATTATTTATTATTTTTTTTTAGGGGACGACCGAACCCCTTTAAAATTTTGTAAGTTCGGTTTTTACTTCCTGTAAATGTTCTTGTTTTTTTTTTTTGCTTGTTAAATCGTATTGTAATTTATTGAGAATAAATGACAAGGGTAAGAGAGGGAGGTATGTAGCACTATGGGGGTAGGCTGCCAAAGCAGACGATTCAATTGTCTGTTTTGGCGCGAAACCAGACAAAGGATTCTTGGACATGAAATCTCGCCGTACCCGGAAGTGGTACGGGGAGGCGAATGAGAGTTGACGACGCGACCCAGAGAGAAGCAGTTGGTAGTTGGACAGGAGAGAGAAGACGGTTGGTGGCTGGACAGGAGAAAGGGCAGTTGCGGCTGGACAGGAGAGAGGCGAACAGCAGAAGTTGGCGTGGAAGAACGAAGGGGCAGTCAACACCAGACACCGAGCAGAGAGGCGAGGAGACAAGATAGGGTCCAGTGAAGAAGAGTCTCAAGATGTCTGATTCCAGTAGCATTGTGGAATTTTCGCTAGTAACCCACGCCAGCGATAGTCCGCACATGCATGTAGTGTTGCAATACCTCTTTTCTGCTCTTGGTTAACCCCAAGCTTTGTTTGTTCGTTTGTCTTTCTATTTTCTCCTGTCTCCCTCGATCGTATTCTTGTGAAGGTAAAGAAATGTGCGTTACCCCCTCAGCCACTAGTTGATCACCGGCCGGCTAAGAAGTGACATGGTTAGAAGACTGAGAGAGATAATGTGGGGGGTGAGGGGGTAACGTTTCACAAGTTAAAATATACCAAAAAATCCACCAAAAGATTTTACAAGTCATCGAAAATCTAATTTTTTTTTTTTTAAATAGAGCAGTTTGTACTAAACTCTACCCAACGAGTGTTCCTGGAGAATTTGTTTAGTCTGTGTATAAATCCATATATTTCTTAAGTTGGAGCCTATATATTTACTAAAAATTACATGACACCTGATTCTAGAAGATTCCATTCGAAAATTGTTTCAGCGTTTGGGGTTTTTATTATTATTATTGTTATCATTTCTTTGTGAGTTGTTCACTAAGCGTTAGCTGATGGTCTTTCACTAAAGTCTGAATAACAGCAAGTCTCCTTAGGTCTTCAGGGCACTTCTGAATATTCTGGCTTATCTCAACAATGCTGTTGTCAGGATGGTCTGGATTCTTCCTTTCATTTTTAATTCCCCCAATCGGAACCGTTGCAAGTGCATCAATTACTATTGGTATCTCCATCACCCTTATGTTTGTTTGTTGGGTTTTATGGCATATCAACTTTTGTATGTTATTTAATGCCAAATCCATTTTTATACAAATTAACAGTTCTATTTCAAACAATTCATAAGTATACAGTTTCATTGTCAAAAACATTTGTCTTCCAAACTATTCAGTTTAGTTAAATTGTTCTATTTCAAACAATTCAGTTTAGCATAAATACAGTTTCAAAGTCAAAACAGTTCTATTTCAAGCAATTCAGTTTAGCACAAGTTCGCAGTTTAAATGTAAAAACTTCTATTTCAAATAATTCAATTTAGTATAAGTACGCAGTTGAGTTTTATTTAACCCATAAATAGGACCCTATCAGGTGCTACCACTCCAGGCCAAAGCCTTACTAGAACCTCAACATCAGATTGTTTAGTATCATATCCGGGACACTGGTTAAGGGGTCTTAACACTCAGCAGAAAAGCAATCGGTGTATTCTACAGCCCCAGCCGACTGGGCAATACACAGTGTTAAATGTAAAAACAGATTTATTTCAAGCAATTCAGTTTAGCATAAGTACGCTGTTAAAATGTCAAAACAGTCCCAGTTTAGTACTATTTGACCCATAGATAAGGCCCCATTAGATATTACCATTCCTGGCCAGAGTGGACTTGAAAACGATGCCAATGAGGAGTACTCCGTATCCCCCAAAGCTGCAGGATTACTGGAACCTCACCATCAAATTGTTTAGTGTCATATCTAGGACACTGGTTAGGGAGGGCCCTACCTCTCTGCAGAGAAGTAGTCGGTGTATTCTACAGCCCTATTCTTATTTTTCACATGGTTCTTAGTTCTCTTGAAAGGTCCAGTTATTTGTCTGTCGTTTCGCTTACCTTTATTTTAATTCTGTAGTCTACCGGAACAGCAAGTTCCACCATATGGTGAGTTCTCTATCTCTCTTTTTCCGAAAATTAACATTAGGTCTAGTCTTCTGGATGGGATTTGGTGATTCGTCTGTATCTCATTCTCTATGACGGATTCTGGTTTTGGCATATGCTATTTGGTAGTATGATTAGATTTTAATTTTTTCAACAAATCGCCGTAGATCGCCTTTCCTGTTCAGTCGTGCCAAGTCTTATACTTCTTTTGTGCTTATTAACTGTGTTTGCGTATTATATGATTAACCTTTTGATCTCTATCTTCACAAAACCTATATTTACTATTCTGTTGCATATAATCAATTTTCGTTTAAATATGACTGGTCCTTATGGCATTACTATGTATTGCTTTTAGAAGAGATTGAGTTTCTCTCTTGAGATTTTGCTTTCATAGCCATGCCCATGACTTCTCGTATGCAATCTCGTCAGTTTGTCACTTGAAATATCCGTGCCGTGGTTTTTCTTCCAATTTCTGTTTCATAGTTTATATAGTTTTTATCTGTAATGCTGTCCGTGGCTGCTTTAATTAGTCTTTGCTTTTTTTAATGTAATCCTCGAATTCTTGTATTGTTGCTTCTACACAATTCTCCGTGGTGGCAATGGCGAGAGAGGGTCAGGGATATCCGTGCTACCAGTACGATATGATGATGATGATGACATTGTCATTAAATTTTCTTGTCCTTTTGTCCATTTGTCTGAATTCCTCCCTAGTCCATTTTAAGAATTTTACCTGGGAGACTACCCAAGTCTTTGAGATTTCTGCCACAGAAATTGGTTTCGAGAAGCTTTCTCATTCTTCTGGAGTAATCTATGCTTGTTTTTTTCTTTGTCTTAGCTTGTTTAATTGTTTCCGCTTCCCATATTTGTAAGTACTTGTAATTTTTTTTCTCTCCTAGTGTTCTAGTGATTTCCTAATTTAGTAACTTTATTCCTTCAACTGTTTCTCTTTTTCCACTTTTCATTTAATGTACAGCGCGTATTTTAAAGTCAAACTCTATATTCTAGCTATCTATTCTTATTGCTTGCGTCAGAGTTTTTCATTCTTTTTCAATTTTTGCACATGAAGAGATTAATCTTTTCTTGTGATTTCGTGAACTTGTAGCCTCCGGTTCACTTCCTAAGTTCGTAGTTGAGTAGTATCGTTTTTATAGTGAATTGCAGCGGCGGGAGTGAGTCTCCTTGGAGGATGCCTCTTTAAACTTATACCTTTGCAAGGGTTGTCCTCCCGCTGTCACTTCTACCTTCCCATTTTCCGTGGTAAGTTTATAATTTTGTCATATTCTTATTCTTATTCTTATACAATTTTCAGATTTACTTTTGGTTTCTTACAATCCTCACTGGTCTTTTCCCAAGATCTATTGTTAAGGAAAGTAGTAATTATATACATTGTAATTTTTGGGGTTTCTTTTGCTGACTCTTTTAGGCGTTTTTTTTTTTTTCATTCACATTGCTGGTACTCTCCTAAAGAGATTATATTTCGTAGAGCCTAGAACTGTAACCTATCGGGTTAATTTGTTTATCTGTCTCTTTCTTTAACATACCCAGGAGTCCCACTATTACGGGTACGGTAGGTGTTTAAAGCTTATTACATTTATCCTTTTGTAATAAGAGAGAGGACGAAGACAAAGTTCGAAAAGCTGTGAATAATAATAAATTTCTTCTCATGAGATAACTATCCAGGAAATTAACTCAGCAATAATTTAGTTAAGTAATATTGGCTGGCCAGAAATAGAAATCCACCAAAAATTGGGCAAATCATTTAAAATCTAATCATAAGATTACTGGAATAAGCACAAACCACAAAAGTATCAAGAAAATACAAAAAGTAAAATGCTCTCAGATAATGAAATTCAAGTACATTACTCAATCTGGGTCAGAAGACGAAATTTAATCACCGTATAAATTTTTTAAATTCGGTTCATAATAATATTAAACTGTCAATAAAAAGTAATTCAAAGTGGAAAATGGACAAATATGTGGGCTTTGTAGACTGAATGTAACAATTGAATCGTTCATTTTTGAAGCGAAGGATATATAGAAAATTAGAGGAAAAATTAAAGTTTCCCTACATGTTTGTAATCTTGACAATATTGATAGATGTGATGGGGTATTGTTGTGACTTGTTGCAAATTGATCTAAAACAAAGTGTAAAGACTGAACGAATGCATGATTATAAAAACAACAATTTGCAACTTTAACATTCAACCAGATCCTCAGGTCATGAAAAAATATTTTAGATGAAGTTATGATAAATTGGCAGAGAGTGGATGTAGCTGTTTCAGCTGACAACAAAAATGAAATGAAATTATAAAATAAAGTTGAATACATATTCAAATATTGCAGAAGGAGATAGTAGTTGCTATTATTATGACATTACTCCTTATATTTTTCACACCATTTAAGCTCGGGAAAGGTTCATTTTTGGGGGGATGCCATTCTTTATTGATTTGTTTCTGTTTTGTTTTATTTTATCTTATTTTTTGTTTTGTGCTGTAGGATTCTAAATTCGAATGAACATTGCAACATTCAAACTTAGCACATATTCATTTAATAATAAACACAGAGGAAAAAAATGAACAAATTAGTGAAAATAATGCTTAAAGTTATCGGACTAACTATTTCGACGTTTCCTATGTATTATTATTATTATTATTATTATTTACTCCTTGAGTATTTTTCACATCAGCATTAGCTGATGGTCTTTCACTGAAGTTCAAGTAACTGCAAGTCTCCTCAAGTCTCCATGACTCTTATCAGTATTCTGGCCATTCTCAATAAGGTTGTAGTTTTTAGACAAAATCTTGATAGAATGATTAAAACTGAAAATCTGATTTTGAAAAATTTGAATGACGATTGGATATTGAGGAAAAGTGCAGTCACTTGATAAAATGCGAAAGCCATCTTCTATTGTAGACATGAAAATAACAAAAATAAAAGATGTAACAGTATTAGCAACAATTATATTCAGATGAATCACTATTTCTAATCCAGATGATCAAACCAAGTTAATGCCAACAAAAGAACGAAAATTTGTATGTAAAGTAAACGAAAGTGAAAAAAAGTGTGAGAAAGCAGAAAAATATCACATCTTTACTCTGACCACTTGAATTCTGGAATGTGAAGGCGATAGTTTCTCTTATATTTTTTGATCACTAGCATTAGCTCGAAAGAACTTTGGTATAATTACAGAGTCAAGATAGTGTTGATATATTGTTAACAATAGTATTGTTGAAGTATTTGAGTTGCAAAAAAGCGTTGCGAAAAGAAGAGAATTATTCGAACTATGAGGAAGAAGTGAAAACGTCTTGATGATAGCTTTGCTAAAAACCGGAGGAATACTGAAAAGGGTGCTGGTGTACTAAGATGATTGGCAGTTACTTTATCTCCTGTGAAAGCCGACATATATTACTGTTGGAAAAGTCAATTCATTGATTGTATTTTTTTTAATAAAGCCTGTATTTGTACTGAGCCTCAAAATATTCGCTATTACCACAAAGCAAGTGTAAGGTAACTAAAGACTTGAGGGTGATGGTATGTGTGAAAACAAAAATAAGTGATAATCCTATTAGAGTTCCTTAGCAGAGGCTTCTGTGCTAGTAGCCACCAAGAAACTGTAGCAGCCGATAAGCTTTCACTTGTTAATTCATTAAGTGTATTAATTCTACATCTTCCCTGCATATATTTCTTTTCGAAAATTATTTATGTCATTGCACACACACACACACACACACACACACACACACACACACACACACACACACACACACACACACACACACACACACACGTCTGTGTGTGTGTGTGTTAATATTATGATTTGCTATATTTGTAAATAAAGAGTGCTCAATATCAGTAACAAAGCATATATCTAAGTTAGGATAAGGTATAAAGAGTCAACGGTGCCAGGTGACAGTAAGTTTCTCGCCTCTGTGATTATTGGAACAAGCATTATATAGATCTAATAGTGGAGTGCTACCTAGTCCGATAGTTTCCTCGTCAAGAAACTGACAATCATCTAGCATCGTTGATTCTACGTCTATGCTATCTGTGTGTATGTGTGTGACCAATATGACTGAAAAGAAAGAAAACAAAGTTGTTAAGAATAAAATTTTGTTCCTATTGCATATTTCGCTTGTACAGCTTCATCAGATATTAAAAATTTCGTTTTTAAAATGATGATCAAAGGTAAGCATAATCGTCTTTGAAACTGATGTTGAACCTTAGTCGTTTAGGATTCTTTTTCAATTTTAGTTGTGAAAATTATTGGAATATGTTTGTTATTACTATAAAATTAATAACTAACGATTCAGCCCAGTCAGCTGAGGCTATAGAATACACCGACTATGTCTCTCTGCAGAAGAGTAAGACCCCTTTCACAACGAGAGTAATAGATATGACACTAAACAATCTGAGGGTGAGGCTCCAGTCATGTAAGTTTGGGGAATTGGGAGTATTCCTTCATTGCCATTACTCCCAGGTCTACTCTAACCCGGAGTGGTAACACCTGATAGGGTCTTATCTATAGGTCAAATAGAACAGTTTGGCATTTAAACTGTGTGCAAACAAATGACTTGTGTTAAATTGAATCGTTAGAAATAGAACTGTTCGACCATTTAATTGTTTTAAACAAATGACTGTTATCTAATTGAATTGTTAGTGATACATCGCAATAATTGGAACCGTTTCATGGTGTGCAAACGAATGAGTAATGTTGAAGAGAACTATTAATGTTAAATTGCAATACTTGAAACTATTTAACTGTGTGTAAATGTGAGATTAATAGTAAATAGAATAATTTGTATTAGAGAGAAATACTAAAAACCATTTAACTGAGTGCAAAAAATGAGATTAGGCACGTTTAAAATTGTTTTCAACAAAATGAAAAAGTCATATTCATTTAATATTTATGCATAAACAGGGATTGGCATTAAATAACTCACAATGGTTATTATGCTATAAAACCCAACCAAACTAACTAATCTAAGAGCAATAGTATTTTTGATTCATTATTAATACTGTACAATAAAAATGAAGATTATTACTGATTTAAAGTATTGGAATCCATCTAGAATAACTTTTAATCAGTAAAAATCTTTAATCGAATTCATTTTGTTTCTGTTTATAAATACTCTGTCATAATACTTATTTGTCTAAAAACCGATATATTGTTTGAATGTGTGGGCAATGTAAAATAAGTACAAAAACGATGCATTAGTGATTCAATTTGTTTTATACTTTTCTTTTTAATATGCAAACCATTTCTAAGTTGAAATTGTTATCTTTGTTCTTATTATTTACAAGAGTATTATTATCTACCTCCAAGGAACTACAAAAATCATGAATTCTCTATTTAAAAGGTTTTAATGTTTCTCTAATGTTTTATAGATTTTTGTTGGGTATTTTATTGAGACCTGCTTCTGCTATTGTTTCATTGTTTGTTTTTTAAATCATACTTTTTATCATATTGGAGGCCCTTTAAAAAGTTTGTTGTCAAGTTTGACGGTAATATTAAATAAATTCATTCTTGTTTATATTTTTGTTTTCTTTTTGTTTTTATACATTATGAGTATTTTTCTTTTAGTATTGTTTATGAAATAAAAAGGGGTAGTCTGAAAGTGTTTTTAAATGTATTTTTGTTTATCATTTCTATATCGGGGCAACAAACTCTTAGAGCTCTTAATATATATTATATAATCTTGTTAATATTTCTGCTTTTATGTTCCTGTTATTATCTAAAAAGAAATGTGCGTGCTAATTTTTGTTTGCAGATTTGCAATATACCTTTAATTCTAAGTTACTAATTCTGTTAAATAAATGTCAAAGAAAGGTATGTTTCTTTCTTTCTTTCTTTCTCATAAGTGGTTGTTTCGCTTTTGTTTAGCTTTTCTGAGAGGTCCGATAATTTAGATATATACGTATACATAGTTCAAGTGTAGGTCATGGTTATCTTTCGATGGCTGTTTTTATTCTCATCTGCAGAAGCCACCCTTATAGATGAGCAGCAGTAGTTCCCCAATCGAACTAATCGATCCTGGCCGTTGAACCGTTGGGTTCATACGCCTAGGACCGGGTTAGGCATTTGTCACGCGATATCCCACTGGCAGGAGGGAGATAAAATTACTACTCCTCGTATTTGAATTGACAGTATCAAGCCGTCAGAAAAGTGACCGTTAAGGAGGAATGTAGGTCACAGAGGGGATAAACAGATGTTGGTACTTGGTGACCTTACCCAGGTCGCCGGACACCAAGAGGAAGAAGAGAGGAGCCAAATGATTGGCCAGGACCCCAAAACGGAAGTGGGGACCCCCTCCCCTCAGCGGAAGTAAATAAGAAGAAAAGCAGTTTTTGAGCAGGGTTGGTAGCGGGCAGACGAACCATAGCCATTTTACTCCGGGTGGAAGACAAAAGAATTACTGAGACACGAAGGACCCCAGGTTCTTCAAGCCAGTGTAAAAAAAATAGAACAAAGTCTATTAGCCCGTGAAAGAAGAAAGATTCTCCAGTGGAACCCCGTCGAAAAATAAGATAAGTAACTTTTGGGACATTTTTCCTTTATACCCAAATTTTGTATACCACTCTCTCTCTCTCTCTCTCTCTCTCTCTCTCTCTCTCTCTCTCTCTCTCTCTCAATTTGAAGAAAAACAGAAGTCAAGAAAAGACATTTATATTCGTGGACTGTCCAATTATTATATGTTTTGACACTTTGAAAGTGTATATAACTGAAGTAAAGGAATTCATGTTCTTTTATGTTACCATGTGGTCTATGTTGTTACTTCATGCTTCCCTTTCCAGCTTCGATTCGCCTTATGTTATCTTGCTTAGAATTGTCCTATTAATTCCTTTAAAATATCACGCGGGAAACCGGAGTTGCCGACTACCACAATATAATATTATTACGACTAAGACCTATAGGTCCATATTCTTCCATAGTCGAGGGGAAGGAAGTTTAGCGGGCTGGTGGGTGTGTGATAGTGTGAAATTTGGAACCCCTTGCCAGCGGCGGTCAGTCTGGCTCTAAAAATTGATCCCTCACGTAATATGCCAGGTCTTATATGCCTGATAGAAAAACTCTGAACGAGGACTTATTCAATAGGGGATCAAGCGCCAACCTGCCTCGTCTTCACACGTGCGAAAATAAAGTCCCGTTTTGGGATTTTAGTCAATTTGCCGTCACACATTGCATTGAGCCGTCAGAGGGTTTATCCGCTTGCCTTTACGTCCACCATACTGCTTCCAATGGCTTTCGAGAAAAAAACTTCTTACATTCCTCTGTTTTTCATTATTAAGTTTTATCTTCGTTAAAGTCCACGACTTTTTAAAAAAGTTCATTAAAGCACATTTTCATGTTTTTTAGCATCCTTATAGGCATTCTATTTTATGTTTACTTTGGTTTTGGGGTTCTTTTAAGTTCAATAGTGTTAGCTTCTTTTGCCTAGGTTTAAATTTTATTTTGGATTTACAGTAAAATTGTACTTCCATTTAAGACACAGATAGTATACAGCTGTGATTTTTTTAATGGAAAAAATTAAATAAAAGCATACATGCATTTTAAATGACAATATAGTAAAAGGACAATATATAACTAACAAGTTTTTGGACTCTTGTCTTGGAGGGGACGCGTTTACTATTTTCTAAGTTACTTTCAAATGGTCTTTCAAGTATAATTTATGAACTTACAAAAAAAAAAATGAATAAATAAAATAGAAAAGCAGCAGGGCTTGATGACGACATACTGCTCCGACACTGTAATGCCGTATATAATCAAAATCCTATAGACAGATGGATGAAGGGATGTATCCTACCCTTCCCTAAAAAGGGCAACCTCTAGTTAGGGTTAGGGTTAGCCATGAACTACCGAGGTATAACACTTACATCCATAGCGACCAAGATATATAAATGCCCTACTACGCAACCGCATAGAACCAAAAATTGAGACCACACTTAGGAAGAACCAAATTGTCTTCTAGAGAAATAGATCTACGACGTCACAAATTTTGACTATCCGTCGAATTCTTGAAGGTGTACGTGCAAAAAATCTACAGGCAACAATATTATTTGTCGACTTTATTAAGGCCTTTGACTCCATTCACAGAGGAAAGATGAAACAAATTCTATTCGCCTACGGCCTACCAAAAGAAACCGTCGAAGCCATAATGATGCTCTATAGAAACACCAAAGTCAAAGTCCGTAACAGGTGTACTGCAAAGAGACACATTAGCCCCATACCTCTTTATCATCTGTCAAGACTACGTGCTTAGAACATCAATCGATAAAATCAAAGAAAACGGTTTCAAGCTAACAAAAGAAAGAAGCAGAAGGTACACCGCAAAAACAATTACCGACGCCGACAACGCCGATGACATAGTGCTTCTGGCAAATGCACCCGCCCAAGTCGAAACCCTGCTACATAGTCTGGAACGAGCCGCTGCAGGCATTGGACTCCATGTCAATGCACACAAGACGGAATATATATGCTTTGATTAAACAGGCGACATTTTCACACTAAACGGTAGCTCTCTGAAACTAGTTGACAAGTTCCCTTACCTAGGAAGTAGTGTCTCATCAATCGAGACAGACATCAACACATGACTCGTAAAGGCATGGACAGCTATCGATAGGCTAGCGGTAATGGAAGTCAGACCAGACCGATAAAATGAAATGCAGTTTCTTTCAAGCTGCGGTTGTGTCGATACTGCTATATGGATGCACTACATGGACGCTAATTAAAGAGATGGAGAAAAAGATTGACGGCAACTACACAAGAATGCTGCGAGCAATATTGAACAAGTCCTGGAGGCAGCACCCCATAAAGCACCAGCTGTACGACCACCTACCATCCATCATGAAAACTATCAAAGCTAGACGAACCAGACGTGCAGGACACTGGTGGAGAAGTAGGGACGAGCTCCTTAGTGATGTACTCCTGTGGAGCCCTTCACATAGCCGAGCAAAGGCAGGGTGACCAGCTAGAACCTACAAACAGCAGCTCTGTGCTGATACGGGATGTAGCACTGAAGACCAACCGGAAGCAATGGACGATAGGGAGGGGTCAGGGATATCTGTGCTGATGGCATAACATGATGATGATGATGATGATGTATACATAAATAATATAGGAGAAGGTATCGGAAATATTTCACTTTTTTCGGAATAATGTTTTGAAAAGGTCCTGATTATAATTTTAAAAGTTCTAATAAAAGACATGCTAGCAATCGATCAGAAGAGATGTCATAGGCAAGTTAAATTTTTACTTGTAAAATTTACCAAATTCGAAAAAAAGAAAAACCATTGATTTAAACACATTATATATATATATATATATATATATATATATATATATATATATATATATATATATATATATATATATATATTCATAAATTTCTCTGTTGGTAGAAATAAGAATATTTTTATTTTTTAGCCAATTCTTTAGAAGATTTAGGCATTTTCTCAGTATATTAGTGTATAATGATCTGATATGAAGGCTTGCCAAGATTTTATTTTTCTTGTAAATCTTTTAAAAATTTAATTGATGTGGTCTCTTGAATATTTTTGGATTGCAAAGTTTAGTCCTAATCACATCGACTGATATAATTATCAAAAATATTAATTACACACACACACACACACACACACACACACACACACACACACACACACACACACACACACACACATATATATATATATATATGGGGGGGATGCATAGTTTTAAATTTCTTTCCAAGATTTTAATATCTAAACATAAACAATACATTCTCTAGTTCAATCACATACAATGAAATATATACGAGCTTTAAAACATGGCTTAAACTTACATCCATATGAACAAAAAGACATATTCGTAAATCTTTGTATATTTACAATCAATGCTCAAAGTATTGCATAAAATATCATCCAGAAATTACTTTAGTGATGAATACATCATTTCCAAAAATTAATCAATCTTGGCATTAAATAAAGAATCCATATGCTCAATGGTAAACGAGGTAGAATATTTGGAATTCCATTGCTATAATTTTTCACAATGATTTCAAGTCATCACTTCTATTGAAAACAACTAATTTTTTCAAGGGAAGTAACTCTATAGAATGTTTGTTGTTATTTCCCTTGCATTATTTTTTCAATAATTATTGGAGAACTAATGATTTTCAGAATAAATATGAATAAATTGTCTTGCGTCCTGAGGTCATCCTGGATAATGAATAATAAAACATCAAGTTGATGACATGAGAAGAAATTTGACATAGAAGTATCAGCCATTTTTTATATCTTGAGATCTGATCCTGCAATCTTCATACACCGTTGCACCTAAATACATTTGCGGGAATTTACTCTCTCCTACTGGGTTACACATTCATCAGTGAGATGCCATCGGAATGCGACATTGAGTAAATTGTTCACATCATATTAGGTTTTGGGGAAATACATCATATCATTCATGACTGACAGTATCTTCCTATATTACAGATTAGATATCTTGTAGCTTTGGGCTTTTCTCAGAGATAAAATAGCCGTTAAAATGCCGTTGACGATATCTAGAGAAACGATAAGAGGCAATTGACGGTGATCCATAAAGATGAATTTTCAGATATTTTTTTAAAGAGAAATGTTGATAGGGATGTGTGTGTGATATCCTAAGAGAAGTACTTTGAAGAGGAATAAGACGCTTGTGCTCTAGGTGACTTTTTCATTAATATTAAATAACTAGATCATTTTCAAAAATTTTTGTATATATACGCAAGTAACTCGTAAAGCAAATAATGAAAACACCATTATGCAATAAATAGTTATTTCAAAATAACATAATCGCCTTTATTTTAAATATACTTAAGCAAGTTGTAATTATCAAATATGTAAATCGGATTCTGTAAAGAAAATATATTATTGAAATGTAATGTTAAGACTAACAGATATGCAGATACACTGAGAATCTTAAATTTTGTAAGACTAAAAGTCAAAATCATTTAAAAAAGAAACTCCTAAAAGAATTTGTCGGTAGCTTTTAACGAAAAACAAGAACACCTGCATCCGCTATGTGTGTGTGTGTGTGTGTGTGTGTGTGTGTGTGTGTGTGTGTGTGTGTGTGTGTGTGTGTGAAGGTCATTCTATAAATAAGGTGAATTGAGCAATAAAATGAGTCACATCTTCCCCAGAAAAAAGTTTTGCTTCATTTTTCAAAATAATCTCAATTCTTTAAAACACATTTTTTCATTGAAAAACAAGTGTTTGTATTCCTTTTGCGTCGCAGTCTTTGGACGAAGATTTTACCTATTTACTCACGGTGCTCTTCACTTTTTCATCGTTTGAGAAATTTTTCCCATGCAGAAATTCATGAGGGGGCCAAACAAGAGGAAATCAGAGGGAGCCAGATTAGCACTGTAAGGAAAATATGACAGCTGCTCCCGACCAAAGTAGCCGTTAGTTTCCACTGTTTTTGCTGCAGTGTGAGGGCCTGTGTTGTCAGCGACAAATGACCTCAGAAAAGGCAAGGTCCCGATAAATGATTTTGAGTATTGTACCCACAAAAATCACTAATTGTTCAGAAATATCCTCTATTATAACTCTTATGTCAGCCAAAAGGAGCGCATTATCTGAATCCATTATCTGACTGCTGTACCATGTTTGAATGGTGCTCAAGATTTACCAACCGCAAATACTCCACTACAACTAGTAGAGTTATGTCTCGGCTCTGTTCTATTTTTGATAAAATTCTCCTTCGAATCTCAGCATCACTGATGTCTTATGTTATACAAATATAAGACACTTAAATTGTTCATCCCTGATAAACGAACTTTCAAACCCTTCACGCTCTTTGTAGACGGTAACTGCATATGTCGTGAAGTTGATTGAATCACATTTTGTTTTAAGCAGTTAGAACGAATGTTAAAAAGGGAAGTGCGCTTACCGAAAATTTCTTTTAAAATTTCCACTGTTTCAGCGAAATTATAGTCTCGAAGATGTTTTGGTAAAATATAATTCGAATAATGGTCGTGTTCTGCCGAACTCAGCTTTCACAATACAAGCCTACCTTTCAAGTCATCCACCTGTGCCTTCAAATCCACGGTATAGAGATCTTCATAACGTGCAAGCCACTTAAGAAATGTCAACTTCAAATGTCAGAGTGAAATTCTGTGATAGAACATCTAATACACGTCGATGTGTATCATGGCCGATTTCAAGTCTGTCTTTATTGTTCCTCACGTGTATCCGTTCTTCCGGTCCTCATAATCCAACAATGCACTGTCCACGGGGGGCAACTCTCTTTATATCCTTTCGAGGGGGATAACTTTTTCGTTAGGTCGGATCCTTAAAACTTTCGCTTGTTGCATTAAATCTAGCGGATTCTGCTCAAATTTCTATCATTCTTTTTCTATACCCTCATCGTGTAGAATTGCATAATGATAACTGTGAAATACATTTTTGTTTTCTTCCTTCCCAACTCCATTACTTCAGCCAGTTTCTCTCATTTGAGTGGTCAGAAATTAGAACAGCTAACATTTGCAGAATGCTGAACGAGTCCCCCATGTTGGCTATCAAGTGAGCGACTGTCGATCATGTCACCCAGACCTGTTGTCGGGATCCCACGTTGAATCATGCTTCAATTTATGATTTATTCATTGGTTGTATATAACTGCAATACCAGACCCAGATATTGTTTATTATCTGCACTCCTGCCACAGATGCAACCAGGTACTCCGTAGTTTGTATGGTCTCCACTCGTCCTATTATTTTCAAGTCTTCAAGTCCCTGTACCAATCATTAGGTGACTGTGCCAAGCGCATCAATTACAATTGGTATCACCGTCACTTTCATGTTCCATAGTTTTACAATTCTCTTGCAAGGTTTAGGTACTTTTTGCTTTCTTTCAATTTTACCCTGCCGGGACGACAAAGTTCACAGTTCGGCTGGTTCTCTTGTTTTGTTGACTCTCCCGAAATTAGGTGATCCGTTTGTATCTCAAAATCCCAGAGATTTTAGTGCGTTCCATTTTCCAGGATGGATTCTGGATTCTGGATCATGCATATGTTTGAATGGCCAAATTTAAACTTCTTATACATTCACCTTCCCCAAACCGTCGTGTCTAGTCTTATACTCTTTTTGTGTTAATTTGCTACTACACGTACTGACCCTCTCTCGCCACTCCTCCCTGTCGTTCATCGCTTCTGGCAGGTCCTCAAGATTACACCCCGTAACCTCACAGAGCTGTTGTGAGTAGGTTCGAGCTGGTCGTCCTGCTTTTGCTCGTCCATATGAGGGAGTCCAAAAGAGAACATCCCTTATGAGCTTGTCCCTGCTTCTCCAGCAGTACACTGCAAGTCTGGTTCGTCTAGCTTTGATACTTTTCCTGATGGAAGGTAGGTGGCCGTACAGCTGGTGCTTTGTGGGGTGTTGCCTCCAGAACTTGTTCACTATTGCTCACAGCATTCTTGTGTAGTTGCCGTCAATCTTTTTCTCCATCTCTTTAATTAGCGTCCATGTAGTGCATCCATATAGCAGTATCGACACAACCGCTGCTTGGAAGAAACTGCGTTTCATTTTATCAGTCTGGTCTGACTTCCATATGACCGCTAGTCTACCGATAGCTGTCCATGCCTTTGTTAGTCGCATGTAGATGTCTTTTTCGGTTGATGAGACACTGCTTCCTAGGTAGGTGAACTTGTCTACCAGTTTCAGAGAGATTCTGTCTAGTGTGGAAATGTTGCCTGTTTGATTAAAGCACATGTTTTCCGTTTTGTGTGCATTGACATGGAGGCCAATGCCTGCGGCAGCTCGTTCCAGACTATGTAGCAGGGTTTCGGCTTGGGCGGGTGCATTTGCCAGAATCACTATGTCATCGGCGTAGTCGGCGTCGGTAATTGTTTTTGCGGTGTACCTTCTGCTTCTTTTCTTTGTTAGCTCGAAGCCGTTTTCTTTGATTTTATCAATCGATGTTCTAAGCACGTAGTCTTGACAGATGATAAAGAGGTACGGGGCTAGTGTGTCCCCTTGCAGTACTCCTGCTACAATATCGAAGTAGTCCGTGTCTCCATCCGGAGAACGTACTTTCACTTTGTTGTTTTGATAGAGAATCATTATGGCTGGGACGGTCTCTTTTGGTATGCCGTATGCTAGTAGAATTTGTTCCATCTTCCCTCTGTGAATGGAATCAAAGGCCTTGGTAAAGTCGACAAATAGTATTGTCGTCTGTAGGTTTTTGCCCGTACGCCTTCAAGGATTCTGTGGATAGTCAATATTTGTGAGGTCGTGGATCTATTTCTTCGGAAGCCATTTTGGTTCTTCCTAAGAATGTTGTAAATTTTTGGTTCTATGCGGTTTCGTAGTAGGGCATTGTATATTTTGGCTGCAATGGATGTAAGCGTTATACCTCGGTAGTTCTTGGCTAATCGGAGGTCACCCTTTTTAGGGAAAGGGAGGATGCATCCCTTTATCCATCTGTCTATCGGATTTTGATTATATACAGCGTTACAGTGTTGGAGCAGTATGTCGTCGAATTGTCTAGTCTTCCATACTTCTGGGGGAATTTCATCAAGACCTGCTGCTTTCCTATTTTTAATTTTTCTAAGTACTGCGTCGAGTTCTTCCAGAGTAAACGGTCCTGTAGTTGGCTCTTATGGCATTGTTTTGTGCTGCTTTCAGAAGAATTTCATTTTCTTTCTAAAGGTTTCCCTTTCTTAGTTTTCTCGTATGAGATGACGCTCATTTATTGCTTGAAATGTCTATAGAGTTGTTTTGCTTCCCATTTGTGTTTTCTGGTTACTTTTATTTTGCTTCCAAGTCCTCCAGTCTTCGTACAAATCTTTGTTGACATTACCAATTGGCATTTCCGTCACTTTTATGTTCCATAGTTTTTTCAGTTCTCAAGCAAAGTGTAGGTACTTATCTCTCTATTCGTTTTCTTTCAGTTTTACCTTTTGGTCAGCCGGAACAACAAATTCTACTATTCGACAGGTTCTTTTTTTACTACTATCACTAGGTCTGGTTGTCTTACCGAGATTATGTGATACGTTTGTATATGCCAATCCCAGAGAATTTTGTGCGTTTCATTTTCTTGGACAGCTCTTCCCCGAAATAAAGAGAACAAAAGCAGATATTAGTTCGTTGGTGATATTTAATTAAGAAGAAATATATATATATATATATATATATATATATATATATATATATATATATATATATATATATATATATAGTTTTTCTCTTATCTAAAGGTTTCCAACACATCAAATCAACGAAAAAAATCACATACAACAACTGAAATATTTACAAAGACCCTATAAGTGGCACAGATAAAAATAAATTCATAAGCCCAGAAAACAGATTAGAATGTCAATTATTTCAAATTCACAGAAAATCATTTGAAAAGATTCAGAGGCTTTTTCTTATTACGCTGTGAAACGTCTTTAAAAATGTTTCTTTGTAAACGTTGATACGATTCGTTTATTTTCCCTAATTTACCTTGTGATAAATGGTAAGATGAAATTAAATCTTAATGGTTTAGATCGTTGATATGGTGAAGACAAGTAGCCTCTTGCCATTTACGTGATTGGTTCAAATATATCAGTACTGTTGTATGGTTGCTCCAATAGAAGTTTAAAGAAATGCTTAGAAAAAAGTCAGATGGGAACTACGCAGAGATGTTACATGGTGTTTTGAACAAAACCTAGAAACAGCACCCTACAAGACAACACTTGTATGGCTACTCATCTTCCATAATACAAACTATCCAAGTAAGACGAGCAAGACAGGCTGGGCATTGCCGGAGAAGTAAGGACAAACTCATCAGTGAGGTTCTCCAATGGACTCTTACACATGGTTACACTCGTGCAGTCGGCACGCCTTAATGGTAATGAAGATAAAAAAAAACAACTCATGATTGTAACTGACGATACGGTATTTTCAATGCAAAACAGAGAAACACAAGTAAATGTGAGAAGTGTTTGATATAAGCGAACTTGTCTTGTAGCGAATTGAAACTTCCAATATTTTTCTACCACTCAACTCTTGTATAAACTTAACAGCATTGTGGATAATTAAAGCTAAAACGGACATCGATCACAAGCAAATTTTATACCGCGGAAACAAAATTTTACCCCTAAAGGTCAAGTGTTGAAAAAATGATTTTGCTCAGTACTACATTCGGTTACTAGCTATGAATAACGAGCACAACTTAAATTAAATTGTACCCCCACCCCGCCCAAAAAAACTGTCAGTGAAAGTTTATCATCTTATCAGTGTGACATTTTTTGCTCTGTCAAACAAATATGTGCTCAATGTACAATTTGCCTTTTATTTATTTTTTTCTAAGCCTATTAAGAGGACAAGCCTTTCGTATTTTGAATTAAAAACGTGAAATTTTATCCC
Source organism: Sepioteuthis lessoniana (assembly GCA_963585895.1). Classification (NCBI taxonomy): domain Eukaryota; kingdom Metazoa; phylum Mollusca; class Cephalopoda; order Myopsida; family Loliginidae; genus Sepioteuthis; species Sepioteuthis lessoniana. The sequence goes on from OY757910.1 coordinate 132,778,823, forward strand.
GTTTAGATCTTTCATCCTTACATTTTCTATTAGATCATGTTTCGTCTTGTTCGATTATGCTATTCATCTTATACAAATTAGTCATTTGGTTTACTTATTTACATTTATGAACAAGATTAATTCAACTCTCGGTTCAAAATATCATAGATATATTCTATTTCATGAAAATCGGCAACTATATAATTATTTCCCTATGATTTATTATCTTGTCTCAGCAGATGTTTCATTATTATTTCATTCTTGGATTTACATGACTCAATCTTTTGTTATTATATATTTTCATGTGGGAAAATAAGAATATTGCTCTTCTTCCACGTCTTTCTCGAATCTTTCTCCTATCTATATGTTATAAGAGAGGATAAATAATAATCTATATTGTCTATAGAGTATTCATTACTGTTATTGAAGAACTGTGCGTTTGATTCAATTTATTATATTCCCTTATATATCTATAAACTTATTTGTCAACCTTTTTAGAAGTAAATGTTGTTTATTTATAAACTTAGTTGCAACACTATACATTCGTAATTATGGCGCTGAAGATATCTTCTCAGACAGTGTTATATCGTCGAGGTGAATGATAGACAGAGATGTGTGCTTAATATGTTTATTCAGCACCAGTATCTGTTGCTAACGGATACATACAAAAAAGACACAGTACAATAAGTTACAAACAATTAACAAAAGAATTCACAAGATATTGAGGAGGGTCAAAATACGGTATAGCCAAACAAAGTAAGATCAGTCCGAATATTAATTAGCTTATTGAATTAACCCTCGTAGTCTGTGATCGTAGGCTATTTATGGCTATGAGCCAGTCCATCTGGCTTAATCACCCATTTTGGATGTTTTATCAAGTACAACATTTTGCCAATTCTTTTATCAATGGTTCCTTTTTCCCCTCCTTGCTTTTCCAAATTTATAATTCTTGAAATATATTTTTTCGCCGGGGTTGTAATGTTTACCATTGGTATTTTTTCTTTCCATCATTGTCTTTTCTGTAGGTCTAAGTCTATCGAACACTGAATGAATTTTCCTTGTAAACATAAGTTCGGCTGGGCCCATTCCTGAACTTACATTTACGTTAGGTTTTATGCGATATATAAAGATAATTTAATAATTTTTTAAGGAAAATGTCAGTGAAAAGTAAAGTTGGCAACCTTAGTCGTGGGTGACCCGAAGGCCCTCTTTTCAATACCGAGGTGTAAAGGAGGGCGCTACTCCATTCCATGGATTGCTCCAATTTACTCTTGATCCACACCTTATGATGCTGAGTGTTAAGCCAGGTGGCATCAAGCACCATTTTTTGAGTCTTTGGTACGACTCGACCTGGGATTGAACCTCGGTCTCCCGGACCATTGATGAACACTCACTCATGAGGCCAAAGCAAAATTTAATAATTCGTTTTTTTAATCAAAATTTAATAAATCCTATTTTGATTTTTTTATAAAGATAGTAAATACTTTTTGTGTAGAAAAAGATTAAATTCAACTGTTAAAAGTTATCTGGCTGATTAAAGATAAATTCTGATATCGATAAAATGACGATCGTCTGCAAATTCGAACGATTCAGTTGAGAGATTAAAAAAAATTTAAAATTGTAAATGCAGAAATCCAATCCAAAAAATTTTATTTAACATAAAAAATATAAAAAGATATTTGCGTAAAAGTTCTCAAGCAATATCTTAAAGATGAACAATTAACAGTTTTACAGTATAGAAAAAAAAGACAAAATTTTAATATTTATACAATTTTTTAAAAATAAAAAACAATTTTATTAGAGTTCTTCCTTTTTGTTTGTGTTTGTTTATATGCAATCAGTTAGAAAAAAAACTCGAAAATATAGTTTTACATAATTTTGTAAGACATTTTTATTTTAAAATGAAACTTGGTTTCAACGAATTTCAGAAACCCGAGACAAATAAATATAAAAAATTCGCTTTTTACTTACGTATTAAAAGGAGTTATTCATCTTGAGAGTGTCACCCCTTTTTTAAAATGAACTTGCTTTTTCAAATTACAATTATAGATTCTACTTAACACATAAATGATTATAGATAAAAGTTATCATAAAAGTTATGATCATAACTTTATAAATATTTGAGTTTCGATTTTTCGACGAAAGAAAAACTGGAGAAAGAACTGTACGTCTTCGCGGTACAAATTCAATGTTTCGTCAAATATTTTTTCGTTAATTTTCAAACCGAACACACAGACGCAGCATTTTATCACTTTTTCAACAGCGACTCATTTCCCTTTACAAAATATTTAAAATAAAAACGGTTGCCACAAAAATAAACAAATATTTGTCTGGTAATGAATTCATTCAATTTATCCGTAGATAATTATTTTTTATATATATGGACAAGAATTTTTGTAATTCTTTGCTCTCGGTTTCAATTCCGCTTACCTTGTTAATTGCGCTCTTGAATACATCAACATATCATTCCGCCATTCCATTTGACCTGGGGTGGTAGAGCGGTACAAGTGAATAGATTTTGAAAATTTTTTTAAAATCTTTCAAAGAAAACTGCGTCGCGTTATCGGACACAGTAGTTTCTGGTAAGCTGAACCTGGCGTGTAAAAAATTTATGGTGACACTACTGGTTGTTTTTTTTTTACATTTAAAAACTTCCGGCCATTTTGTGAAGCTGTCTACCACAATGAAGTAATAAGTCCCCTATATTGGGCCGGCATAGATAAAGTGTATCCTTGATCATGGCTTATCAGTCTTTGGCCAGGGATTGAATTTCACAGGTGGTGCCTTGGACGCCAACGCACAGTTTTTGCAAGTTTTTACCAGATTTTCAATTTCCTTATCCATATCATACCAGTAGACGTCGCTCTTCATGAGAGTTTTCATTCTTGATATCCACGGATGTCTGATATAAAAATGCTTCAAGATTTTTTTTGTTAAACTGCTGGTTATCACCCGATCTCCATATGACGATATACCGTTCAATATAGAAAAAATATTATTTCCTATATTTTGCTTCTGGTCCATTATGTCATTCTCAATTGGTCACACGCCCCACTAAACGGGTGAGTGTGGCACAAGGCCTTTTTAAAGCTGGGTCCGAGAGCATGGCCGTATCCCAGACACGCTCGGCATTCCCAAAAATGCCTCTGGCCCTGTCGGCAATACCCTGAAAAAGAGCGCCTCAGGCGCCAGGCTATAAACCTAACCCCTCAGAGGAGGGTTAGGGCCTAAGGGACGGTGCCCTGACGCTCAGATAATGTCAGTCTTCACCGCGTGACGCGAATGCTACAGTCCTCGGCATCCGCACCAGGCTGACTACCATATCCAGAGACGTGACACACCCGAACAGATCCGTGCCGCTGATACCACAGCCGGCCTAAGTATGCCCCATCTACTGGATCCACACGGTATTGGTCACACGCCCTATCAATTGTGGATCCGGGTGCAGGGCCGTAGCCAAGACACGCCCGGCATTCCCAAAAATTCCTCAGGCCCCCTCGGAATTCCGCCCAAAAGGGGGGTCTCCGGCGCCGGGCGATAAACCTAGCCCCTTTGAGGAGGGTTAAAGCCAAGAGGACGGACGCCTGAGGCTCAAGAAATGTCATTCCCCAAAATACCTCGGGCACTGTCGGCATTCCCCTAAAAAGGAGCGCTTCAAGCGCCAGGCGACAAACCTAGCCCCTTCGAGGAGAGATAGAGCCTGGGGAGACTGCCTACTGAGGCTCAAGGTATGTCAGTCCAGAGATGTGACACACCCGACATATTCCGTGCCGCTGATATAATTCCCCGCCGAAGTGTGCCTCATCTACTGGATCAAGCTTATTAAATCAACAGTATTTGTTGCACAGCCCACCAAAAGGACAAGTGTGGCACAAAGCCTTTTTTAAGGTTGGTTCAGGCGCAGGGGTCTAACCCAGACACGCCTGGTTCCCAAAAATGCCTCGGGCGCCGTCAGCATTCACCAAAAAGAGGCGCCTCAGCCGCCAGACAATAAACCTAGCCTCTTCGAGAAGTCTTAGAACATGGGGGTACGGCCCCCTGAGGCTCGAGTTATGTCCAGAGGCGAGACACACCCTATCAGATCCATGCCGCTGACACCACTGCCGGCCGAAGTGTGCCTCATCATTAGAAATCAGTGGTATTAGTCAGCCGTCCTACCGACTGAACGAGTATGGTACAAGGCCTTTTTAAGGTGGGTCTGGGTGCAGGGCCTTTGCTCAGACCCGCCGGCATTCTCAAAAACTCCTCGAACCCCGTCGGCATTCCCCAACAAAGGGACGCCTCAGGCGCCAGGCGATAAACCTAACCCCTTCAAGGAGAGTTAAAGCCTGTGGGGACGGCCCACTGAGGCTCGAGGTATGTCCAGAAGACGGGACACAGCCGATCAGATCGATGCCGTTGACACAACGGCCGGCCGAAATGTGACCCTCAACTGGAACCAGTTGATTGAAATCAACGGTATTTGTCTTCCGTCCCACTAACTGGACAAGTGTAGCACAAAGCTTTTTTTATGGTGGGTCCGGGCGCAGAGCCTTAGCCCAGACGCGCCCGGCATTCCCAAAAATGGTTCGGGCCCCATTGACATTCCCCTAAAATGAGACGCCTCAGGGGCCAGGCAATAAACCTAACCCCTCTGAGGAGGGTTAAAGCCTAGGGGGACGGTCCCCTGAGGTTCGAGGTAATCCGTCCAGAGATGAGATACACCCGACCAGATCCGTGCCGTTGACACCACGGCCGGCTGAAGTGTGACCCATCTACTGGATTCAGTTGATTGAAATCAACCCTTTATTTCCTTCAATAATACAAGGAAAGCACAAGGCCTTGAAGTTTTATAGAGAAATGGGAGGGAGCAGTCATGCAAGTTCTATATGTTCTGAGGGAGCCTAGCTAGCCACATTCGCATTCAATATATAGACGGTCACCCATGCTTGCTACAACCACCAAAATACCACATTTGCTCTGTGAGAAAACCTACTAAAAACCCATATGAAATGGATGATTTTATTTACAATTTTATGATTTATTTACAAAAATGATATATGATGGGAAAGGGAGAAAAACCCCGAAATACAAAAACAAATGCGAAAACCAAGGAAAAGATTCCCCATTTTGTTGCCCTCTCATCCCCCTGTCTACGAAATGGAGGCCGACTGTTTTCCAGTGTCCGAAAACACCGAAAACAAGCCGGACCTACACTAAATGGGAGAGAGATACTAATCTAACGGGGCAAAAAAGACAGGGTTGGGCGCGGTAAGAGCAGTTGAAAGCATATAATGATTTTTATACACGTGAAATTCCAAGATCTTCAACAAAAGCGGGCTGGAGTAAGGGTTTAGGTACAAAAATAATAGGGATGGGGAAGATCTTGGACTCTAACGACTAGGTGACGGGGCCCATGACTCACTACATACTGCTAACTAGCTTTAAAGGGAGAAAAATTTTGCCTACTTACCCGGAATGGGGTCCCAAAGGACCCGTAACGTAGACGCCATTGGCAGGAAGAGGAGGAAAGGATGATTCCAACATTGCCCCCTTTCGTACGACCAGGCCCGGTGCATTCACCCACCTTTTGTCGAATGTTATACGATCCAGGCGTTTTCTATCGCATCTAATTTTGACCCTAAGCCGGTGCCTAAAATACAAAACCAGATAACGATGAGAAAAGTTTTCATCGTCATACAATCTCTTCTTTCGCGTCGTCCAAATCACCATTCGAGCTACAGCTAGGATCGCGAGAAACACCTCACACTTCTCACCCTGAAATGGAGGTAGAACGTTGTCCACGACGTAACCAACGTCGAGCAACATGAGCTGCTTGGGTTCGATGCGAGCCGTCCACTCCCCGACGTGATCCCAGAACGGGCGAACTCGCTAGCTGTAGTAAAAGGCGTGCTCAGCCGTTTCTTCTCAATCACTGCTGCTGCGAGCACAATCCGGCATGTCTGCCAGGCCCAGTCTGAAGTTCAACCCTCGAAGTCTTTGATCGTAGGCTATTTATGGCTATGAGACAGTCCATTAAGTTGAGTGCTAAAGGGATGTTTTGCCACTCTACAACTGACAATAAAAAGAAAACTAAACGTTTTAGAAATTCTGGTACTTTTTTTGGTAATCTGTATGACAGAAAACCAATATTAAGATAATGAAACTTTGTATTTCCTAGTTAAGAACACTGGCACAACTTTAAATATGTTTTATGAAATTTGTCGAAGAAGAAGTACTTCACAGCATATCTGGAAATGTGCTATGGCTAATGAAAAGAGAACCAACAAAAAACTGATTTTGAAACAGACAACTTAAACCACCATAAATGATCATTGTCTTTTCACGGAGAATATATTTTAAGAGAAAAACGGTAAAATATTTTTAAAGTCTTTTCATTCATTTTCTTGATTCTTTCTTCAATCATTTTGCTCTGTATTTCTTTATATTTCTGGTTTCCTTATTTTTCCTAAACTTTCTTTTTTTTTTTTTTTATTTACTTTTCATTCTATTATTCTTCTTATCATATTTACAAATAATTGTCTCCCATTTTGCCTTCTTTGATTTTCACTCGGTGGTCCGCCGGAACAGCAAAGCTTACTATTTGTCTTCTCGTGTGAGATTTCGTTAGTTTGTCGTTTGAAATATCCATGCTATTGTTTTTCTTACCATTTCTGTTTCTTATATATTGCTCTTCTCATGACTTTTACGTTGTCTGTGCTGTTTCTTCTTTTGCTCTTTTTAATGTAGTTTTCGAGTCCTTGTGTTGATGCATCGATGCTATCGTAATTGTTGACCAGATCTCTTCCTTCTTTTCCTGATGTTGTCCGTCGATGTCATCTCTCGGATATAAGACCTCATGCATTATCATCATTACTGTTATTTCATTATTGTGAGTTTTTCGTGTCGATGGAAACTGGTGACATTCATTGACGTCTGAGTGACTGCAAATATCCTCAGAACTATTCTCAGTATTCTAACCCTCAGCAATATTTTGCACTAGATGGCTCAAGTTCTTTCTCGGATCTCAAATCATTATTATCATACATTATTTATTAAGAAAATGTAATTTTTCTGAAATAGAAATATAAAACAGACTTATTGACTTAGAAAGAAATTCAAAAGTCTATTCAAAAAGTCAATGAGATACTTGTACTAACAGAACTTTTAAACTGTCGAAACAAAAAGTATGCAGGCAAGGGTGTTGGAGTTTGTCGGTGCATTGATCCATTTAAAATCATGATACCTCAAACTAACTGTAATTCACCAGCTGGGGTTAAAAGGGCAAATCTAGGCTTCAGGAAAAGCCTCACTCTCCGAAAAATTGAGTAACATAGAAAGACCGCGCCAGCCAGTTACTTCATTTATCAGTCTCTCAAATACAACAAAAGCGACATAATTTCTTTATATATATATATATATATATATATAATTGTTATACCATTATGTATTAAGAAGTAGTTGTTAATTGTTAACAGAGAGTTTTACTTGTCTTTGAATTGCCAATACCCAGGTAACTTGTTCCAACGAACCACCTAGACTGCCAGAAAAAATACCGATAGATTGTGTCATCTCTCTTCAGTGGATCTTTCAAATGCAACATGGGCTCAAAGGGAGTTGATAAACCATCTTTCCGGAAAAACATGTAATAGTCACGGAACGAAGACCGCAATCAATTACCGTAACTAGCATAAAACCACAGTATAAATTCTACAGATAAGATATTTGCAAAAAACGACTTTGGGAAAGCTGGAACAAAATTTGCTTTAGATTAATTTTTAACAAAAACGACCCAACTTTTTAATATATGAAAAATCAATTATTTACTGGATTGTAATATAATTGTCAGAAAATTGGAGGCGCTCTTGGTGTGACGATTACTGTTGTAGGAAATGGGCTTGCCGTGACAATTTCAAATCCTGGATGAGGTGAGCGTTTTACTTCCCGTTAATGTCTTTAGGAAAGGCATGAATTCAGCACTTCTACCCACAGTTATTGGTAAATAGTAGAACATACTGGGCTCTTTAGCCTTGATATGGCAACTGGTCTAGTAAGAAAGAAACTCTGAATTCATACCAGCAGTACACCGTAGAAAAAAACTGACCTTGCATCGTATTCTGCCCATTACCTAAGGGTTGAACAAATAAAAAAATTGTTGGTATATATTTGATAAGGAACAAAATATCTTGTTTTCAAATTTTGAATAAAATTTCTCCTTTTCACAGTCAAGTAATCTTTCCTCTTCAAAAATAAAAGCATAATCTTTTTACAGTATTATTGACTTAAAACTTTGTACATTTTTAAAATCTTGTACATTTTTCCTCTTAAATAACTTTCGTACACAATCTGCAACATTTTAGCTTGCAACTTATAGACCAAATAAATGTTCAATTGAATGCAAGCTTTCAAGAGGGTGCAGACCGGTAAAAAAACTATTTATATTGAGTCTTTTGATTTTCAAACAATGTTTTCTGATGAAAAAAATATGGACAATATTTACGGAAATTTACTTTGCTAAGTTATTAGAAGTTTGAGATTTTCTTGAAGTAAATCGAAATCAGCATAGCATTAACATCATTATCACCATGTCACGCCGCCAGCACGGATCTCCCTGACCCTCTCTCGCTACCCGTCTTTATCGTCCATCACTCTCAGTAGGTCTTCAAGGCTACATCCTGTATCGGCACAGAGCTGTTGTATATAGGTTCTAGCTGTCTAGGTTGCATTCTTTGTCTATTAATGTACGATTGTTTTGTATATATAGCCAAGGCAGCACTTTTATTTTAGACTTCTTGTTTCATGAAGAACAAAGATTGTAACTCTTGTATTAGTTGATAATATTAGGATGAGTCTAAACTTTTGTAATATTTTGGTACTTCCTAGTTTGCAGTGCGTATATCGCATGATCAAAGCAGTTCAGGAGGTGGTAAATACCCACTACAGTTGGTAGTATCATGGTAATTAGTGTGCTGGTACGTGGTGCATTGCTTCACCTTGTGTGGGATTTGAAAGCTGCACAGATTAACGTACAACGTAGTCTAATTCATGAACTTATGCTTTACAAGTTCGGACTGGGCCATAACACCGTGGAAGCTACTAAAAACATTGATGATCACAGTACAGAAACCAGATGGTTCAAAATTTTTGGTACAAGCTGCAAAGGCCTCGATAATCAGGCAAGGTCCAGTAGACCTAAAACCGTGGATTTATAGACTGTGCTCCCAGATGTTGGATATTGACTTTGACATGCTGCATAAATTGCGTGGTGGGGCGTGCTGAAAAGACGTGTGACGCTGGAAAAGGGAATGATAAGATCTGCACCTGTTTCCTAAGGCAAACAAAACTCGAAAGAAATGCCACGTGAATTGTATGGGTGGCATGCAAGAAAAAAGTGGGACCATGAAGATTGTGTAGACGTCTGGAAACTTATATAAAAGCTCGGCTGGAAGAACGAACGAGCTCGGTGGAAGAGTTACTGGACGTCATGTCGCTCTGGGGTCTAGCCTTGGGCTAGAGTGTCCAGAGTTGAAAGCAAGAGAAAGGCCTGAGTTGTACGAGACGCACAAAAGCTGAAGTCTTGCTGAAGTCAAAAACATGGAGAATCTAGGACAATTCGGCGCCTTGAGATGGCCTTGACGAGGCTCATGAAATTTGAGAAGCGAGTAGAACTAAGATATTTCGATACCTTAAGATGGTCCGATACCAGTCTTGCAAAAGCAGAACGAAGAAGAAGCGTTTCAGTTAAAATTCGTATCTCACTCTCTGTAGCATCTTAGCCGTCTTCGACTCTCCTTCACTCCACTATTTCGTACATTTAAGGTGATTTGAAAAAAGAAAAGAAGAAGATTATATTTTTATACATTAAAGTTGTTGTGAAGCACTCCGACACCATGTCGAAAGTTGTAACACAACACAAATACAAAACAACTCTGTTAGTTTCAGGATACGTTTATTAGCTACAACTCTTTTTCCAGTTGTCACCGAAAAAAGAGAGAGAGAGAGAGAGAGAGAAGGTGGGGGAAATATGTCAACTAATTAGATAGAGAGACAGAATAAGAAGTGAGAGATTGGTCCTTTCTCCGCTGATCGACCGCCTGTGCACGCGCGTTGGTGGCTGCGGCCAATCCCATGTGTGCCTCTCTGCTCAGTCTGCTTCCGGTCTTCGGACTGCCGACTGACTGATCGTGTCTTCGAAATCTTATGTATTTTCTTAAAATTATTCTCTTAACTAATGCTTTAATCACACGTAATCACTAAAACATTTTAGTGATACGTCATAGCTAAATGTTAGTCGATATCTATCTATATGTTTATCTTCAATATTTTGCTGATTCTAAAACAAACCTGTCGCGCTTATTCTGAAGAGAGTTGGCTAGTTTATGCAAAACAAGATTTACCCGCTTTGACGTTTAGAAATCGAACACCCGCAACTACGAACTCAAAGTTCAACTAGAAAAAACTTATCACTAAAATAATTAACTAAATTCCAAATTAATTTACAATTGTTTTTCCCTGTATACAACGCGAGTCATAGATACAAATCCGTTGAGTAGCACTCAGGCAAATTCGTTTTATTACATTTCAGTGTGGTTTGTTTCGTTCAAGACCTCGGCGAAGCATCCAGAGTCTCTGAATTGAACCTTACGTTACTAAAATATTAAAAAGCTTTTTATTCATTCAAGCATTAGGACAATCAGTCAGAATTGAGCATACTGATCAGCAATGTTCATTTCCTTCTTTTTAATAATCCATTGGTCACCAGTCTTTCTTGGAAAGAAAAGATTTTTTCATTAAATAGTAGTGTAACGAGCAGCAGACTAAGCGGCTCGTGCATTTGCTCATTGTATTTTACCTTGTGCATATCAAGACAAATAAGTTTTCGAAGGGCTGGATCTGCTCACGAATGGGGGACAATTTAATTTCAGAAACTTTCTCTAGCTTTGCTCCACTCCCACCCACCCCACTGCGCATGGCACGAATTCTAACTTGCCACTACTATGTTTCTCGAACCGCTAACCACAATCTTTCACATCCACCTCGTCTCACTGGTCACTGAAAACGAACTGATTGCCCCTTTGACTGAAATCTAATGGTTAGTTTACAAAACTCGACTCTTATATATGGAGCCGCAATCCTCCCTTTCGGAGCATGGAACATCCAAATTTAGACTCTAGAAATGGCGACTGTTCATCGCCAAAAGTCGTGTCCAGTAAAGGAGATAAAAATGAATATTCCTTATCCTGAAATTTTGACTGGCATGAGCACATACACACGCACACACACACACACTTTTGTCCCTATACAGACATATATATATATATATATATATATATATATATATATACCTACACCCACTCATATATATATATATACCGCGATATATAAATGTATACACGTATAGGTTCAACCATACCCAAAAACACTCATCGTATACTTACACACAAATTTGCATGGATATGTCTAGGCCAACTCACACGCACACATATATATTTCTACACCAACTCATATATCTACCGTGATATACATACATATACACACACACATATGTAAACCTATATACTAATACTACACCAAATGCTCATGTCAAGGTAACGTTCAGCACAATTCTAAAATACTTTCTATGTTCTAATGTATAATGTCATGACTTGAAATATAACTTTTTGTTTCTTTCTTGATACCTGTGACCCTATAAGTGCATGTAGTGCTGCGAGCCACTTATAGATCGAAGTTTCTGGTGAATCTGCTTGTCCGGATTTCTGTGCCCACGTTGTGTTGTTCGATCGACGGGAAAGTTGGGGAAGAGTTTATTCGGACTTCTCGTGGTTCTGGCTGGATCGGAAGACGGTCAACTTTACCGGAGCTGTTAGCTGGTCAACAACCTCAATAACTCTGGGACGCTTGTTAACAGTTGTAAATAACACAGCCTTTATTCATAATACAATAATTAAAAATCAAGTACAGCAACAACAACAACAAGAGGTTTCATTTGGAATAAGAAGGGATAAGTTGACTGGCGATAACAGTTAGCCTCGAGCCTGATTTGAGCAAATTATTTTTCATAGGAATGGTCAAGTTGAAAACTGGGTAAAGTGGCAGTAGTGGCAAAGAGGTGGGCAAGGGCTTCATGTCTTTGATCTGCGGAACCAGCCTTCGATCTACCAATTCCCTTTTCGGGACCTTCTTTTATGGGGGTCCAGACCCCTGACTATATAGCCCCGATTGGTCTGCTAATAGAAACGCTGGACCAATGGCCCCATAGTGTAATCATCGGTGGCGGGTAGAGAAGCTCCACACCGAGACCCGTGTTAAACTGGACATCCAATCAAAAACTATAGCCCTGAATTGCACGTATTGGAGAGCTGCACCCTGCTTTTCTTTGATTGGTGAGCAACTCAATAATATTCAAATATTATATTAATGGCCTTGTGTCAGGATTTTAGCCGTAATTTTCTTAGATTTGCACTCAGCTGACGTTAGAATTGGAAAAAAAATTGTTTTTCTATAGCGTCAATCAAAACTTAGATCGACCGATTCGACCCTTCCAGTTAAAAATCTTGGTGTCCTTGTCAACTGTTGGTTTGTTCTTTCAACTTTACCCATTCTAGCGTATGGTATCGCCAGGTGTAAATCCATGATTATTATTATTATTATTATTATTATTATTATTATTATTATATTTTTCTACCAAAAGACTATAACTAATCTTCAACAATTATCCCAATTAGTCCTAAGTATCTAATTTAATATCGCCAGTAAACTTGTAACACTATGATAGCGTTACATATCTGCAAAATATATTTCAGCTTATTACCTCTTATTGAACCTAGTCTGGCAAGTGTAATGCACCAAGTGATTACCTAAATTTCTACAGCATTCTGCAGAACTAGCTTGCTACCCATAACATTATGATAAGACTTCTTTTGGTAAGATACCCAGTTCACCTAATTCAAAGTAAATAAATTATTTTCATACGTTCAATATTTTCTGCTGCATTATGGATCGAAAATCACTAATTCTATATTTCTGGCAAGGCACAGCGTGATAAATATCAGCTTAATTGGTTTAAAGCAGGAACAAGTTATTATTATTATTTTTAAAAGTTATTTTCTCTTTTAGCTTCCGGTAAACACACATAACTCAAAGCTAAGAGGTATATTAGATTATATGAAAGAATTCATGTGTTAGTTATTATGTACTCTAGGCAAAGATATACTGAATGTCTTACCTGAATTAGATCATTTTGTTTTAAATAGTTTTGTCGTTAGATTAACTAGAAGTAGTCTTTTTATCCTTGCCAAATTGCTCAGGGAAAGAGAAGCAAAACAAGATCACACTCAACTTTAATACTTATGCCCAAACAAATGTATATGTACGATAGTAACTTGCATAAACAAGACATACTGTAGTTTTTGTGGCACCTTTCTATAAAAAATTGAGTCTTATAAGGTGTAAAACGTAAAAAATAGGTCATGGTTTAGTATTTACAAAATAAAAGGGGCAAAATTTGAATATTCTTTATGATTAATACAACAGAAATTTGATTAACACACTGGCACGAAGAGCAGGCGGATTTTCTTTTTTCTTCGATTATATCATTTGGGAACATAGCAATTACAGGTGATAATTAAGTGAAAAGGAAACATTTCTGAGTTAATGTCAACAGCAATTAAATGCCATGGAGCAATTAATATACATTTTTAATTTGGAAATACACTCGTCATGTACGTAGTTATGTAAAGGAGTACTGATGTCCGATGTCATCTTCGACTGCTCTTAATTTCAGTTTATTAATTTTGTGGAACGCTCCATTAAAACATTTTACCTGCCATGAATCTAATTTCTTTGGAATGTAGAATCTAATTTAAAAGAAATTGAAGTCTACTTTAAAAATGATTAATTATTGACTTCTCGGAAAAAATAAATGTTAACGATTTTTATCATTAAGAAAAGCAGTCTACAACAATTGGCGCGATAAATTAGCCATTAATTAATATTCAGTCAATCAAGTTTGATGAAAATCGTTGCACTCTGTGATATTAAAAGCAAAACCTTTCGGAAAAAGTTGTCAATCATCATTTATTCCCTATCAATGTTTATTGTCCATTTGTTCATATTATTAGTAACTTGAATATTTCTCTGCCGGAATGTTCATAACTGTCCGTGAGGTAGAACAAAGGAATGGAGAATTATTTTTAGAAGACTGAATAACCTGGAATCATAAAGAAGTTTTACTTGAAGCTTGTTCTTATCCACCACTGCAGGCAATTTATACAAATTTATCGTGTCAATCACTTTCTTGTCAATATCAAAATTAACCTGTTGGAGGTACTATCTCTGCTTATTATGAAGGAGACAAAATCGATTTCTTAGCTAGGATATCGCAATTGTTTCACCTTCACTTTCCATGATTTTTTAAAACTTTTCAAATACAAGATAATTAATAATCTGTCAACATTGACAAAATGAAAGGTTCTCCTATACTGCTAGCCTAGAGTACGATGTACGGAGTTCTGGCTATTGTACTTATTTTGCGATCTTTAGGATTGGAATGTTGAATTTTCAGCGCTACAGATTCTAACTCCCTTCAAATACTCTCAGGCTTATTATTGTCAGACTCCTTACTTCTATATATACTCAGTGGGACTTGCCAACAAGCGTACCCGACCTCAATAAACAAAACCCCGCGATCTCCAAGCATATCAACAAATCAAACCCACAACAAACTGCAATGTCGCTGCACACCCTAAACATAGTGTTATCTGCAAATCATTTTACCATATATCAATAAATCCTGTTTACCACTTCACAACAATATATCGAATAAGTTGTTGGAGAAATTTTAATATTACAAAGAATTATATTCAAGTATACATGTGTGGGGGTTGTATGTAATTTGGTTATTTTAGTAGATGTGCGTCCGTACTTTACGGGTATTGCTCTCTAAATTATTTCCACCACAAATACAACACAAGACTTTACAATCGTGTGAAAGAAATGGAATAGAACACAACGAACATCAAACAACAAACAATTTAATATGCATATAACAGAATATGAAAACAAATAAAATACATGATGTGTAAATGGCCTTTTGGAAAATAAAGTTTGGCAAGAAGAAAATAAATTTGTTTAAAGGTGTATGTATGTTAACGGAGTCCGTAAATAAGTCGTTCTTACTTACATTAAGTTCATAGCGGGTTTTATGATTGTGGCGACAGCGTGTCGCGTTGATGAAAGAAAGTTTGTCGGGTTTTTCTTTTGAATGTAATTCGCGACCATCTGTAGCTAGGTCATGAACTAGTTGAGGAAGGAAAGGAATTTGCCGGACAGAATATCGGCTACTGCTTTACTGGCTTAGTGGCTTGTCTTAGTCTTCGTCTTCGTGAATGGCTCCCTAACTCTGTGTTATTTATATCCTACAGGTGGATCAAAGAATCGTCCTAAAATTTTGGCGCGTAGACATTTATTGACCAATCAGATTTGTATTTTACAATTTATTTTCGAGCCTAAATATTTTCTGTTAGTTGACTTCCGATCCTATTTTTCTAGAATGTTCTATTCTATGTTCTTAGCTGATTGGTTGAAAAATATAAAAATGTAACTTATATGCTAATGCAGTTTTGATCCTAAATTTCCTGAATGTTTTTAAGTATGTTTTTATTGCTTATTTTAAGACTAGAAAAAATGTGTATCCTGTACATGTAAACAACCAAATATATTATCTGTACGTGTGAGTGTATATGTATGTGTGTGACGTTATTGCTATCAAGTTGGAAAAATGCAGTGGGACCGAAGATGTCTTTTGTATTCTTATTCGTTATCGGTTAAATCTTTTCGAATTCATCGAGTAAAAATCCAACTCGAAACACTTTCATGATAAATATACCGACTACGACCTTTGGACCTGGAATTGCTCAACTCTTCCAGCTGGAAGATACTTTCTTCTCCTTCTGTGATGGGACCAGTTTTTTTATATCAATCGCCGGGCTTGTAAAATTCTCAAGAATTTTCAAGACAATTCCACAACATCCTAGAAACAGAAAGTACATTGTCATTTCTTTTTTCTTTGTTCCATTTTACGTGGGTAGCCTCATGATTACAGAGGATCAAGGGTTCGTTTCATTTAACCGTTAAAACCGGCGTCAACATGACTTGACTATGATACTTTAGCGATAGGTGAAATGGTTATTATTGTTTAGCGAGGGGGAACCATTTTGTAGGAGTGATATTTGTAGGATGATTTTAGCTGGAGATTTTGTAGGTGTGATATTAGCGAGAGGGAACTTTGTTTGTGTTTAGCGAGGATAGGTTGTAACGTGTGTGTGTTTACATTGAGTTGTTTCCTCGCTTAGTGTTGTTAGTCCCCTCGCTAAGTTTAAGGGTAAATAAAGGTAGAATGATGATGAAGTAAGATGGCGATAGTCGAAATGTGTTTAAGGATAAGGTTTTTATTTGCAACATGGAATATTGGTTTGCTTTTAGTGCTGCAAGACTCGTGAAGGGTTGTGAGTATTGAGACGAAATTGAGTTATGAGATGTTGAGAAGGTTGAGATGGCAGCGTGTGTCGTCGGACGTGTGAGGGATTGTGTTCGTTGCATTTTGACGAAAGACATGCTGCAGTAGTAGGAATTGAACTTTGGATGTCACCGTGAGTTTCGTGTCTGGTATTTGGGGAAAGTATGCGTTATCTCCATTAAGGTGGCCCAGAGGTGAATTGAGAGCTAGCGTGTCGAGAGCGGGATTACGCGTCAGATCGACATAGCCAATTTTGGGGTGACATAAAGTTGTGCCTGTGCGAGGCATGTTGAATGCATCTAATTTATATTCAACTGGGATTCCTTGTAGGGAATCCATAAATTAGATGGGTTCCCTCGTTTGTCTATGCTGCTGCTTCTGCTATTCTAGAGCCGCAGTGAGATGTCTGCACTGGGCGGCGTTGTCCAGCTAAAAAGCATCGCTATTGAAGAACGGCAAATGTGACGTCTGCACTGGTCGGCGTTCTCCAGCCAAAGAGAGTGTGTTTTGCAGCTTACCCAATTTGTTGGCCGGAAATGAAAGGTCCGGGCTGAATAGGATAGGTCATCCTGATTGGGTGAAATTAAGTGTCGCATTAAATTAGCGCGTCAAACCAAAATACGAAATTTTTTCTTTCTCTACAATACCTTACATCGATCCTATCTCTTCTCTGGGCAAAGTTCAATAACAAAGAGATTCATTTGGATGCGAATAGAACTCACCAGAGCTCGCAATAAAATTGTCAATGAAATTTTTTCGACGGACCTTAAATATATATATATATATATATATATATATATATATAAAACTGAAATCCATCCAAAGCCCCAGTTACACAAATTTTCTTCATTACCACCATTTTAAAATTATTACTTAGTGAAATCTTTCAGAACTATGTCCATTCTCTGTTTCTCTTCATTGTATTGTCGACCTATTTTTTTTTTTTTTTTGTTATATTTTTTGTTATTAGGGATCCACTTCAACACTTCTAACCAATTATACAAGCATATAGAAAACAATTACCGCAACGTAAAACAGAAGAATGCATTAAAAAGTTCACACAATAAAATCATTGACGATTGATGACAAAATCATAAATGATAGGTGACGTCCTCCTTTATTTCTCTACTGTTCACACTCGTTAGTCTGTCTCTTTATTAATTAAACTTCTTCAGAAATTTACTTTCCATAATCTGAAACAAAAATTTAATTCTTCAACTCCAGCATATTGATTTTATAATCGGGCCAGATTGGGAATCGGTCGAGAAAAACTATCACCCCAGAAGAAATGTATTATTAGCAAAATTGCTCAGCAGAAGTCAATTTTGTCTACCCTAAAGGTAGTCAAATCTTACTTTAATCACTTACTTTAACCACAAGAGGAATTTCCGTCGTGCGTCCATTTGTTATTTTTCAATGTTGATCAAGAAATCACGGGTAATTTAATCTGATGCAACACCTTCAAGCGGCGATATCATCGCCTTCAGTTATGTCTGAATGTTGATCAATAATTCTTTTCTTGGTCGTTCATTTTTCTGCTCTTCCTCTATTCATTTTGTTGTAGTCCTATTACCAAACCATTCCACCTTAAGTCTTTAAAAGATATCTGCTATCACACCAACTAAATTCTTTATCTACTCCTTCTTACCCCTCTCTTTTCGACTTTTGCCATGCCTTACGTCCGGTTCACCGCAATGACCTTTCCATACTTTGGCAACAAATCAATAGCTTCCTTCCTAAAGGGACATTCTTCTTTGGCTTTCCCATTTTTTCTCTTAGTCGAGGAGGCAACGTTTTCTTCTTCACTAGTATGCTTTTTATTCTTTATTTTCTATCATTACAACGTTCCATACATTCCCTATAATCTCCATAAGTATCGTCCATGCTTTCATAAATGCTACAGCAATTAAATGGTACCTTATTTCTAGTGCCACTACTTGATATCTCTTCTTTGTCACTGTCAACCATCTGACTTTCTCTCATGATCGTTTGTGTTTTCATCACTCTCGTTCATAGACTTTTATCTCTGACGACATTTAAGATTTGCATAATTACTTTCTTCGATGTCCTAATCATCACCCGAAAATTCAGAATAGACAGGTCCGACTAATATAATCTTCCACACTGGTTGACCAATATCGGGTACATCCCATTTGACAACGTTTGCAGCACGTAGATGTTCTGCATGTGCTTTTACTACCGTGTTCATTAACTGGTCTTTAATTCTATATGATACTGACCATATTTTTTCCTTGATTATTTAATTTTGTTTCCACGTTTTAACAAATTTCACACGTTTTTAGTGTTTCCTTTAGAAGACAAAATCTCCAACCTTAAAGTCTACATCCATGGTTTTGCTATTTAACCAATCTGCTTGACGTTGCTTTTTTTTCATAAGGTTGCTCCTGACAAAAGTAAAAGCTCGTTGCTGTTCTGAGAGGGCTTGCCCATCTCCATAATATAACCGGCGATGCTTCAATATATTGTTTTGTGGGAGGATAATATCCCTACCATAAAATAAATAAAACAGTGACAATTTTGTAGATTCATATTAAATCGAAAGGCTTCAAGCATCTGATTGATTTATACATCCCATGAACCTTTGTTATCTCCTATTTTCTTAGCTAAAATATCGTTAATGGTTCTCTAAAATTATTCTACCAAATTGTTACTCTAGGGTTGGTAAAAAGGAGTGGTCATATAATGAACTTTCAACTCTTCAATGGTTTTCTTCATAATTCTATTGATATTCTCCCGACCATTATCAGATACTATCTCAAGTGAGACACCAAATCTTGGTAATATCTCTTCTACCAATAAGTAACTGACGGTGTCCGCATTTTTTAAGGACCGGAAAACATTCGAGCCATCCACTATAAATATCTATGAATGATACGATATATTGATTTCTTGAAAGTATTTCACGGTACCGCCAGCAAATATCTACAGCGATTTTTGCAGAAGGGAGTGGGGAATATTAGATTCTTGTATGTGTAGTTGGAGAGTACTTAAATTTTCTTTTTGGCACGAAATACATCTATTCACGTGTTCAACCACTTTCCTCATAAGACGTAGCCAAAAAAAAAAAGCAGTTTTATTGCGTGAAATGCCTTTTCCGCACCCATATAGCTGTTATCATTATGGTAAAGTACGAGCACTACAGTCCTTCGGTGTGATGGGCTGTATAATCTCACTACTGGTTCGTCGGATTGAAGCAAATAATAGAAAACATATTCTATAATTTTGTAAAAGAGGTTTTTTATTCTGTTTTTAAGCTCTAAGATATTCTTATGCAAATCCTTTTCTCTAATTATATCAATATCAGGCAATCAGTTTTTATTATTCTATTGTTTTATTTTATTATTCTATTGTTCTTGAACAAGTCCTGGAGGAAACACTCAACAAAGCACCAACTAACCCGGCCACCTACCTCCCATCACAAAAACTATCCAAGTTAGACGAACCAGACATGCAGGACACTGCTGGAGAAGCAGGGACGAGCTCATAAGTGATGTACTCCTATGGACCCCCACATATGGCCGAGCAAAAGCAGGACGACCAGCTCGAACATACATACAGCAGCTATGTCAGGATACGGGATGTAGCCCTGAAGACCTGCCAGAGGCGATGAACGATAGAGAGAAGTGGCGAGAGAGGGTCAGGGATATCCGTGCTGGCGGCACGAGATGATGATGTTGATGATTCTATTGGTAAGGGCGCCTCATTTTTCTATGATGCAAACTCCTATGCTCAAATGGTTGAAATTTATGGCACTGTCATCGATCTCGAACGGTTTCTCACCTTCGTCTCTTGGTATGCCCTTCGAACGAGATAGCAAGTCCACACATACGCTAATCTTGCCCGGTAGATATTCTATCATGCAATTATATCGCATTTCCGTTTGCCCGATCTGCGGTAAACGGTATTAGTCTGTTTTTCGAATTCGAAGGTTGTGTCCACCTTTTTTATGGTTCCTGTGTTCAATGACTCTATCCGTATTGTACCCTGGTCTGTATACAGCTACGGAGCTCCCCTTACCTGCAGGCCGGCTATTCTGATTATATATATCCCGTGATGTCATATCTTAGCTGTCTAGCATGACAGACCTCCAACGGCTCATGATCGACATCGGGTGGGGATATTAACCCTCAACCGATTCGTATCTCCGGAGTGTGCTTTTTGGTATGCACTTTCAATGGTGGGTGGCTCGTATCTTGATACTGCTAGTTTTCCTTCAGGAACTTTTAGACTGTCTATGAAAAAACTCTTAACCTGACCACATAACTATTGGATTTCCCTTATCTGTACCATTATATGCCTTCTACTGTAGAATTCTTTGCGTATAATTCAGTTACATCGCTAGTTTTAATAAAAATTCATGTGCCTTTGGATCAGCTCCATAATATTCCCGGGGCATTTGCTATAGTTGCAACCATGATGGGTCTTCATTTCTCCCTATTATTGCCTATATGTATCTTCTGACAGCTCCAACTCTCAAGAGTAGAGTCACTTGACATTTTCTTTTCTCGCTAACCTTATTCATTGTAAAATATTTTTACATTTTCTCCATCCAAACCCCATACTGGCCGTCATCCTTGCAAATTTAGCGAATTCGTTTTTTGCGAATTCATTTTTTAGCGAATTCGTTACCAATTTTGCTGCATCGATAAACTCCGTCGTGATTTTTAGTTGAGATTCCATTTCTATGAATATTCATCTTTATTATATATATATATATATGTTTGAAATTTTTTCACACCAGTGTTAGCTGATGGTTTTTCACAGGAATTTGAGTGAAAGCAAATCTTCTCAAGTATGCGGTACACTTCTCAGTATTCTGGCCGATCGTAATAATGCTGCAGTCTGGATGGTCTGCATTAGTCATCTTATTTCTATGTTTTCCAGTTCTTTTTACCAGTCATTTGGGGATCGTACCAAGAGCGTCAATTACAATTGGTGTCACCGTCATATTCATATTCCACAGTTTTTTTAGTTCTCTTGCAAGGTGTAGATATTTATCTCTCTTTTCGATTTCTTTTCATTTTAATTTGAGGTCTGCAGCGACTGCAAAGTTCCCTATTCGGAGCTAGGTTTGATGGTCTGGACGATGTTAGATGATCCGTTGTAACCGAAAATTCCAGAGAACTTTGTGCATCTCATTCCAAGACGGATTCTGGGTTGTGCATATACCACTTGTTCGTATGGTCAAATGTAATTGCTTGCACAATTCCCAGTTGATTACCTTCCCCACCCAGTCGTGTCAAGTCTTATACTTTTTTGCGCTAATTTGTAGCATTCTCTTATAATATGATTGGTCGTTTCGTCTCTATCACTACATAACCTACATTAGCTATTTTGTGGCGCCATATCTATTTTTGCTTAAACATTGTTGGTCCTTATGGTGTTTTTATGTTCTACTATTAGAGATTCAGTTTCTCTCTTAAGTTTTCCCTTTCTTAGTCATGTCCAAGTCTTCTCGCCTGAGATTTTGAAAGTTGGTCGCTTGAAATATCCATACAATTGCTTTTCCCAGTTTTGCTTTCTAGTTTTTGTTGCTCTGATGAGTCTTGTGTTGTTTGTGTTGTTTCTGGTCTCTGTAATTAGTCTTTCTTTGCTCTTTTTTAAGTGGTCTTCGTGTCATCTTGTCGATGTATCAACGCTATCTTCAATACTGGCAAGTCTTCTTCCTTCTTTTCATGTCACTTATAGCCTGTCTATATTACCCTCGGGATGTAAAGCCTTATGCATCGTCATGAGTTTTTTTTTTTTTTATCTCTGGTCCATTTGTTGAAATTCATCCCTCTTCCACTTTATGAATGATCCCGAGTATCTTATTAATTGGACAGCCCAAGTGTTTATCCCTTTGATGAGGTTTCTGTTGTGTAGCTCGGTTTCGAGAAGTTTTCTCGTTCTCTAGAGCTACTCTTTTGTTTTTTGGATTTTTTCTTTTCTTTCATCTCAACTTGTTTGATGATATCCGCTTCCAATATACCCGAGTACTAGTAAGTTTCTTTTTCTCCAAACGTTCTGATTTTTCTTGATTTGGTAGTTCTCTTCCTTCCGTCATTTGTTATTTTCCACTTTCCATTATTAGCATGGTACATTTTTCTATGCCAAAATCCATCCTTATATCCTGACTGTATTCCTCACAGCTTGTACCAGAGTTACCAATTCTTTTTCATTTTTATCAAACTGCTTGATATCGTCCATGTACATGAGGTGGTTAATCTTTTCTTGCGATTTAATATATTTGTAGCTCCCTATGCATTTCTTGAATATGGGATTGAGTGGCACCACCGCTATTAAAATAGTAACGGTGTTAGCGCATCTCACTGGAATATACTTCTCCGGATTTTCCCCATAGCAAAATTTTTCCCTGCCGATATCTATTCCACTCTCAATGGTTTCCTTGATAAACTTTATGACTTTGTCGGCTATCTTGTACATTTTGTGACTATATATTATCCAGCTCTGCGGGACCATATCATATGCTTTTCATCAATACACGGCATAGCTACATTTTTCCAGCCCGTTTTGCTGTATTTGAGGATGTGTGGATCAATGTATAGTAGATTCCCTTTTATCCTAGTTCCTTTTTGGCACCCTTTCTGTTTTTCGGCCAACAGTTCGAAGCTTATTAGCGAATAGTAAATCTCATCCTAATTTGTGCTGTTAATATTTTCCCCATCATCGGTAGGCACATTATTGGTCTGTAGTTGATGAGGGCGGTTCTTTGTTGAGGGTCTTTTTGGATCAGGGTGGTCTTTTCTTTGGTCATCCATTCGGATATGTCTTGTAAGCATCTATTCATTTCGATAGCCAGTAGATGGAGGTGAATTTTTTAAATCAGTATCCATGTATGCCAACATGGCTTGGTGCTTTCCAATTTGATACTTTTTTAGTGTTGCTCTGTGTGAGTCGCGGTGTATTTCATTTTCGGACCTTCTTCTAACTCTTTTTTATGCTGTTTATCCATTCGACTTTTAGGTTATGTAATCATCGTTCCTATATTTTGCTCCAAAATTGCTTTTTCCTTTGTCATGCGGTTGTTAGTATGTCTTCGTGCATTCTCCTACCACTTGCTGGTAGATTTTTTTCATCGTTTTGTAGTATTCTGTTTTGTCTTTTTTGTTTTATCTTGTTTCAATATCTTTTTAATCTTCCTTCATTCGCCAGTATCTTCTGATTTATTTCTTCAAGTTGTATTTCTTTAGTTTTACTTGTGTTGCTTTTCTCTTTTCGTCCTAACATATTCCAGCGTTTTTCCCCAGTCTTATAATTTTTTCTTGTTGTCGTAGATTCCTTATCTGCGTTTCCAGTCGCATTTTCCATTTAGGATTTGAGTTTCTGTTCGTGTTCTTTAAGTGAACACTGACTTTTTCTCAGACTAATTTCAATCTAGCATAGATTACTTCGTTCAATTCGGTGATGTTTTTCGTTGAGATATGTGATAATAATTTGTTTTTCAATTTCTACCATGACTGTTTTCCAGTCTTGGTTTCTGAGATATGGGAATGTGATCTTTTCATACATAATTCTCTTTGTAATCTCTATATTCATTTTTTCTTCTTGCGTTAGTCTTTATTCTGTGGTGCTTGGGTGTATGGTATTTCGATTTCAATATTTTGGATTTCAATTTGGTTAGATAGTTCTTGTTTTTCAGTATTTAAGGTCTCGATTATTGTATTAGGGTCTTATTGACATAATTCCCTATTTATTAGTTGATGTATTTCTAATATTTCATAGTCAAAAAACCAACCAGTCTTTATCATCGTCCGAACTCGGTCAACGAGTCTTTTGCTTGTCTTAAATCAAGAGCATTTTATCCAGATTTCTATTATTCTTTTTCTATACCCTCTGTGTGTAGGGTTACTCCAAAAATAACAGTGAAGTCAAAGATTGTTGTCTTCCCAAGTCCATTTTCTGCGTTGTTGTCTCTGGTTTGAGTCGTTGCATAGTTCGTCGTTTGTCTACCAGAAAAAAGAACAGCCAACATTTGCAAGATGCATCTCAGGTCCCTCGTGTTGCCTATGAAGTGAGCATCTGCCGATATTGACAGCCAAGCCTGTTGTCAGGGTCCAACGTTGAATTAAGTTTTGGTTTTGCATTTTTTTCTTTGGTAGTATATTGTGCCTATGTCAGAATCAGGGGTTGTTTATTATCTGAGCTCCTGTCATAGATTTAACAAAGTACCCTTAACGTAAGAGAACTCTTAAGCGGGTTACAAAGAACCCCTCCTTATGTATTTATCAAGTTTTGAATTATTATTATAATTATTGTTATTATTTTCGGAGAGTTTTCACACCAACACTAGTAAATGGTTTATCACAGGAGTTTCAGTGAAAGCAAGTTTCCTCAAGTTTCCAGGACTCCTCTCAGTACTTTCGCCGATCTCAGCAACGCTGTAGTCTGGATGCGCTCCAATCACTCTCTCATTTCCAAGTCCACCAGTCTCTGTGCTTATCCTTTGCTGACTGTTCCATGAGCACCAATTACAATTTGTATCACAATCACTTTCATATTCCACTGTTTTTTTCAGTCCCCTAGCGAGGTCCACGTACTTATCTTTCTTTTCACTTTCTTTTAATTTTACTGAATGATCATCGGAGACGGCAATGTTTTTATTCAGCTAGTTTTCTCTTCTTCTTTTCTTTTTTTTTTTTTTTTTGACTATCACTACGTCTGGTTGTCTGGCTGAGATTAGGTAATCTGTTTGATTCTCAAAATCCCAGAGACCTTTGCGCGTCTCATTCTTCAGGACAGATTTTGGGTTGCGCATATACCATTTGTTCGAATAGTCAAATTTCTTGCGCAATCCCCTGTGGATCACCTTCCCCACCAAGTCGTGTCAAGTCTTATACTCTTTTTGTGCTAATTTGCTGCATGTGCTTATTATGTGATTGATCATTTCGCCTCTATTACTACATAACATACATTTGATAGTTTGTCGCGTCTTATTTATTCTTTCTTTGATATAATTAGTTCTTATGGCGTTGTTTTGCGCTGCTTTTAAAAGAGATTCAGTTTCTCTATTAAGTCCAAGTTTTCTTGTGGGAGGTATCGCTTGTTTGTCGCTTAAAATGTCCATACGGTTGTTTTTCTTCAGATTTTTGTTTTCTGGTTATTTTCATTCTATTGGTCTTCGTCTTGTCAGTATTGTTTCTGGTAGCTGTAATAGGCCTTCTGTCGCGCTTTTCTATGTAGTCTTCAAATCGTTGTATCGATGCATCAAAGCCATCTTCAATGCTGGCAAATCCTATTCCTCCATCTTTTCTTGACACATATTCTGACAGCATCATCTCTTGGATGTTATGTCTTATGCTTGGTCATTAGTTTTCTTGTTCTCTGGTCCATTGAAGTTCTTCTCTTCCACTTCAAGAATATCTTTGTATGTGGACAGCCCAAGTGTTTATCCTTTTATAAGACTCCTGCAATTCAATTTGCTTTCGAGTAGCTTTATCGTTCACCTGAGATACTCTATCTTATCTTTTATTTCATCTTCAATTGTTTGATATTGTCTGCTTCCAATGTTCCCTAATATTTGTAGGTTTCCTTTTCTCCGAGCGTTGTAATTTTGTCTTGATTTGGTAGTTCCATTTCTTCCGTAATGTGTTGTTTCCCGATTTTCATTACTAGCGTGGTACATCTTTCTATGCCAAATTCTATCCCTATGTCCTAACTGAATATTCTCACTGCCTGTATTAGGGTTTCCAATTCTTCGTTTTTGGCAAACATTTGATGTCGTCCATATACATCAGGTGATTGATCTTTTCTTTCGATTTACTAAATTTATATCAGCATGTACATTTCATAAGTTTGTGACTGAGTGGCATCATCGTTATTACAAATAGTAATGGTGATAGTGCATCTCCCTGGATTATACTTTTCTGAATCTATGCCTGAGCGAGGCTTTTTCGTCCAGCTTTCAATTCTACTCTCCAGGTTTCCATGGTTTTCTCGATAAAGTTTATGACTTTGTCTGATATATTGTATATTTTGTGACAGCATGTTAGCCATCTTTGCGAGACATTTCATTTCCTTTTTATTGTCAAGCCACGCCATAGCTAAATTTTTTCGTCCTGTCTTGCTCTCGTTGAGGATGTGTTTATCAATGTATAGTAGCTCTCCTGTGCCTCTTGTCCACTTGCGGTATCCTTTCTGTTCTTCTGTGAACACTTCACGGCTTATTAACGAGACGTAAATCTCCTCCTTTATTTGTGCAGGTACGTTAGGAGTCTGTAGCTATTTGGGGCGTTTACTTTGAGGGGGGTCTCTCTGGATCAATGTGTTTTTTTCCTTCGGTCATCCATTCGGGTATGTCTGCTTCTTGTAAACATCTATTCATTTCGATCGCTAATCTATCATAGATGGAAGAGAAGTTTTTGAACCAGAATCCATGTATGCCATCATGGCCTGAGTTTTCAAATTTGGTATTTTTTGAGTATTGTTCCGAGTGAATCGATGTGTATTTTTGCCTTTGGTGCTTCTTCGAGTCCTTCTCTTTTCCCATGATCCAATTCTGCTTTTTGATCATGTCCTCTTCGTTCCCATATTTTTCACCAACTTGTTTTGTTTCCTTATTTTTGGTATGTCTACATGCAGAATTTTTTCGTTGTTTTGGTATGTCCTCTTTTGTCTGTATTGTTTTACCCTGTCTCACTATGTTTTAAATCTTCCTTCTTTCGTCAGTAGCTTCCGGTTCATTTCCCTGAGTTGTTTCGTTTGTTTTACTTGTGTTGCTTTTTCATTTTTGTCCCAACATGTTCCAGCGTTTTTCCTTTGGTTTATCATTTTTGCTTGTTGTAGATTTTTTATCTGCATTTCCGGTCGAATTTCCCATCCAGGTTTTGAATTTCTGTTTCTGTTTTTCGGGGAACCCCGATTTTTTCGCAGATTAAATTTGATCCTACATAAATTAGTTCGTTTAGTTCCGTGATGTTAATCGTTGAGATATGTGATAATAATTCTTTCATCTTTTTTCAATATATCTCTTGACAGTCCTACAGTCTTGGTTTCTTATCGATTGTAATCTAGTTTTCTAAATTCTTTCCTTCTTCCTGTGTTAGTATTTGCTCTGTGTGGTTTAGATGTGCAGTGTTTCTGTTGTTATTAGTTTTCGGTTCATTTGGGTTAGAGTTAACTTGTTTTTCAGTATTTGGTGTATCGGTTATCATATTAGTGTCTTGTATTTGTTCCTAATTTATTTTTTGGCGGATTTCTAGTATCTCAAGATCAAAAAACAATCCTTTCTTTATTATCATTCTAACTTGGTCAGTGAGTTTTTGGTTTGTTGTCTGAAACCTAGCGCATTCTTCCCAGATATCTATCATCCTTTTTCAAAACCCTTTTGTGTAGAGTTGCTCCTAAAATAACAGTGAAGTGCAAGTTCGCTGTCTTCCTTAGTCCATATTTTGTTTTGGTGTCTTGGTTTGTGTGGTTACTAAGGTCGTCATTAGCCTACTCGAAAAAAGATCAGCCAATATTAGCAGGATGCATATCGAATCTGCAATATTGGTTATCTAAGGAGCAGCAGCCGATCATGACACCCAAACCTGTTGTCGGCGTCCCACGTTGCGTTATGTTATGATTTGACATTTTTATCATGGGTAGTATATTGCATCTATACCAGACCCAGCAGTTGCTTAAAATCTACGCACCTGTTACAGATGTAACCAAGTAATCATTCAGTAAGAGAACTCATAAGCGGGTCATAAAAATTTTTTAAAGAAAATCGTATAATTTGGCAGTTTCCCCCATCCATAGATCCCTCTCTTATGGATAAGTAGTAGTAGTTTTCTGACTGAACTGTTTGACCCTGGTCGTTGAACTACGAAGTTCTTCCATTCAGCATCTGGTGAGGATCGCTGTAGACCCAACCTGGGATTAATTCGCCATCATTCACATCCACCATGCTGCTTTCCTTGGCTTCTTATGATATGCATTCAGTGAATTTCTCTTTCCACTCATCAGCTTTTGGATTTGATAAGTTTTGATTTAGTTCAAGTCCAACTGGTTATTTCCCTGCCAATGGGCATTTAGCTGATGCGAGTTATAAACTTTTAGGTCTTGCATATCATAACATA
This sequence comes from Sepioteuthis lessoniana, assembly GCA_963585895.1. Taxonomy (NCBI): domain Eukaryota; kingdom Metazoa; phylum Mollusca; class Cephalopoda; order Myopsida; family Loliginidae; genus Sepioteuthis; species Sepioteuthis lessoniana. The sequence goes on from OY757910.1 coordinate 132,807,380, forward strand.
GTGACTGGCATTTGCAGGAACATATTAAAATTTAAGTAAACCGTTTCTGCCTTTATATATCTTAAGAGCAAAATATTAGAGACGTGGGCAACGTAAGTAACAGAATTAAACATGATTTTCTTGAAAAATAGTTAAAGCAAGGTAAGAATTTAGATATTATACCTACAGTTTATCCAGTTCTTTGAAAATATATATATGAGTGCATAATCATATTTCAATAGAAAATAATGTTATTTATAATGAAGAATTATCTTGTTCTTGGAGTTGCCAACGTCTTAAAACCATAATAAAAACAACAACAAAAATGAATAAAGATATAATTAATAAATTTATAAAGCTTATTGTAATTAAGAATACTTATGAATTAAATTTGAACTATATATTAGAATTAAAGTCTGCATCAAATTTATGCATTAAATATTTAAAATTACACATGGAAATCATACATTATGAAGGTTAAAATACATCAAATAACATATAATTATCAACAGTGATACTTGCAATCAATATTTACTATCTTTATTAAAATTTTTAAAAACAAATTACGATCAACGTTTTCATTCAAATCTATTAAACTAATAAACATTTTAAATATCTTCGAAGCTACAAAAGACACATCATACCTCCTGGAATTCTCTTCTTTAATCACTATTTTACCACTAGTGAGTGCCTTACACAAGAGATAAACGGTGGTCTTTCACAAGAATCTGTGTGACAGCAAGTCTCTAAGGGTCTCTAAAATTCCTCTGAGTATTCTAGTAGATCTTAGCAATGCTGTGGTCTGGATGGTCTCGATTCTCTGATTTCCAATTCCTCCAGTCTTTTTCCAAACCGTTAGGCTATTTCGAAGTTTACCCATTACAATTGGTATCATCGTATTGTTACTATTACTGTTTTTGTTTTTGTTGCTGCTGCTGCTACTGTTGTTTTATTTCTTGCGATTTTTTTAACAACAGTAACTGATGGTTTTCACTGAAGTCCGAGTGCCAGTTAGTCTCAGGCCTCTTCAAAGTATTCTTCCCAAATTTAGCAGTGCTGTTATCTGGACGGTCTGGGTACTTCCTGTGAGCTCCAGTTCACTCAGTTTCTTTTCCGTTTATTCGAGACTCTTCTAAGGGCTCCAACTACAATTGGTATCATATGTTTCATTACTTGTTCAGCTCTGGCAAAATTTAGCTATTTGTCCAGCTTTTTACTTTCTAGCATTTTCATTCTGTAGTCTTCTGTAACGACAAAATACATTATTTGACAAATTATTTTCTTATTCTTAATCAAAACTAGGAATGGTTTTCTTACCTAGATTATGTAATCTCTCTTATCACAAAACTACACAAGCTGTTCTTCTATGTGCAACACAGTTGCCGTGATGCTTGATTATTTTGTTATCTGGTTTGGTTATGCCACGAGTTTTTCAGTTAGCTGTTAAGTTAGCAAAAATCTCTGAGCGGAAATGTAAGTCAAATTGGAAAATTTAAGCGAGTACATAACGTTCAATACTGGAAGGCCAAAATGTAAACAAAATGGATGCATATCTTGTCTGTGACAGGTTTGATTGGAGAAATAAAAACAGTAGTCAGTTAGCCAGTCGGTCAGTTGTCAGTTAGAAATTTGCATTCTAAGAGCTGGCGGGGCATGTCTTTTTGTGTCTGTTCATAGACCCTTACAGATTCTCTCTCCCCCCCCCTCTCTCTCTCTCTGCAATCTAAACATCGAACAATAAATGATTGTTAATTGTTGACGGAGAGTTCTTCTTATTTTTGCATGGCCAACACCCAAGCAACTTTGTTCCAACGGATCACGCCGACCGTCAGAAGTTCCGGATGAATTGTGTCATTCCCTGTCTGTGGATCTTTCAAACAGAATATGGCCACCGACAGGATTAATAAACTAACTATCCGAAAATGCATTTGCATCGTTACCAAGATTCGAGCCAGAAAATCTGCAACACAGCCAGACGCAGGATTTGGTCCTAAAAACCCACAGCGCAGCCATAAACAGAATTCGACCCAGAAAACCCACGGCCAAGCGATATGCCTGTTTAAACGTGTCAAGAAACCGTTAGGCTTGTCCGTTGGATTGAAGGTGATAGGGCGGTGACCGGATGTGCGTTATGCACCCCGATCTGCAGAATTGTTGTTATGACTCAGACGTGAATTGTGATCCGTTGTCTGAGACTAAGTTCTCGGGTAAGCCGTGTTGACTAAATAGCCGTCTGAGTACTGTTATTGTAGATTGGGTGTCAGTTTGTTGCATCGGAAAAATTTCAGGCCGGAGCTGGAAACCAACATCTTGGATGCAGGTTAGGACCCTGCTGATTCTTTCCGTCAACTCCTGGTTGGATTGCCCAACAATAATGATGTCATCTACGTACGCTGCTGTACCTTCCACGCCAGTGAGCATTGTGTCCATGATCTGCTGAAATATTGCAGGGGCTGTTATTACTCCAAAAGGCAGACGAGTGAATTGAAATAGTCCACGATGTATATTGATGGTAAGCAGTTCCCTTGAGGTTGCTGCAACTTCGACTTGCAGATATACCTCTGTGAGGTCTAATTTTGCAAAGCAAGTGCCACCATTAAGTATGGTATAAAGATCATCTGGGGTTGGTAATGGGTATTGGTGATCCTCCAGTGCCGCGTTGAGACCAGTCGAAAAATTCGCACACAACCAAATTGAGCCATCGGCTTTCTTTACTACCTCAATAGGTGCTGCCCACCGTGAATATGTCACCGGTATGATGACCTTCATTTCCTCCAGTCGTTTTACTTCCTGGTCCACCAGTGGCAATGCAGCGTATGGCACTGGCTGTTTGGGTCGGAACACAGGTTGAGCAGATGGTTTGAGGGACAGCGTAATCTCTGCATGAGCGCAACGTCCCAAGTTGTTTTTAAAAACTGGAGAAAATCGTTTCATTATGGCTTTGGTCTGGTCGATAGTGTTGTTCTGAGGTTATGAACTGGATACTACTTTACATATCTGATTTAGTGGAATGTCGAGGAGACCCAGTGGTTCAATAAAGCCCAGACCCAGTAAATTATGGCTCAAGTTTGCTATGTATATGGTCCCCGAAGCCGTTTTGTCTTTCATTTTAATGGTTGCTGGTAGTTCGCCCGTGATGTGAACACAATCCCCGGACGAGTTGATGTCAATGAAGGCTGGCCTATGGTTTCCCATAGTGATTGCGATATCAGTATAATGTCGGAGGCAGTGTCCACTTGCAGCTGAACAGGATGGCCATTCAACTGTACTGCCACATACTTTCGATTTGATTTTGGATTTGGGAGAAAGGTTGCCACCAGACTGTATTTGTTTTGTGATGTTTGTGGCTGTTATGTGAGGTTTGTCTACTCTGTGTTGGTCTTTGTCCATGCGGGGTAGAAAATCTTTCTTTATGGCCCAATCGATTACAGCTGCGGCAGCGGTGTGTCTTGAATGTACAGTACCGTACAAAATGCCAGCTGTCACAATTCCAGCAAGCGGATGGGGGTTTGATAGATGTTGATGTCTGTGGGGTGGGGTGGTGGTGTTTTTGTACAGTGTTAACCGCAGAAGCTGTTGATTGTTGTACCATAGCTGAATCATGCTTTAGATTAACGAGGCGCTGGTATTCTACGGCAACTTGTTGTAAGGTGACGTCTGGATTCTACTCTATTTTTGACAAAATCCGTGTGCGAATATCTGCGTCGTCTGCCGATCTCAAACCACACACAAAAATTAAACACTTGAATTGAGCGTCTGTAATTAACGTTATTTTGAACCGCTCACATTCTCTGTTTACAATGCCTGGATACGTTGAGAAATCGGTTGAGTCAGATTTCGTTATGTTAAGACAATTGAAATGCATGTTAAATAGGGAAATTTGCTCACCGAATATCTGTCTCATGGTCTCCACTGTCTCATCGAAGTTGTAGTCCCGTGGGTGTTTAGGGAGTATGTAATTTGCATAACGGTCGTGTTCCGACGAACCAAGCTTACGTAGCAAAAGTCTTACCTTCCAGTTGTCAGCTTGATCCTTGAATTCCACCCGAAAGAGGTCCTCAAAGCGTGAAAACCACGTACAGAACGTTGATTTAGCCATTGGGTCGTAATGAAATTCCGTGATAGATCGTGCAATTGATTCTGCAGATGTAAGTTTTGTTTCCGAAGGCGATGGTGTTGAAAATCTCTCCGAAAATAATTCCATCAAACGTAACTTTTGTTGCATTAATTGTTGAATGGTGCACTCATTTTTATTTTTATTTAATGTTTAATTAATGCAATTGTCCTGTTAACCAAGTTTCCACCTTTTTTAACGTTTACGTTCCCACGTGTGCACAAAAATATAACACTCCTCGTCGCCAACTTTTATGGTTTTTAAGGTGGGGGTTCTGTGAATATTCCCGTAAAAATGACACAAGAACCAAGTGGAACGTTTCACTGATTTATTTAATAAGTTACGTTTAGAGATTATAATGAATGAACCACTGGATGTGCGATGATAAGTCTCCCGTTCTACCACTCCGTGATCTTCGTCAAATGTGTGATGGGGCCGACCTCCTGAACCCAAGGCCGATCACTCCCTAGTCAGTCAAAAGGGAAGTAATTATTTTCTTAGGATTGATCCTAACAATTACAAATTACATTTATTTAATTACCTACTTAATAACACTATTTTTAATCATAACGTTACTTGTTTTTGTTTTTTTTTTAAATAAAGAATGAACAGCAATAAAAATTCGCAACACTGACAAATTTTAGAACTGAGTACTTTGGGTGACAGAATCCAACAGTATCAGTAAATGAGATTCCTTCTTACCTCATTGTCGGAATTTGGAGGCATATATGATATAGTACGGCGACATCTTTTCTGCATAACATAATTGCGCGCGGGGAATGGAGGTTCGATATCATGATTGATTGTAAAATCTTTTCCATTCACAACTGGTTGGATTTGGTAGTACGAGTTGCGAAGGAAAGAAGGCCCCTTTGAAAATGCTTGACTATTTTTGCAATGCCCCCGACCAGCCACACCGTAGTCTCATATAAAATCCAGACAACAGGGAAAAAGTTTGCCCCCTCCCCTCTCTCTCTCTGAGATATCTCATTTGGACACGCCGAGAAGTCTAAGGGAAATCGGCTGACTGTAGGAATGGGTGGAAGAAAGATCCAACCAGCAGTCTTATGTGAGTCAAAAGGTCCCCAAGCAGACATCAACACTTCGGAGCCCCCGCCCAAATATGACAAAACAACAAGAAAAACACCATCACCGCCACCATTAGCAACAACAAAAAGCAGAGAAAAATTGAAGAAACTGATGATCTTCAAAATGCTGCCAGATAAGGCCAAGGCATCGGCACCCTCTTCAAGGCCTTCTCGCTCCACGTTATCTTCCTCTAGGCCACGTTCAATTAGGCTACTATCAACACCTCAGGGACGGAACATGCCACCACCAAAATGGATGGTCCGAAAAACCAATAAAGAATTTATTCCTCTCCCGATACCGTTGCCAGCATCACCACCACCAAAAACAGCCGACTGTCCATGAAAAACACCAACAGTAGCAGCAGTTTCAGCTCCAAAACCAACTACTGCACCATCTCTAAAACTAACAAGAGCAGCAGGAAAACCATCGACACCAATAGTACCCCCTCAAAGCAACGGCTGAGAGCTTCAATAAGGAGTTCGGAGGATGAGCCACATAAGCAGAAAAAAAAGACCGACCGCAATACAAAAAGAGGAAAGACGTATGCAGGGTGAACGTGAAGACCCTGAAGAGAAAAAGATAATGTCTAGCTACAACTAATAAAGGACGTAAGGGGTTTCCACAACTTCACGGATGTTGACAGCCAAAATGTAGAGGACCCTTTAAACTTCCCTGGAGCTAGAGTTCTTTCAGTATAACCGAACGGGCTGAGGGTCTGAGGGAATCATTAACATGATCGGAGAGGCCACTCAGACCCTGACTCCCCCCTCTCACATCATCACAGAGGGTGAAATCATGAAAGTGTCGCAAGGAGGGTCCCCACTTTGACTCCAACTTCCATGAAGGTTTACAGTCAAAGGTGTACCAGCCTTTTTCACTCTACTTTGACGGTCTCAGGTTGTTTAGTAGATGCTTTAATGCAAAATGTTCTATTATTTTTCAGATCCGGAGAGCAAACTTTGCGTGCTTGACGTTACCATAAAGTACAAGGCTTTTCGCTTCATTAGGGTTTATAGGCACAATGTGATAAGAACTACATGGTCAGATTTAGACAGAGACAGAGAATCACAGTCGAGCGAGGAACACGCAGCCGATAAGAGGCGTCTCTGACGAGCTTGCAAGGGAGTGCAAGCTTTGGCACCCCTTGGCTCCTGGAAGAAGATATGGAAAGAAGTCCTTTCTCTGAATATATGTCTCTCCATCTATCTCTCAACAAACATCAACTCTTTCGAGAATAAAGTGTGAGAGATACATATTTTTATAAAGAAGTGTTCGTTCGTTCATTGAAGTTCGTAAATTATGTTCGATTATGTTTCCGCTTGTACTTGTATGAGAGTATACAACGGGTCGAAGGGAAGCTAGTTAGGTTAAAAACAAATTGGATACTAAACATTTTCGTGAGTTTGTCGCGAGACTTGATCTCGACAAAGGTATCCACCTAAAGTAGAATGTAGAATAAATAAAGTAGAAGGCTGTTTTGTTAGTTTGAGCCTCAATTTTGCATCTGGATTCGCTTTCTTGATGCTTCCCCGGAGTAATAATGGAAGTGAACGGGGTAAGATCAAAGCCCAACACTGTCTCCATCAATTCGTCAAGTTTCTCCGCCCTCGCCCATGCTTTACGTGCTTGTGTTGGAGCCATTCCTGCGCAAGCTAAGGGTGAACCTAGTCATATGCGGCGACACGTTACCTGGTGCTACCATCACGGTCAGGTAAACCGCTTCCGCTGACGATGCCATCGTGCTTGTAACGAGCAGTGCTGAGGTAATGGAGGTAAACAAAGAAATCGGAAGGTATAAAGATGTCACGGGGCCAACATTAACTACGAAAAGTTAGTTGATTTGTGGTTAGGCTCGTGCATGGGCTACGCTCTTCCAGGTCTCTTCGATTGGGCAAACGACCCGGTATACGGCGTCTGGTTTGTTCCTGATCTCCAGGTGGAGAGGAATTGGTCGGAGGTATTAAAAAAGATCGTTGCCACTACCGACCTCTAGTTACAAAGGAGGTTTTCCTTAAAGGCAGGGCTAAGGTGTACGGCTCGCGCGTCTACCCTCTGGTTCTTTACCATCTTTCAGTACTTCCTCTCCCGTGTACCGTTATAGTTAAACTAGAAAGGGCCCTGTTTCAATTCACCCGGAGCAAACGAACTTTCTTTGTGCGCCGGAAATCTTTCACTTTCACCCATCCGAAGGCAGCCTAGGAATACCGAACGTAGAGACGCGACGCAATACTTTGCGACTCAGTTTCCTTGGTCGGATGTGCTCACAATTTGAGGAAACTCAAAGACGTCAAGAAGGCCTTTCCGACTTCGAGAAGCGTGCACTCAAATGAGGGGGATACCTACCATCTGTACAGAAACGATTGCTCTTTCTCTAGCGAATGTTGGCATGCTCTGAGAGTTTTCTATCAGCTGCAGACTGGTCTTTTTGACAGCCGGTCGTTATCGAGTTGGGCATTATATCGAATGTTAATGAAAGGCGAACGTTCGTGATGATTAGGTTCGACGAAGTTGGCGTGACAAAGGAAGAGGGTCGCTTATTGTGGCCGTGGGTCCACGAGATTAAGTGCCTTAATAACTACGAAGCATCACTCGACTTGGCTGATTATTTGGTACACCCTCTGGGTCGACAAGAGTCCGTTTTCAGAGCATGTGGCAGTTTTGCCAAAGTGCCTCCGGTGCGGTGATATAGAGGACTTGATTTCGCACGCCTTCTTTCATTGCCCGGTCGTAAGGACGCTCTGGAAGCTTCTTGAAGTCGACATGTTTTAGCGTTCTGAATGAAAAGTTCTTTATTCTGGAAGTCAGCGCTTAATCAAAATTAAAATCCTATCTAATAGATACTCTTCTTTGAAATTCGGCTATAGATAGGTAACTATTGCGCATTTGTGTCGCTTAAGCTTGAATTCTTTTTGGAAATTACTGATTGGGAATATTTTGCGTCTTTGGAAAGAGCTGTGTCAACCCTTCCCCAGGTTTGTTAGGCCAGTTTTTTTTTTCCTTGATTTCATAAAAGAGGTTTAACTTAGCTCGAGTATATTTTTTGATTGGCGCGATTTTTATTTTTTAGCCCGATTTTTCCCTTTTCTACTCCTGTAAAAAGACAGAAACTCGATTTCTCCGGATATGAGAGGATAACTCCTTTTTCCTCTGGCACTGTTTTTCTACAGGTGAGCTAGTTTTTCTTCCATGTTAGCCTGTGAAGGGGGCTCCAATACTAACGTTCATACTTTTAAATTGTATAATAATTTTTTTACTCATTTGTACTTTTTCGTAGAGGATCCTATTTTTTGTAAATATACATATATTTGTGTAAAAAAAATTAATTTCCCCCTCTCCCACACAATTGTGTAAATAGGTTTGAAGACACTTAGAGACATTTTAGTAACTGTAGTGCAAAAGATTTTCCGAATGATTGCCCTGGTAGTGAATGGATTATTATAGTATCTGTTGTGTCAGTGAATAGAACTAGTTAAGGTAAAAGTTAGGATAGTGATGACCCCCCCCCACACACACACACACACAAACACACTTTTTCGGTTTAGTGCTACATTTGTAACTTCGCAACAAGGAACTTTGCCTGGTAACGTGAAATCATTCTATGTCTAAGACTTTTCAGTTTCATACCTCATTTGCCAATTATTTGTCTCAGATCGTTTTTTTTGGGGGGACTGACTCGCATTTCTCATTCGCCATAAAGACCTGTTTGAAGAAAAACCTCACGTGATTAACGTGTCTGCTTTCTGATTGAAAAAAAAATTAAAAACCAGAAAGTTTTTCCATCACAAAAGGTAGATTTTTTTAACAATTTTAATATCCACATAGCCAGCCGGAGTAACGACTCGACCATAAAGACCCTTTTTATAACCCCACCAAAGAGGGTTAATCAGATAAAAGATAGCAAGAATATCAATAAAAACACAGACATAAAAGAAACACAAAACACGCCAAACAATAACAAAAGTGGGCTCCCCAAATGTTTTGGAGTGCACCCCTGAAAGTAGCAGTTAACGTTGACGAGCTGCTCCAGTGGGCAAAGTGCGGGAGAAAGGTTTCTTGTTCAGTTTGGAGAAGCTCCAGCAAGAAAAACAAGGAACGGTGTCGCTCTTTTTGATTGACAAAAAAAATCAGTAAGAATTGTCAAACCCACGAAAGGCCTGTGTAATATAATTAGGGACTCCGGTTGATAATGAGTTGTTTCCTAGCGAGTCACTGATCGACCACAGGACAGTGGAAAGGAAAGGAACATATATAAGAAAGATAATCGAGGCAAGTAAAGTGACACAGAGAGAAAAGCACGATGAAAAAGAAGAAACGAACAGGAAAGAGAAATGTGTTTCCCGAAATCAAGGTCATCATAATAGCAAGTGCTCTAATTGAAAATAGAAATGTATCAAGAGAAATCGGCCGCTGGTTCATTAGGTGAACGCGAGGTGAAAAAAAGGAAAAGAGTCAGTTGGACACCAGAAGCGACGATATAAAGATAAGAGTTGAACAAAAGCCACGACGATATTAAGACAGCTGAAAATTATGGCGACCATTTTAGGTGAACTCTTGTGAAGGAGTCACACACCCAGACGCGAAACTGTAAAGACGGATCCCACGTGCAAGAACTACAACGGAAAATGAAAAATATAATATCAAGGACTGTGTCGGCTCTCTCTCTCTCTCTCTCTCTCTCTCTCTCTCTCTCTCTCCTCGCGACTCTTTATCTCTATCTAGCAAAAGAATACGAATTTTTCATACGCTATTTCTCTCTTCTCGACGACTATTAAGAGGTATAGTAGTGATTAAACTTTTGTAGTAACGAACCAAGACGGTGTTTCGGTGTGTACGTCACTTCTTTTTATCACGGTAGAGGTTACCACAAGGCCCGAGGTGTTGTACAGCACTCATAGACCCGTTAGAACGGTGGTGATACAAATGTCTATGCGGCGTCGTAGCTGTACAAATGTTGGTTTGAGAACCGTGGTTACAACCTTCTATTTGTGACATGTAATGTCTCACCTGATCACAAAATCCTTGGCCAGTCTGGACGTAAAAATACAAGCTGTAATACACTTTTTAGGACGTGCTGCTTCCCTCAATCGAAGATGTCATCGCCCTCGCAAGACAGATCCTCGAAACGAAAGTATCTATTCTGCACGGAATACTTAAGGCGACGGAGGAGCACGGTGGCAGTATTTAAGGTCCCTATTTGTCTTCTCGGCGAGAATTTAACAACATAACTCTTGCAATTTAGAGACATAGTGTCTTCGTCTTTCAAAAGTATGCGCAGGGAATTGCGGTTCGACATTATGTTGCATTGCAAAACCTTCAACTCCATTCAAAACAGGTTTGACTGAGAAGGGCGCAGGCAACCGGTTATCGTAACTAGAAGAAAACCAGCTGTTTGGCATTGTGGACAGATTGACCGGGGAAGAAGGACCCTGAGAAAATGCCCGACCAGATTCATAATTACCTTCCACCTACCATGGCGAAAGGTAAAAAGGAGGGTCCCGTATTCTTGCCTATCATCAAAACATCGGTTTCCGTTCTCCTTAGGCAAAAATCAGCATCCCACTTACTTATGAAAATTCTCCTTTACCAACAAAGGTGTCACAAAAAAGGGTATTTTATAGAAAGTGCCTGAAAGTAGGAAGAGGTGGAAGAAAACCAAATTTGCGGTTCCTCAGTCTCAAAGAGGTTCCCAGACAGAGACTAACAGTTTGGAGCCCCTACAAACATACACAACACTAACACCAATAAAAGGTAGGTGGCACTAGTCAGGAGAAATTAATTTTCCTAAAAGGAACAAAAGGAGCTCATTCTCCCCCGTTACCATCATCACCTCCAGCAACAGCAGTTGACACTAAATCAACAATAGCAGCCGTACCACAATCCTGTACTGCAGCAGCAGCACCGTCACCACTACCAGCAAACGCAAGTGAAGTGCCATCATCATCGACTACAGCGACAAATCCCTCTCCCCGAAATAGCAGTGGAGCTCGTCAGTCGGTAGCCAGGAAGATGAGCTACTTAGATTATAATGCCACTTGTATATATGAATTTGCTCAGATCTCATAAAAAATGCTGTTCCGGATAGAATTTTCAACATCAGGATGATGCTGCCCTGTGTAGAAAATCGATACTTATCGAAGTATCGATATTCTACTCGGAACAGCATCTTTCCGACATAACATGAAACGAGCACGAAAAGCTCACTGTGTAGCAATTACAAATTTGATTGTCTTTAAAAGTTTCAATTGCAAACGCATGATGTGCACATGTCCAAGCTATCATCGTAACTGATCGTATCTGAAAAACTAGTAAAACATCTGCTATATGGAGCAAGCATTACCACTTGCCTAAGTTCACTTGTACTTCACATGTGACAGTTTAAAATGTGGGAGGTATTTCTGTCGCAATATATACATACGTATAAAACGAGAAATTTGTATTTACCTTTTCATATTTATTTTCATTGATGTTTACGTCCATATTCATTTTTAATTAAATATCTTGATTTTTATAAAACAACTATATTTCTAAATTGCAACAACCAGCACATTATGGGTCAAACAGATTGACTTTTTGGAGTATTTTCAATAAAGTCTAAGGATTGTGAATTGATAATGGATCTCAGCATCTATTTTCTATGTTCCGAGAACTTTGGTTTTGAAATAAATAATTGCCTCACTTATTAACTACTGAGGTTTTTCATTGCTTCTGGTTACATATGCTTCTCATTACTTATTATAAGAAGCTAAGCTGTTACTTTTTTGTTGATTTTTTTTTAGTTTTCTTTTCTTCTGTAACAACTACTTCAAATGCCGTTTTATATATATAAGGGAGTCGTGTTTGTTTAAATATGTCAAGGTCAACTTATATACTGAGAAAAGAGATGTTATTGAACATTAAAATAGCGCACATATTTTAATATGCTTATAAGGCAAAGTACAAAATTCAATTTTATTTTTACTGATTAAATGAGACAGTTCAATAATCAAAAATCAGTCGATTTGTGGAACTGTTCACATTTCTTCACCAGTAAGTACGAAGAGCACATGCAACTCTTCAGTTTTTCTTTAGACCCTTTAGATATTTAAATATCACACAGATTTCATTTACAAAATTTGAATTTAATGATTTTGGATAATTATTTTTTAATTTAGTTCTAATTGTAAAAAAATTCTTACTTTTTTGGAAAACTAAAAAATCATGAAAAAAGAAGGACTTTTTAAAAATACTATTTTGAGTGTTATCTCACCTCCCCAAAATTGTAATAAATTTTACATTTTTAATTCTTAGCCTCTTTTTATTGTAAGGGCACATTTTTATTTCATAGCTTCTTCTTATTGTACCAACCGATATTTCAACATTTTTTGGGAATAAAAAAGAAAAATCCCCGAAATTAAACGAAAGCATTGTTTGTTGATGACTTAAAAACATTTCAAAATAAATATTGTTCATATTTTTTAACAAAAATCAATGTAACTCAAAAACTATATAAAAACGCAATAAAGTATTCATAGAATAAATGGATGCTTTCTATGTGAATTAATAAGCGATATCTTCTTCCTAAAAATAAGAACACATTTTTAATTCTTAACCTCATTTTATTATATCTTTATTGGAAAAAATTATATGAATTCATTTTTACCCCTGTAACTCAACAAGCAATTAAGAACAAAATTAAAATCTTTTCCATTATTTCTAAATCTTTAGGAAAATAAAATAGTAATTTTTTAAACCACTCACGAGTTAAGAGTAACAATCTTTTAAAAAATATTTTTAATTTAAACAAAATATTCTTAAAATAAAAGTATATTGTGATAAGTGAATTTTTAGATTCTTTTATCCTTAAGTTTTTATAGGACAAATAAAAATTTGAATTAAAACTATGCGACTTTTTCGAAAATTATCAACCAAAAAAATCAGCTCAGTAAAAATAAAAATTTATTGGAGACAACATTTTTAAAATATATTTTTTTTATGGTAAACTAAAAAAAAAATAACAATTCATAAAATAAAATAAAAATTTTCATTAGAATTAATTGGCGAACTCTTTCAACAACATATAAGGACACATTTTAATTCTTAGCTTGGTCTTTTTTTCCTTCTTTCTATCTCTCTTACTGGTGTTACTAAAACCCCTTTAGTTTGGTTATGTACGGGGGTACTTCTGCTAATATATATATATATATATATATATATATATATATATATATATATATATATATATATATTAGCAGAAGTACCCCGTACATGACCAAACTAAAGGGGTTTTATATATATATATATATATATATATATATGTGTGTGTGTGTGTGTGTGTGTGTGTGTGTGTGTGTGTGTGTGTGTGTGTGTGTGTGTGTGTGTGTGTGTGTGTGAGGGAGAGAGAGAGAGAGAGAGCTTTTGTGTGTGTGTGTGTATAAACACATTCATCATCTTGTGACACAGCTATTAATCTATTTCATAAATTAATTTTCAATTTACCCAGTCAAAATGCTATTCTTGCTAATATTAATCAATATAGACTGCTAGGTATTCATATTTCGATTAGTATGCGCTAAATATTTGTAATGAACATACACTATAGAGCATTGATGGTGAAAAAAGGATACAATTTCATGAAGTCCCTATCATATCTACAAAAATAAATTTGAATCTTCTATTTAAGAACTGGAATATCAAATTTATCTAACAACTATGATAATCGAGCGAAGAATTTTCTTTGTGTGTCATCAAACACTGAATATAAATGTTTTCAAGATTTACAAAACGAATAACATTCTCTAGTTTCCCTTGATTTTGATTATAGACACCAACATGGTCGAATACGCGAGATTACCAACACAGTATGGTCCGCTGGGGAGCCGAAATCCACTGACTCTTTCTTCTGGTTACATTTAACAAGGCTTGGTCTTATGACTTGGTTTAGGCAATCCGTTTGAACCTCAAAACTTCAGAGAATCTTGGGTGTCTTATTTTCCAAGACAGATTGTTGTCTGTGCCTATACCATTTGTTAGGATTTTAGTCAACATGGCTGCTTCACAATTAATCTCTTTCACGAGATATTTTTAAAGAAAAAGAATAAAGACACCAAATTGTCCGAAAGACTGTAGAAATTTTAAAAAATCCACCAAAATACATATATTTCAATCGCATGAAAAATCTCCAAATCAATTTCTTCAGAATAATTTTGTCTAAGCATTATGATAAAATGAGATAATCTCACACCTGATCAAGCGAAATTAGGATTGCTGGATTTTAACCAATTTAAAATTTAAAAGGTAGAAGGTACTATTTTTACATAACTACTCACATATCCTGAACCGGCTTCTCACTGAAAAATAATCTCTAAGGAAGGATAGTATTTTACGAGACGCACTAAAGTCTAGCAATGGAAGTCATGGAATACAGCATGATGGATGGTAAGACGAGTGGGATATAAGGCAGATGGATCAGAAGTTGGAACAAATGCGTGCTTCACCAGATGCTGGGCAGAAGAACTTCATAGGTCAACACTCAGTATCCAATGATTTAGTCAGGAAGCTACCACTAATCATCTCTAATGTTGGCGTCTATTGATGAGAAAAACAGCCAACTAAAGATTACCATGACTTTAATCCAAGCTGTACAACCAAACCACATCGCACTTAACACGGGTAAACAAGGGACACGCTCTGCTGAAGTTAGAGCTCTGGACCCAGGGTTCAAAAATTCAGATACAAAGCCTAGAACCAAGCCTAACTTTAATGCAAAAATATTGTTAAAATAGCAACTTTTGACATTTGAACTTAAAACACAATATAGCAGCTGATCGAGCTTACAGCATTAATGACATAAGAAGCGACCAAGAAAATAGATATAATCGTAGTGAACTAGAAATAAAATACCGTAATACGGATAATGAATGAATGTTTTTCTATGCTTCTGCACGGAAGCACTTCGTCCACGCCGTCAGAGTAAGCGTAGGATCGATTTTTAATTCTTGTGCCTTAAAATTATTCAATAGAATCGAGAGAATCCAACTGAGAATGATGTGTGCTATAATTAATGGTAACTTCTGTACAACGATCGTCTCTCGCAACAGTCCCGCTAATGCTAGGGACGAAACAGATATCACCAACTTCGACAATGGGCTATTTTCCCTTGCTTGAAACATTTCCAAACACATTGTTGGAGACATGAATATTCAAATAAGCAAAGACAAAAATGATAAATTTTGCTTACACAACTTGCCAAACAGAAATGGCAAATATCAAGCAGATTTTTCTCTGAAGAACATTTTCGCACTAAATTCTAAAACAGGGAGGGAAATCTATGGACCTACACTTATCCGATTAACGCTAAAGCACAGTTTGAGTATATAAACATGAACAAGATGTGGATAAATAACGCTTTAAAATGTGAGGCATATTCCTCTTTTGATGTATCTTCGAATCACAGAATGGTCTCGCCAAAGTTACACCCGAGTCTACGCAGAAATAAGAAACAAGCAGTAAAAATAACACGTTTAGACAGGTCTTCACATTTCAAGTTTGATGTTATTCAGCAGTCATCTGAAAGATACACTCCAAACGGCAAATATGAAAGCTTTGTTACCTCCCATATAGAAGCTGCAGCCGGGTGTATACCAACCAAACCAAGAGGTAAAAGTCGAAACAATGGGAGTCAATAACAGTTAGGACAAAACGAGATAGCGTGAAAAGGCATCCTTTCTTAATAAAAGAAACTCAACAAATGCAAACATGCAGAAACTTAAGAAAATCCAGAAAGAACTAACACACACCAAAAAGAACAATTAGAATACATTCAAAGCCAAATCAATAAAATCACAAATTCGTTCGAAGATAGACAATCGCGATTAACATGTCACACAGTGAATGAAGTGGGCGGAAGGAAGAGCACCTCGAAAGCAAAATTAAAAGCTGCCATCGAAGAAGGAAAACTTCGGGACTGGAAAGAACAATTCAAAAATCTACTCGGAAAGTCTCTTAAAATTACTGACAAACCTATTCAAAAAGTTATTGATGGTCAGCAAGACATCAAACTAGAACAGTTTAAGGAGAAAGAACTTAGTGCATGATAAAAAATTGAATAAAAGTAGAAAAGTTGCTGGCCTCAATAAAATACCAATCGAAGTATGGAAGACGACAAACTTCTTCGATTATGCAACGCTGGGTATAAACAAAGCACAGTATAGAAATGGACCAAAGTCTGAATCCTTCCCTTCGCCAAGAAAGACAAACTCGGAATCACAAAGAGTTATGGAGGCATACTGCTTACTGCTATAACTACTAAAATGTAAAATGCCCTGCTTCTCAATTGTATCCGGTCCGAAATCGAGAAAATTCTTTGGAAAAATCAGAACGGATTTCGGAGGAATCATTCCGCAAACTCACCGATTTTGACTATACATCGAATCATCGAAGAAGTATGGGCAAAATATCTCGAGGCAACACTATTATCAGAGGTCTATTCCATGGCATTCGATTTCATACCCAGAGGAGAGATGGATCAAATAATACTCGCATATTGTCTCCACGAAGAAACTGTTACAGCTACCTTGATACTTCTTAAAAACACTCACCTGATGGAAACGCTGACTTCTTCAACACTGTCGCTAGAGTCCTGCAAGGACATTAGTACCATAATAGTTTATTCTCTACCTAGATTACTAGCAGACGATATCCTACAGAAACTATGACAGACTCAAATTACGCAAACGATCATTAATACACAAGCCTAACCCAAATCCCTATTCCATAGCCTAGAACAAGCAGTAGAAGGCATT
The DNA here is from genome assembly GCA_963585895.1 of Sepioteuthis lessoniana. Classification (NCBI taxonomy): domain Eukaryota; kingdom Metazoa; phylum Mollusca; class Cephalopoda; order Myopsida; family Loliginidae; genus Sepioteuthis; species Sepioteuthis lessoniana. The sequence goes on from OY757910.1 coordinate 132,824,342, forward strand.
GGCCTCCACGTGAACAGAAATAAAACAGAGTTCATGTGTTTTAAACAAAAGCAGCCAACTCAATTCTTAGTGGCAAGCTTCTAAATCTAGTTGACCGTTCACATACGTCGACAGCAACATCTTATCAATTGAAAGTGATATCAACATATGCCGGGTGAAGGCGCGGAAAACAATTGACAGAATATCAATCATATGGAAATCTGATCTATCTGTTAAAATAAAAAAAAAGGATTTCTTCAAAACTTTTGCTGTGTCCATAGTATTATATAGATGCACCACATCGACACAACTAAAACGCTAGGAGAAAACGTTAGATATGAACAATAAAAGAATGCTACATGCTGTCTTGAACAAATCCTGGAAGCAGCAACCCACAAAACAGCAGCTATACAGCCACTTATCTTCCATCTCACAAACCATCCAAGTCAGACAAACAAGATATGCTGGTCACTGCTGGAGAAGTAGGAATTAAATTCTGAGCAACATTCTCTTATGGTCTCTTATACATGGACGCACCATACGTACATCAGCTCTTTGTGGACACAGGATTCAGACAAAAAGATCTAGAGCGATAGATGATAGGGACTGATAAAGAGAGAGAGAGAGAGAGAGAGAGAGAGAGAGAGAGAGAGAGAGAGAGAACTTTTGCTTTCATCATGCCTTGATAATAATGATGATGATGACTCCGTCAGCCATGCTTTTATAGTCTTTCCGTTGTAGAATAATTGGGGTGATAATTATATTTACCATTCTATTTGGTAATTAATGATATCAATTATTTCATTGTTTAATTTGGTAAAATTGTATATAGGTTAGATATCTTTTAGCGGAAATGTACTTATTGAAATTGATGCGTGCACACTGGCACGCGTGTGTAGAAGGATACGACAATCACCTCTTGTCACAATAAGGTTTTGAGGAAAGTAACAGAAACTAAACAATGTCGTGTGATGAGTTTGATTGAAATTAAATAAAACTAATGATGCAATAAGGTGAGATGACGTCACACCAAGGATATTGGCTGATAAATTATTTAATTTTGCAATATACAAAAAATAGAGAATTTGATAAGTTGAGTTGAGATACACAGAAGAATAAGTTGACTTGAATTTGGAAGTCAGTTGGGGTTAGACGTTGGTAAGAATCGGTCAGAGTCGGGAGAGGTATTTCGCTGGTGTCAGCAAAGCTGGGATTCATTCTTAGACCCTTATGGTGTCCACTTCTCTCTCTCTCTCTCTCTCTCTCTCTCTCTCTCTCTCTCTCTCTCTCTCTCTCTTGTTGCGTCGGACAGTTAGAAAAATGTTGCAGTCAGAATTAAGACTTTTCGTACCCGAAACAACAGACTCAGGTATTATTTTTGAAGAAGAGTGTAACGTTCGAATATTCAAGAATATACCATGGTATTGCACTGTATCAGTTTGCAGCATTTCCTTATTATGTGCTTTAAGGTTTCATCTCTATCTCCACATATCGTACACTTGTTATTCTCTGTCAACTCTATTTTTGCATTTAAAGGGTTAGTTCCTATAGTTATTTTGTACTGAAATTAATAAATATAGTTTCTTTCTTTGGGTTTCACATGTGTAGTCATGTCTAGATCATAACTTCTCTGGAGATTTTAAACATTTTGAAACATTGTAGTATCCATAGTTGCAGAAACATATAATATCTTACTCTAGTCTAATAATGCTATAGCTAGATTTTTCTTCTTTGTTTTAACCTTTCTCAGTTCTTTGGAAAGAATTTTACTTTAATAAGAGTTGTTACTTTATTCCCTTATCTGTGTTGTTAGGATTTTCTGTATTTTTGATTGACATGTTATTAACCTGTAATAGGAGGGAATAAAAATAAAATAAAGATAAATTTTTTTAAATGCTGTAACTCCCAGAAGCCCCTGACAGGAAGTGGGGCGACGCATGCGCGAAAAAAAAGGAAGCGTCCGTATAAAAAATTGAGAGATTCGCTCTCGGGACCCTTCAGATTAAAAGGACTTTTTTCCAACCGGCAGCTTGCGAGGTAGCACGCCTGTTTTGCCAAGTCCTCTGGGCTTCGCATGCGGGTTGTGTCTACTGCTAACGGGCCGACAAGCCGAAGCAAGCAACATGAAAACATCACTGGACAGGACCACGATGAATTTGAATTTATTAACCGCCGGAGACGACTAATATATTTCAACGCCTGATTTGAGAGAAGCGACGGTTCTCAAATATTCTAGGAAGACATTCATCCCTACAGAGTAGCCGAGCGAAAACCCAAACGAAATAAAGTTGAAATTGAAGAGATATCTTCCTTCTCCTCCTACTTTCTTCCTTTGCAACCTTCACAGACAAAGAAGACGCCAGCGAATTAATATGGGGTGGGAAGAAACTAACGGAGTCACATATCAATTACCGACAACAACCAAACCTTCTGTAATCCCATAGCTGTTTTAGATGGTTATCTTTTATACTTTTTGATGAGAGTAACTGTTTTTTTGGTCCTTCCATTGGGGAATATTTGCCTCTTGATAGTTATTATTTTTCCTTGCGAGTTTTTCAAAACAGCGTTAACTGATGGTCTTACACTCGTGTCTAAGTGATAACAAATCTCCTCAGTTCTCCAGGACACTTCTTAATATTCTACCCAACCTCAATAACGCTGTAATTTGAATGGTCTCAGCTCGTAATCCAATTTCTAACTCCTCCAACCCCCTTACCAAGCATTTGGAGATTGTTCCAAGCGTGCTCATTACAATTGGTATCACCGTCACCTTCATGTTCCATTGCTTTTTAGATACTTGTTTCTTTTTTCGTTTTCTTTGATTTAAATTCTGTGGTCTACCGGGACGGCAAAGTTCACTATTCGGCAGGCTCTCTCTTTTTTTGTTAACTATCACTACATCTGATCTCTTAGTCAGGATTAGGTGATTTGTTTGTTTCTCAAGATCACATAGAATTTTGTGCATCTCATTCTCAAGGGGGGATAGTGGTTTGTACATATATTGTTTAGTAGTATGATTAAATTAAAAATTTTCTCGTTCGTCTGAGTTGTTCTTTTTTTCTTTCATCTCTGCTTGCTTGATGGTGTTCGCTTCTAATCTTCCTAGGTACTAGAAAGTGTCTTTTTTCCGTGTGTTCTAGTTCTTTCCTTCCGTTATCTATTTTTTTTTTTTTTTTTTTTGCTTCTCATTATTAGCATAACACACTTTTCTCTGCCAAATTATATTTCTGTATACTGACTCAATGTTCTTATTTTTTTGTGTCAGTCTCCAATTCTTTTTCATTTTTATCAAACGCCTTCATACCTTTATAATACAATAGATACTTAATCTTTTCTTGCACGTTGTAGATTTTTAGCCCATAATGCATTTTCTAAATATGTGTTTGAGTGGCATGATCGTATTACAAATAGTAATGGTGGGAGTGCATCTTCCTGGATTTTTACTTCAACTAAAGTTTTTCCTCCTGCAGTTAATTCAACTTTCCAGTTTTTCGTGACTTCTGTGATGAAATTTATGACTTTGCGGCTGTCTTGTATACTTTTAGAAGTATATTATCCAGCTTTGCGGTACCATACCCTTGGCCGTTTCGTTGTCACTCAACGCCATGGCTACAGTATTCAGTGTCATTTTATCTTCTTTGGGGATGGGTTGATCAATTTGCCGTAGATCACTTGTTCCTAAGTGGCATTCTTTTTGTTCTTCGGAAAATAGTCGGCAGCTTATCGCCGTGTCTGTGCTTTTAGGATTTTCCATATCATCGGTAGACACGTTATCGGTCTATAGTTGCTGTGGGGTGGATCGAGGTGGTCATTCCTTTAGTCATCCACTAGGATACATTTGTTTCTTCTTGGTATCTACTCAATCCAAGAGCCACTCTGTCGTGGGTAACTGAATTTTCTGGAATCCATGTATGCCATAAGAGCCTTACGTTTTCCAGTCCGGTACTCTTTTGAGTATTGCTCAGCGCGATTCCAGGTGGGTTGTCGTTGCAGGTTTTCTTCGTGTCCTTGTAATTCTTTTTCTATGTTAAAAATCCACTCGGCCTTTCTGTTAGGTTCATTCTGTTCTCATATTTTACTCCAAAATTGTTTCGCTTCCTTTCCTCTTCAATCTCTTTGATAATGTTCTTAAATATTGTACCTCTCTACTTAGGTCCTGATGATTATCATTTTATGATCCTCTTTGAGATAACCCAATTATTCCCTAAAGCAGCTACCACCATTATTTAACAGAAGTACTATAATTTGTATTCACTGAGTTTTCACGTCACTTGTTTTTGGCGGTTTTTATTAAAGAAAAAGTAACAGCTAGTGTTCTCATAATACACCAATTGATTCTTATAATGTAATTGACTCGGTGGTTTCAATTTTCCTGTTTTGAATTGATCTTCAGAATTGAAGAAAAGCATCTCCCACACACACATTCTCTCTCTCTCTCTATATATATATATATATATATATATTGGAGGTATACTTATTTTTGAAATGCTAAATATTCATATTTTTGGTTTCAGGGTTTAAAAGTTGTAGAGTTTGTTATGAATAATTAATAATATCCATTTTGATTGTATGATATTGCACTTAAAATTATAAAGTTTTCGGGTATTTCATTTTAAAGAAAACCAACTTCTTATTTTAAAACATGTTAAGGGTGTACTTATTTATCAGATATACCGTATATACTACTATCCAGACAATTATCATGGAATAAGTATCCTTATAGGATGTTTTGTGTGCTTTATTGTATTTAGCAGTAAGTAAACTAATAACCAGTAAGATTAAAGTATTTAAAATAATGGTATAATTCTTTTCAAATCCATGCAAAGGAAAATATAGCAGAGTAACCCAATATTAAGGAAATAATTATAAAATCCATTGACAAAAAAATAAGATTAATACTTAATTGGCACTCCTCGGTCTTTTATGTTAGCCATTATTCTTTTAGACGTGAATTTCTCTAATTTAAAGCAATATTCTTTATCAAAGTGGTAACAACTTCCTTAGATAGAAGTTAATAGATATTCTTTTGTGGATGGAAACTTCTCATGGGCCTTTTTTAATTCATCCTAAATTTTCAGTTGGATTAAGCTCCGGGCTGTTCACTGACTATGATATTGATTTTATATGACTTTCTTGAAGAAAAGCTTTACTCCCCTCTGCTCTGTGATTAGATGTATTATCATCCTGAAAAATGATTTTATCATCACCAACTAATAAATTATTTATGATTTGAATGTGCACTTGTGCATTGATTGTTGAGGTGATGATTGTCATCTTCTCTAGTCCTTTAAATGACATTTAAATCTATATTATGAATGACTTGGGAAATTTACTTGTTTTCCAAAGGTAATCATCTTTATATGATTCATTTAGACGACATCAGACAGAAGTTCCAGCATCTGCAGATACTTGATTCATCACGTTATATCATTTTTCATCAAACTGTCCACAAGCCATGATTGATTCTCTTTAACTCGTTAACTTATTTTCTTTTGATTGCGAGTTATTGCTGGTTGTTTGGTTTTTCTATATGTAAATCAAGTTTCATTCAACATATTTCTTACAATCCCATCACAAACATTGATTCCTATTTCGACTCATTTGTACTGTTGCACATTTTCTGTTTTCAAGGCACATTGTTTATGTTTTCAATCCTGACACTTTGATATATTTCGTGGTCTACCAATATGTTTTCCTTTTTTGACAACCCTGTTTCTTTTGCATTTGCAGAAAAATTCGGACACATTTGACTGGGAACAGTCAATATCTTCCGTCACATTGTGGATTATCTTATTCAATGAGTGCTATCCCTCCTATTGTTTCAGTTGACAGTTGTTGTTTTTTGTTGGAATCATATTTCCTTTCAATTAGAAAGTACCAACTGCGTATCTGGAAGAATTGCTTTTAGCTGTGGATCGATTTACATATCTAGGCTTCCGCTGGTGTTTGTTTTAGGAATGCAAATTTTAAAAATCATTCAATAATTTGTTCCTCAACTTTGGGTTATTCTATATTTTCAATATGGGAACAAATACACCATTACTTTAAATAAAAAAATCTTTTTTTTTTACTTTTATTAGTTTATTTACTGCTAAAAAACAAAATAAGTGAACATATTCTAAGTGTGATAAGTCCATAATTTTTACCAGGGATAGTATTAACTGGGATTCCAGGTGATTCATCCATTATTTTGGTCAACCACTCCGTCTTTCTGTTAAGTTCTTTCTTGTTTCCTCATAACCTAATTTAGAATATTTTCTTTTAAATTGAATCTAGTTGTCCTGTTTTGTTTTTGATTTTGTTTTTTTTTGTTTTTGTTGTTTTGTTTTGCTTTTTGTTTATTTGTTTTGGGTTTTTCTTTTCTGTTTTCTTTTTTTTTTTTTTTTTTGCCTTTTAATTTATTTTGCCTTGTTTTGTTTTCTTGCTTTGTTTTGTTTTGATTTTTTCATTTTTTCTCTATTTGTCTTCAGAAATTAGGTACATTATATTGAAACATTCTATTTCGTTTTTACCACTGAATTTTGTGTTGACACCTCTATTATTAGCATTTATAATTGACCCGTGTTTCATATTACAACTCTCCCTTTCTGGTCTGCCCTTTGAAGAGAATTGAAATAGAAATGGAGAAAAACTTGTCAGTTGTTTTAAACTATTATTACAGACATTCTTCTTAAAACCATAATAAGATTATATCTCTCAAAAAATAGGGTTACCAATCACAGTATGATTTCTGTTCTACCCTTTGGCTTTGGATTTGTCTTTTTTTTAATTTTCGTCCATCCATAATATGATAGAATCATTTCTCTTTTTTCACGAAAATGTCCAAAGTGCCAGTTTATTTAACGAGGTTAGTCTGGTTCTCAAAGTATCAGTACTATATAATATGTCTTCAGCGAAACTATATCCACTGAGCTTTGTCCAGTATAGTCTCGGTTAGTCTTTTAAATTCTTAGAATATTGTAATTTCAATTTTTTCCGTTTCTTTTTTTACATTTCTCACTCATCCGTCATTGTTGTCCATTTGTCAAATATTTATTTAGAGGCTATGGCAACATATCAAGTGAAAAATACTGCTTACTTTGTTCTAGCTTTATCTTAAAGTTTATTTGAAGAAATACGTGTAACCAAGTATTTTTAGGAGATCTCAATGGGTTAATTATTGTAAAAATAACCTTAAAGCTTATGTTACACTGCTTCTTGCATTTACATGCGAAATCATTGAAGTTTCTTTTGTTGTCCTCTAGTTTTGTCTTTACTCTCTTTTTGCCAGAAGAATTACGTTCACAAATTAACAATATATTTTCTTTTCTTTTTTTAACAAAGAACTCAGGTCTTCTTGCTTGAATGGAATGATCTGTTTAGATCTCAATGTTTTCAATATTCTGATTCTTTTTCGGAAAATCTCGGGTTTATGCCCATAATTTGTGTGAATTTTTATATCCAAGTTGCTTGCAGAATTTTCAGTGTTTTACTGCCTTCACTCTGTTGTAACTACTTAATATATTTTCATTATCATCAGTTATTCCTCAGTTAAGCATTACTATTTCTTATCAATTGTTTTTGTTAATTAATAAATATATTTTATTTTTGTCATATAATTGTTATTTATACTTCATTTTCTTTTACCGTGAAAAATTTATTGACGTTTTTCATTTCTTCTTCTTCTTCTTCTTCTTCTTCTTCTTCTTCTTCTTCTTCTTCTTCTTCTTCTCAATTTTTGGCCTCTTTTTTAGGAGTCACCTCTTCTTTCCCATCCTTGATTACTTTTATCTTTCAAGTCCTCGCAACATCAGATCTCTGTTCTACTTCTTCGTCACTGTATATGATTCTTCATTTTTATTTTTCAAATTTTTCTTTTCATTTGTTCCGTGTTCTTGATTCACTTATTTTCTTTCAAGCGCAGTTAATTTATCTCACATCATCTTAATTAGTTCTTTTTTCTTTCTTGTTTACTTTAATTTGTCCACTCTTGTTTTCTTCGACTCATTCTGCTTCTCTACTTATCTTTATTCACAGTTTTCCTTTTTCTGTTTTTCTTTTTTTAATCTTAAATTGAAAAAAATTTGAATAATAGAAGATGTACTATCTTCTATTATTCAAATTTTTTTCAAGCCTTTCCACATACCTATTTTGGTCACTCACGTTAGTTTCTTTCTTCAACTATTCTTTCTTGCTTTCTTCATTCATTCATTAATTCATTTTAATACATTCTCCTCCTACTTCTTCAACTTACTCTCTTTTGCATTTCGATCACAGTTACCTTCGATTCTGTATTCGTCACTACTGCATGTATAGTCGTCGTAATTGTTTTCATAATCTTCATCCAACGACAGTTTTTCAGCTGTCCTCAGCAAACATCACTTTCGTTCATCCGAAGCTTTTTGTGTGTATAAACAACAAAGATAGAAAGAGATACGCAGATAGAAAGACAGAATAAGAATAACACATTCCGTATCGATGCACGCAACACCCTCAGTAGCTTTGTTTACGCTGACAGGATCTATTGACATATCCGCACTGGCACATCAACAGGAAAACATGTCTCTGCTAAACTTTACCTCCCAAAACGACTATAGTTATTATAACAAAAGTGATTACAACAGATATGATAGCGACAATAATATTAGCATTGACGGAAATGATTCGTATTTTGATGAGGGCAAATATGTGGCTCAGGCTTACGGCCCTCGTTTTCTGGACCCAGGCAAAGCGTGGGCTTTGTCAACTGTTTACGTGTTTATCCTGTGCACGGGTCTTTTGGGAAATATATGTACCTGTATCGTGATTTATAAGAATAAGGGAATGCACACGGCGACAAACTACTACCTTTTTAGTTTGGCTGTATCCGATGTTACCACGTTGGTATTCGGTGAGTACAACAATACAACAATAGCAAATAATAATAATAATAATAATAATAATAATCTGCTTTCTCTCAGATTCCAGTGAAAGACCATCAGCTAACACTGATGAGAAAACCCCGCAAAGATTATTATTATTATTATTATTATTGTGGAAATATTTCCTTAAAAACCCTTTTCTGTGTATTTCACATTTTTTTCTTTTCACTCCTATCCTTTCTTCCTCTCTTCCATTTTTTACCTCTATCTGTATCTCTCAGTCTCTCTGTATCTATCTTCACATTATTGACTTTTTTGCCGGTAAACACGTATAAAAATACATATATAACATTTTTTACTACTCTCTCTCTCTCTCTCTCTCTCTCTCTCTCTCTCTCTCTCTCTCTCTCTCTCTCTCTCTCTCTCTCTCTCCATTGAGTTCGTGCGCGTTAATTCGGTGATTTTCTCTTTTTCTCCCTTTATATATAAAAGCTAACTTGGTAAACGCACTTTTTTATGTATTCGTTTAAGGAATACCTGCACATGTATCGTAGTTTTTAAGAACAAGGCAAAGTGCGCTAACTTAAAATGTTTAACTTTAAGATATAACTGTATCGCAATGGAAAGACATATTTCAAACTATATATATATATATATATATATATATATATATACATTGTTTTCCCTTGAAGCATTTCTCATTACATAAGTAATTATTTTGGATGAGGATACATAGAAAAATATGGACATAAATTGAATTCAAAGGATTCATGGATCAACACAGTCGACGTCGTAATGAATTAGTTTCTTCGTTTTTTATTATTATTTTTGTTTTCCTTTTCTTTTTTATGTTATTGTTTTATTAGAACGGTGCTTTTGCGATCGAAATCTTGATCCAAAATGTTACAATGGTATACCATTTCATTCAGCATGTTGTTTATTTTCAAGCGCCTGGATGTTCATCTGTTTCTTTATTTAAAAAATTGGGAATTAGTTCTTAAAATAAATCATACTTTTCTTTGTGTAAATTTTGATGACTCCATACCTTTAGCGAAATATGTTAATCTGTTGTTTTTTTTGTTTTTTTTTTTTGTTTTGTTTTGTTCTTTGTTCCATCAGATTTCATTCCAAACTTTACTTACACATAGATTGTGTTTCCAAATTAAACCTAGTTAATATTCCCTAATGTACATACAGAAATAAAATGCTTAACATTCGGGTAATGGGTTAAATGAACTGTCTTCTCTCTTTGCTTTCATCGTATTTGGTAATCGTTGTAAGTTACCAAATATAAAGGGAACAAATGTAAATGAGAATTGTGTTTTGTATCGCCCTACCATGTGGGAAGGATCTTCGTGCTTTGAAAAACAATATATTAACAAGAGAAACCCTGACTTTTTTCTGGGATCGGACATCAATATCTAGCAACTATTTCAACTACGATATAATCTTAATGTTTATAAAATGATTTAGCCATTAACAGATAAAGAAAATGAGGGCAGCGCCCAAAGAAGCTCAAAATCATTGCATTAGAAAATGGTTTGTGAGGAGAGCTTGAGAACAATTACTGGTCATTCTTTTTATACAAGTTTTTTTTTTTGGTGTTGAATTGTGACAATTTTCTGTTATTGATGTTTTTTAAATATTTTTTCAATTATTTATTGCTTATTTTAGAGTCTTTGCTTATGTCTTCCACTGTAAAGTCGAGTAATTTTCTTGATTTTTGACAACTTCACATAAGTGCGTATGAAGCATATTTCTACTACGTTTATGTCGGTAAATTCAATATCATAGAAACGGAAATTATTAAAGGAAGTAGTGTATGTGTTGAATAGTAAGTTAAGGCAAATCAAACATACCACCAGAATTACAGACACAAATGACAATATTCGAAGAGTTTAACATGCGGGGACGATTTGCAAATTTATTGTGAAGAAAACTGTAATATTATTATTTTGACTCTTACTGTGCCCTTTATGAATTTATGCTTAACAAGCAATTAGAAAATGTTGCCCAGAAAAAAAAAGTAAGGCACCGACGAGGAAAACTCTAAATTGCAAAAGAAAAATAATGATTTTAAATGTCAGTTTTTAGAACGAAGACCATATGGTTAAATTTTTAAAAGACTCCAGTATACATTGATTCTTTTAACCAGTTTCTTTATCTTTATTTTTATTAACATGTTCCGGATGCCTTCTGATGTCTGTCACGTTTGGCAAACTTTAAGAAGAGTCGAACAAATTCTTTTGTTTGATACATGCTGCCTTCATTCATTTTCTTACACATCCTATGTCTTCTATATCAAATTCAGTACACGTAAATATGAGTTCTTTGTTGTCATATCAGTATGATTCTCCACAAACCTAAGGGTGGATTCAGATTTTTCAGGGAAATGAGAAGAATTTTAAGAGCTCTTTAATCCAGTCGGTCATCGTCCGTAGGACACTCAGACACTGGTACATTTGGAGTGGTTAACTTTATTTTTATTATAAATTAAACTATTCATAAACACACGAGAAAATCCATCTTCTTTTTTTTTTTTTTAGAAAAACAGTAGTGGTACTACTTAATCCATAGATAGGGGGATAAGGGGGTTCATACCTTCCCGAGGGGATTTGTCCGAAAGTGAACATAATAGCGCAACTGGAGTTTGAAATCGCTGACTACGACTCTGCAGGTCAGCGCTTTAACCATAATATCACAAGGACATCCCCGTTTTGTTTTGTTTTGGTTTGGTTTATTAGTTTAATGGCATATCAAATCCTTATGAGATTTGATCCCAAGATTTGATTAATTTCTAAATGTTTGATTACAATCATAACTATTTATATTCCTAAAATTCCACTCCAATCACACGCACTTAGAATATAGTCAGGACATAGGGATGGAATTTGGCATAGAAAAATTTGCCATGCTAATAATGAAAAGCGGCAAATGACACCTGACAGACGGAATGGAATAACCAAATCAAGACAAGATTAGAATGCTCGGAGAAAAGAAAACTTACAAATACTTGGGCATCTTGGAGGCTGACACCATCATACAAGTGGAGATGAAAGAATAAATTTAGAAAGAATATATCAGGAAAACCAGAATGCTAATCGACACAAAACTATGTAACAGTAACCCTATCAAATGAACAGATACCTGGGCTGTGCCCCTCGTTATATATTCGGGACCCTTTTTGAAGTAGACCAGAGAAAAACTTAAGCAAATGGACCAAAGAACAAGGAAACTAATGACCGTGCATAAGGTATTAAATTCCAGAGACGACGTTGACAGACTATATGTATCAAGAAAGGAGGGAGGAAAAGGACTTTCCAGGATTGAAGACAGCGTTGACGCATCGATGCAGCGACTTGGAGACTACATAGAAAAGAACGAATGAGGACTGATTACAACCACCAGAAACGATACTGACAACACGATGGACAACAGAATGACAATAACTGAGAAGAAAAACAACACTATGGGCTTTTTAAATGACTAATAAACAATATCTTACACGAGAAAACCAGGACGTGACTAAGAAAAAGAAACCTTAAGAGAGGAACAGAATCTCTCCTTATAACAGCACAAAACAACTCCATAAGAACCAATCAAATTAAAACGAGAATAGATAAGACACTAGAAAATAGCAAATGTAGGTTATGTGTTGATTGAAACAAAACCATCAATCACATAAAAAGTGAATGAATCAAATTAGCACAAGAGTATAAGACTAAACACTACTGGATGGGCAAGGTGATCCACTGGAAGATGTGCAAGAAATTTAAATTGGACCATACGAACAAATGGTATATGCACAATTCAGCATCTGTCCTATAGAATGACACAAACTCTTATGGGACTTTGACATACAAACGGATCACCAAATCTCAACCAGAAGACCAGATCTTATAACAATCAACGACAACAAAAAAAGAGAATTTGCAAAATTATGGACTTTACTGTCCCAGCTGGCCACACAATAAAACTGAAGGAAAATAAAAAGAAGGATAAATACCTCGACCTTGCGAGGGAATTGAAAAAATTATGGAGCATGAAGGTGTCAATTATACCAATCGTGATTGGTGTTTTTGGTACAGTCACCGAAGGATTATTAAAGTGACTGGAGGACTTGGGGGTAGGAGGACGAGTGGAGACCATCCAAACTACAATACTATTGAGAACGGCCAAAATACTGAGAAGAGTCCTGGAGACTTGAGGAGACTTGCTGTCACTCAAACTCTAGTGAAAAACCATCAGCTTAAACTGATGTAAAAACTCTCAAGGAGTAAATAGAAATAATAATACAAAAAGCGAAAAGAGAGATAAATATATAGATCTCGCTAGAAAGCTAAAAAAAACTATGGAACACGAAGGTGACGGTGATACTAATTGTAACTGGTGCACTTGGAACTATCCCCAAAGATTGTTTAAGGGAATAGAATACTTAGAAATCAGAGGACAAGTAGAGACCATCCAGACTACACCCTAATTAAGATTGGCCAGAATACTAAAAAGAGTCCAGAAGATTTTATGAAACTTGCTTTCACTCAAAGTCCATTTTAAAACCATCAGCTAACGCTGGTGTAAAAAAACTCTCAAGTTATAGCAATAATAATTTGTTTGCACAAAACTCCCAAGTTATAGCAATAATAATTTGTTTGTATCAAGTTTTCCCAATCTCATACGCAATCATTCCTATTTAATAATAATCATTTATTTGAACACGGTTATAAAGTTTCAAGTAACTAGTAATAATTTTTAGCAAACAATTATATATTCTAGTAAATATACTTCATACAAATATTTTAAAGATATCACTAAGCTCATAGATGGGACCCTAAGAGGTACTAATACTCAAGGCCAGAGAGGACCTGGGAGTAATGGCAATAGATAGATGTCTCTATACTTCCCAGAACTCTATCGAGTGTTACTTGGTGTCATACTCAGGATACCGATTTTTTGGTGGAGTGGGTCGAACTCCTCTGTATAATACGCAATCACCGTATACTAAACCCTGCTGACAGTGTGCATTAAGATTTGATTATTGTATAAAAGTAATAATACCTTGTTCCCAAAGTTCAAGCAGAATTTTAACAGTTGGACTATATAGCATTCTGTATTTCTAATATTTCTAATATCGTGCTGTGCAAACAACACAATACTGGTCTAGTGAATGTGTTACGAAAGTTTACGGCAGAACTCCCGTGTTAATTTCATATTCTGTTTATTTTAGAGAGACAATAGTTTCGGACTGAGAAACAAAAATTATGTTTTAAAAAGCACAATGTTCATTATTGTATGCAACTATTATACTTCTGGAAAAAACACTATAATTTCTGTATGAATCGAAAGTCTTTCCTATGAACAGTGTAGTATTTCTACCAAGAACCAAGGTGTCGCTCTCCAGCACATTTACTTCAGATCAGGTCGTAACTATCTGTTCTTCACGTTGGAATTCCACTGAAATATATGTTCCTCCTAATCAATTGCGTTCTCATTTTTGTCAAAGAGACGGAAAAAGAAAAGAAACAACAAACCTGGTCATGTAGATTCCTCTCTTCGTCGAGGCCAACAAAACAGGCCTGCATGATTGTGACATGACGCCACTAAAGAAGTCCATGAGGTTAGCGAAACGGGCAGTAATCATAATATAATGTCGATAGAGAATTAATTCTTTTTGCTGGTGTAGTTACTAGTTATATTATCATTTTCCCTAGAAGAAAAGGATCCAAGAGAGAATTTGTAGAGCTCCAGTTAAAAATTATTTCTATTTCTTCTATAATGTGGCCCTCATCACAAGCGTCAAAATTCAAAAGAAGCTCATTATCTCCCAAAACATTCAATGTGCATGACTAATTTCCGATTTATTGAATGAAGAAAAGAATAATCTTTTATCAGTGTATGATAATGGAAGAATATTTCTGGGACGTTTCGATGAAGTAACCTCGCCGGCTTATGAATATGCATATCTGCATGCACACACACGTGCTATGCAAATATGGCCATACAGCACACATATAGAAGATACATAATTAGCGTCAAATAGCAATCGCAGTTGTACTTGCTAGAATCCAGGGTACATCTGGTGGTATAATTGTTAACAAGCTAGACTAGCAAATCAACACGAGTGAGTTCGCGTCTCATTGGGTGTTCCATTCATACGGCCTCGTGCCATATTTAAGCAAAAAGCTTAGTAAATCACTACTTGCAAGAATCCAAAGTTCAGTTGCCAAGTAGACGTTACACCTTACGTACTACTAACACTCCAGTCCGACATCAACCAACACTGTCGACCTTAGCCAACCCAACAATTAGTTTACCAATGACTACATAATTATAGAGAACAAAATTTGTAGTTATATCATTAGGATATAAGAGAACCACAGTTAATCCTCGAAAATAACTGTTTATTTTAGGTATTTCTTCCACAAAGCGCAAATACCCTATATCCTTCCAGCTATGGGTGTATAGTAAGGCAGACTGGGATCTTTAACTTTGTTATAGCAACCGATCTAAGAGACGGAAAACTCTGAATTCAAACTTGTCAAAAACCGTTTTCAAATAGACCATACGTTGCATCCTACTTGTGTGGAGGTGTAAGTACATATTTACTTGCTACTGGTGCTTTAGAAAAAGCTTCAATAGATGCCACCTCTGCAGCGTAAATAGTGTTAAATCATGTCATTGCGCAATTACAGTCAGAGCTACAATGCCTCTTTATTTATTATGTCACAAGATTGTAATCCAATTGCGTCTATTTCTACAATCACCGAGTATACTGATTTCTATAATTTGGCATTTCAGTTATTTGAACTACTGAAGAAAATTATCGTTTTCAAATTTAATCAAAAATGATTTATAAACTTTGACATTTTTTATACATGAATCTTTGCAGAAATAAAGTTAAACAATAAAAATAAATCATATACTTTGTGGTTCGATATATATTTTTACGAAATGAGAAAAGTCTTTCATTGATGAAAGCACTAGTCGGAGTCCTGAGCACTAGAAAGAAGAGTAGACAGACATATAGTTTAGTTATGGGAGCACAAATCGTGTAACATGTCTTGGGCATGAATAGGTAAACAGAGCCCATACCTCTCCAGATCTTCAACTGGCTTGAATTAAATGTTTTTCCTCGACCGGTTGCCATATCAAAGTTAAAGAGTCTATTGTCCACTACTATTTACTCATAATTCGAGGGAGAATAGTTTTCCAAAGTTTTTAGCGCTATAGAAAATGCAAGCAGCTCCGTTCAGAATTTAAATTCAGGCAGCCAAGTCCGCATCTATCGATGATAATTGCAAAACCAGGAATGCTTCCTTAAAAATGTTGACAAAATAACAATATTTCTTTCATGTTTCATATTTTAACAAATAAAACGTACAAATATCCATGAAAAAAATCCCTTGAAAATAATTTCGTAAAAATTCCATGAAAAAAGTATTTTCAAGATGGTTCTTCTTCGATAAAACATCGTTGATGGAAACAATTCAAAGATTTACTTAGTTTTCAACATATTCCAACTTTTGTTTTTAATAGATTTTTATTTTCGTTTTCAGTAAATTCAATTTCTTATTCCGGCAAATATTGAACTTTTCCTCACTCTCTCTCTCTCTCTCTCTCTCTCTCTGCGCTGTTCTCTTCAAATAAAAAACAGAAAATTACATCTTTTGATATTTCCCAATCTATCTATCTATCTATCCTTCGATGTAACTTTTTTCCTGCTATCTCATATCATTATTTACTTATTTATCAAGATACTATCATTGGCGATGTAATCTGTTTATTAAAATATGTAGTTCATTATACTGAAAATTTTATAATGTATCATAATTAAATAGAGAAGAAAATTTATTTACCGGTGAAATTACGATACGTCAGTTAATCGAATTTTATCTATTTTATTTATTTTTTTATTTTTTGAGCAACTATTCAAATTATCTGTCATTGATTATAAGTAAAGAGATCGGATAAAAAGAATAATCATTTTCTTTTCGAATCTGCCGTGCGATTAACAAAAGAAATAGCTGCGATAAAAAGCAATAAAAATTAAAATGAAATCATACGAGCCAAAAACTGATAACGGTTAACAACGCTTCATTTAATTATAAATCAAATCAATATAAAGATTCAAACATAACTTCTAACAAAGAATAACAACTTTACGATGAACAAAATGAATTATTTTAAGGATTCAATGAGATCTTCTGCCAATTGTATAACTCTGGTAACTCTGTAATATAAAAAGAATCCTCAAGCTAATGAGATGCAGGTTCGAGTCCCGACAAAAACCTGCTTTTTATGCCTGATCCGTGAGGTTTACTGACGGCCGTAGACTAAACTGTCAGATAAATTTTGCTGGAAAGCAGCAAAAATTTATCATATTTAGAAATACTTTATATCAGTGGCAATTCCATCATTCGGTTTCTTGGGCTGATCTCAAGTAACCACGCTATTAAGTATATTTCAAATCAACAAGCAATGTGTCTGAACGATTCTTCGTTCTTGACTTATAATAATTCGTGACTCAGGCTGACAAATTTCAGTTTTGAACAATGAAGAATAATGATATTCCAAGTGGTTTTAATTTATTACCTTTTTAGGGATATAACTTTGTTGCAACTTCATAACATAAAATGTTAATTTAAATAAATTAACTGTTTATAAACTTAGCTATAACAATAGTTGTTACCGCAAGCCCAGACAAAGTTATTTCAACCCAGTTACAAGCTTTTGTTCATCGTCTAATTCTGTAAATCGGACAAACATTTTTCTGCACAAACTATTGAGAATAATCTTTAAAAACTAAAATGGTTCAATTCATTTTTGAATGCATATAGCTCTGTTAATACTTCATTAGTTAAAACATTTACTTAAATAAATTTTGCGCTCGATAATAATGTCATATGAACAAAGTTTATTTCGTTTAATCCCAGCCCAACCCTGCTGAAATGAACAGATTGTAACACAAAGCCTGGAAAGTAAACACCGTTTACTAAACAGTTGTAAATGTAAAAAACGGTTTCTTGTTTTTATTCTTGTATTTAACCAATCAGAGGCAGTTTTGTGTGAATAAGAATTCCGTAATACTTTGAGCTTAATACTCTAATGTAAAAAAAAGCTACATTTTAAGTAAGAATGTAATAAATAAGATTTTGATTTTAAAATACTTTCCTTAGAATATTTTCAAGAAAGCTAAATAACATATTGAACGAGTATCACTGATTATTTCGTAGTCTAGAAAACACAGACAAAATACGGCGGAAATAATCGATATTAAAAAACAAAAACTCTGTTAATTCTAATTTTTAGAAATGATTTAATTTATTTTAATCAAATAATCCAAAATTTTATTTTAGAAATTATTTATTTCATTACTAAATAAATTCAAATATTTATTCTATCTTAATTTTTCCGAGTAATATTTGTTCATGCTCAGAAATTAACCCAGACTTGTGATCATAACTAGAAACCAAAGGTCTGACTTCCCTAACTTCAAATTTTTAGGTCCCACTGGATAATGCTTTTGTTTCGTGACTTATATTCACAGGATTACAGTTACCGTTTTTAACCCTTTATGTCCAATTATTAAAAGTTTAATCAATTGATCATCCAAAAATATCTCTGTATACAAATCAATAATTTCATACAGAAAGCAATAATTCAGGTTCCTTAATTGAATGATCGTTTCTCCTCTAAGATGGAAAAGTCGTCATACATTCGAATTGCAATGAACTCCCATCGTGTTATAGAAGTAGGGACTGAGAATCACACTAGCTAGTATTTTCCCATAAAATACCCTAATTATTTAATTTGCAAAAGAATATTTCTATCCAAAGAATATGAATAAATAAATGGTGTTTTTAATTTTCATATTCAGTTTTTCAAATTCCGAAAGATTTATTGTCTATGTTCATCATTTTTGACAAAGGGGTGGTGTATAGTAATATAAGCATTTAGTTGTGGTTCTAATTTGAGTCCACACGTCGGTTACAAATGTAAGAAGCTTCTTTGGACAGAATTCAATCATTCTTAAGATGCATATTGGCCCGAGAACGATTATCTTCACTGGCTCACATTTCCATCGAAAAACAGATACTTGATTGTCTTGAAAAAAAATCACACAAGATATTTGCAATAAAGCCAAGGCGCTGAGAATTAATATTTAAATGAAGTGTTTGTTACAAATAAAAAAAATTATGAATTTCTCCTTTTAATGGATTGGTTCGTTGCACGTTTCGTGTAAATGCACTGCTTATTTTAGAATAGAAAATCATTTCGTATGTTTTTATGACAGAAATAAATCGAAAATTAAAGAAAAAAGAAATCCTGAATTTTCTAGTCGTCCGCACTAAGCTAAATAATTGTGATTATTACAACTCAGGGTATTTTTATTGGTTGAATAAGTACAAATGAACTATAGGCCATCTAAAATAGCGAATATATTCAAAATATTGAAACCAACCACTAGAATAATTTGTACAAATTTTCCTCCTTTTTAAGTTAAGTCAGCAAGTTAAAAATTGAGTCAGATGTCAAATCTTGAAAGGTGATCATTTTGAAAATTCCACATTATCAGGAAAATAATCATGTTGGTTTTCATAAAATGGTCAATAGTTGTGTGATCACGGTGTATGTACGCACAGATTTTATGGCATGTAGTAAGGTTATATTATAATTAGGGGCTAAATATCTACTAAATTTTATATAGATTAAATTTTGTTAAAAAAGATTATACTCAGCTGGTGTAACATAGCTGAGCTTGAGTCGCCACTGTGTTACGCCACTCTTACTAGTGAAAAGATCTTGACTACCAAAAAATCAATGATAGAATTGTATTTTACTTTAACTCAACAAGCGACTTG
This sequence comes from Sepioteuthis lessoniana, assembly GCA_963585895.1. NCBI lineage: Eukaryota > Metazoa > Mollusca > Cephalopoda > Myopsida > Loliginidae > Sepioteuthis > Sepioteuthis lessoniana. Next base: position 132,844,020 of record OY757910.1, read on the forward strand.
TAGCCCTTATAGGAAAGTATTTCAGCAATTAAACAGGGTACATATCTGCCTCCTTATCTAATTTTCACCATCATTGTCTGTTATTAGCCCTACATAGGGATTTTAGGTTTATCCTTGACGTTCAGATTGTTCTGTTATGATATTTAATTTATTAATGCAAAACATGCATGTCACTTTCAAAATCTTGTGTCACAAATATTTTCATGGTGAAATTACCTCTGGATAAACAACATTACTTGTTATGTATTTATTCTCCGTATTTGATAATTAATTGTAAAAGCCGAAACGAGTGAAATGGCTCAACGATTGCGGCTCGATTTACAATTTACATATAATGTTAAATTGGACCCTGATTTTTTTTGTCTGTCTTTATAACAATGGGTGTTCAATTTTGGTACTAACCTAGACCTTTATTTGTGTATGCTTCCGTGCAATTTCACATGTAGAGGGTACTTTTCGTTAGACCACGGAAGCTTAAAAAGAAAAGAAAATATATCTTTTACTTGGTGAGTTCTGCCTTAAGGAGATGGTCATAGGAACCCCTAACTTCCATATAAATGCAACATTATATAGCTTTTAAAAATAGAATAAATTTTCAAGAAAATTTAAGTATAATAACTTATAATTAACGTAACCAATGGAATAAATTCAAATTAACAGATTATGAATTTTAAAAAAATTTTGGTAACACTAAAAGAGATCGATAACGATGACACAAGATCAGTTATGGGTTAAATAGTAACACAACTATTTTACTGCAAGGATGCTTTGATATTAAAAACTCCTCGAAGTTTGATATGCTATTAAAACCAAAGAAATCAAACCAAATTATAATTCAAAACAACCAAATGCATGTTATTTGGAACAGAAATAGACACTACAGTGTAAAACTTACTGCCCCGTGATCCAATGAAAAATTAGGCATGTTACCTCGACAATTTATTAGCGATGGGGCATTTTGTTTCTCTTATTTTTTTTTACTAGTTTATATTAGACGACGATTTCAAAATTTATTCGACAAATTTTGTAATTACTTTTTAACAGAGTCTAATAAATATTACAAGGGGTTACTGTTCAATATACGAAATATGACAAATGTGATATACAAGTTTTTGCTGAAGGCCACAAATGATTTGAAAAGGAAACCAGAAACTAACATGTGAGATCTTAGAAAAAGTTCTGTCATTTTCGTAACAATACCAATGAACTACACAAACATATAAGATATATCGACCTGCCATGTGGATGAAAATTTTGTTTCCAACCAGCATCAAAAGTCGGTGTTCTAACTCGGAAAAAAGACTAATTCTTGAATGAAGATTTTCAAGATTGGTAAGTTTTCCCAGCTAGCAAGTTTAGTCTAATACAATCTTCTTCCAACATGCCTTCTTATTTGATCTCGTCCATAAAACTGGGTAAATATCCAATCTCTCAACTTTTGATATTTAGGCAATATTTCAAAACGTACTTACGTGGTGCCTTCAATAAGTTTCCAGACCTTTTTATACAGGCATTTAAAATTGTCGTATACTCTTGAAAAGTCAGTATGTTATTGCTATACATCTTATGAGATGACTGACCAATTTTGATGATTTCAGATTCAAATGAACAGCTACTGCAGCAATTGGAATACACCCTACTAAAGCCTGATTGTCACAGCTGGTGAATTTCAAAAATGCAATCTGAACGTGAGGACACTTTAGAAGAATAATATGCAATAAAATTCTGTTTTAAACTTGGAAAAAATGCCAGAGAAACGTATGGAATGCTTTAGACAGCTTTTGGAGCATCTTGCATGAATCGAACATCAGTTTTTGAGTGGCATAAGAGATTCAAGCAAGGTAGGGAGTCTGTGAGGGATGATGAGAGGTGTGGGAAGAGTAAGGAAGTCAATACACCAGAGTAGATTGGCCTACGAGTTTGGGTTAGGGTTACTATGTTGAGGTTTTAAGGGAGTCCAGGAAGAGATTCCGTCGGAAGGAGACAGCTCTCTTCAAATCGAGTCAGTGGCATTTCCACCAGGATAATACCCCAGTCCACAACTCCATCCTTGTCACAGACTATTTGACCAAGGTGGGCATCATGACAGTTCTTCACCCTCGCTAAAGTCCAGACCTTGCTTCTTGTGACTTTTGGTTATTCCCTACACAAACGCATATATATATATATATATATATATATATATATGTGTGTGTGTGTGTGTGTGTGTGTGTGTGTGTGTGTGTGTGTGTGAATGTTTATGTATATGCGTATGTGTGAACACACGTACCTCGTGCGTTTGTGTGGATTTGGCAGCTCTCATGATTTTTTTTCTTTTTCTTTCAAAAATCGATATTTGTTGTTTCCATATTTCAAACCTAGCATGATCTCTTCAAGCAAAATGTTCCTTTGATGAAGTAAATTGAATTAAAAAAAACACACGTTTAAAATATGTCTTTTTTTTTTTTTTATCGAGAAAGAGTGGGATTTTTTGTTCGTTTTGTTTTTTGTTTTTGTTTTTTTCCAGAAGTCAGTTCAAATATCTAACTACTCTCTCTTTTCTTTCCGGAAATGCGATTGAAAGCTAAGTACATTTATTTATTTATATAATGTTGCATCTGTACGTTTAGCTCTAGTTTTCTTTGAATTGTTTTGGGTTCTTTTATTTATGTTCCCTATTGTTTCAATATATTAATTCAATTGATGTATTCTCCTATGATTGTTAAATCTATTTTCCCCTCTCTTTAAAGATTATAGAGCATAAGATGTTTTATGCGCTTCTGTAGACATGTTCATCTTTAGAAGTGTCCAGTGTCGTATTGTGACGACATAATTTATCTGTATTAAATAATATGAATATGCAATCTTATATATTGATATTTAAGCATTTTGTTGAAGTGAATAAGATTATTTGCTGTCATGTTACAGTCATTATTAATGGGAGAATCTGGTATTTTTGGTTTGCTTAGTTAAATCCCATATGCTTGTACAGATCCTAGTCTACTATATTCTTCACAGAGTCGTATGTATACTTGTCCTTCTTTTGAGCCAACTTTCTACATTTACAAATGATTGGTTTGCTTTGGTTTGATCTAGTTTTATGGCGAATCAACCATTGTTTGTTACTTAATGCCAACTCCTGCTTTTACATATATATTAAATATAAGATTTGTAAACACACTTTCTTGACACATACAGTTAACTGATCAAACAGTTCTATTTCAAACAATTCAATTTAGCATAAGTCTAAGTTAATTGTTTCCAAATATTACTATGTACGTATAACTAACAATTCAATTAAACATCAATCATTTGTTTACATACAGTTAAAGGACCAATTCTATTTCTAACAATTCAATTTAACACTAGTCATTTGTTTGCACACAGTTTAAATGCCAAACAGTATTATTTGACCCATAGATTGGACCTTATCATATGCTACCACTCAGGGTCAGACTAGACCTGTAAGCAATGGAAATGAAAGAGTACTCAACATCCCCCAAAGCTCCATGACAGGAGAAAATTCAGCTCAGAAGTTAATTAACAGAAAAATATTTTGGCTCCAAAATAAATAAGTAATTATACGAATCTGATGGGTCAAGAAATTTCTGCACGCTTGAATTTTAGGACCCGCAATAAAACCTTACAAAATCCTATTTTGGATTCACTTTAATAACCCCAAAAAGTATAAATAACGAAGAATTTAATTAACTAATTCATTCCACTACGAGAGGCCATGACAGATAGCAGAAGGCAACACACACAAGAAGCATGCGACGTTCTTTTGCTGACTACTGGAACGCGACACATTGTCGCCAAAGATTATAAAAAACGTACGAGTGGACTTAAAAAAAAATCCCATACTTACGGTCCTTCACACATATACACACATACATACACATGTATGTAAGTAAAGCCAATTTTTTATCCTCTTTACTTCGGCCAACTATGGACACATTGATTCAATAGACTTTTCCAACATTTACATACGCACACACAGGCGAACAAATCATATTTTTATTCAACTGGCCATAGCTTTATTTTCTACATACACACACATGCACATAAAATGTACATAGTATTTTTAATTATTTTTATCCTGCTTGCTATGATTATTAAATTGCTTGTTTCTTAATATTCGTTGTTGTCACATTCCATTTCTTTACGTGCTTGTAAAATTTGTGTTGTATTTGTGGAAACTAAACCTGAAAGTAACTCCCTTAAATTACGGAAGGTACTTCATCATCATCATCATGTCGTGCCGCCAGCACGGATATCCATGACCCTCTCTTGCCACTTCTTCCTATCGTTGATCGCCTCTGGCAGGTCTTCAGGATCAAATCCCGTATCCTCAAAGAGCTACGGTATGCATGTTCGAGCTGGTCATCCTGCTTTTGTTCGGCAATATGTGGAGGTCCATAGGAGTACATCACTTATAAGCTCGTCCTTGCTTCTCCAGCAGTGTCCTGCATGTCTGGTTCGTCTAACTTTGATAGTCTTCGTGATGGGAGGTAGGTGGCCGTATAGTTAGTGCCTTGTGAGGTGTTCCCAACCGGACTTGTTCAATATTGCTCGCAGCATTCTTGTGTAATTGCCGTCTAGCTTTTTCTCCAGCCGTTTTGTAAGCGTCCAAGTAGTGCATCTATATAGCAGTATCGATACGACTGCTGCTTGGAAGAAACTGCGTTTCATTTTATCGGTCAGGTCTAACTTCCATATGGTCGATAGCTTATCGATAGCGGTCGATGCCTTCGTTAGCCTCGTGTCGATGTCTTTTTCGGTTGATGAGACACTGCTTCCTAGTAGGGGAACTTGTCTACCAGTTTCAGAGAGGTTCTGTCTAGAGTGGAAATGTCGCCTGTTTGATCAAAGCACATGTATTCCGTTTTGTGTGCATTGATATGGAGGCCAATGCCTGCGGCGACTTGTTCCAAACTATGCAGTTCTGTTTCGGCTTGGTTGGGTGTATTTGCCAGAATCGCTATGTCATCGGCGTAGTCGGAGTCGGAAATTGTTTTTGCGGGGTACCTTCTGCTTCTTTTCTTTATCAGCTCGAAGCCATTTTCTTTGATTTTATCAATTGATGTTCTAAGCACGTAGTCTAGACAGATGACAAAGAGGTATGGGGCTAGCGTGTCCCCTTGTACTCCTGCTACAATGTCGAAGTATTCTATGTCTCCATCCGGTGAACGTACTTTTACTTTGGTATTTCTATAGATAATCGTTATTGTTGCGACGGTCTCTTTTGGTATGCCGTATGCAAGTAGATTTATCTCATCTTCCCTCTGTGAATGGAATCAAAGGCCTTGGTAAAGTCGTCAAATAATATTGTCGCCTGTAGGTTTTTTGCCCGTACGCCTTCAAGGATTCTACGGATGGTCAATATTTGTGAGGTCGTGGATCTATTTCTTCGGAAGCCATTTTGGTTTTTCCTAAGAATGTTGTCAATCTTGGATTCTATGCAGTTTCATAGTAGGACATTGTAAATTTTGGCTGCTATGGATGTAAGTTTTATACCACAGTAGTTCTTGCCTAATCCAAGGTCACCCTTTTTAGGTAAGGGGAGGATGCATCCTTTCATCCATCTGTCTATCGGATTTTAATTATAGACTGCGTTGCAGTGTCGGAGCAGTAGGTCGTCGAATTGTCTGGTTTTCCATATTTCTGGGGGAATCTCGTCAAGCCCTGCGGCTTTCCTATTTTTAATTTTTCTAAGAACTGAGTCGAGTTCTTCTTGAGTGAACGGTCCTAGTTTAATAATAATTCTGGTGATTGGTTCATGTGTAACTTTCGGTGGGTTTCCTAGTATATTTTCGAAATGCTGTTTCCACAGTTTTATTCTTTCTTGTTGGTTTGTAGCTTTCAATTTAACTTTGGTTGTGCTCTTCCTTCTACTTGCTTCGTTTATTGTTTGCCAGGCTATCCTAGATTGCCTATCTTCTACTGGGTCTCTAATCTTATCTATATGATTTTGTATGCATTCTGTCTGTTCTTTTGATATATGCTTGCTAATTCATTTTGTGCCTTTTTTAGTTTTAGGGCATTTGTGTTTGTTGGGTTCTTCCTATAGCATTTGGAGGCAGTTTTCGCGTCTGCACGTTTTTCTCTAACCGCTAACGTTTCCCATGGGACTCTATATTTAGTTCTAGGTTTTGTTGGAATACACTTCGCTGCTGCCTCGAGGTATGCGTTGACGAAATTCTCATATTCATCATTTGGGGTACGTATTTCTGTCTTCCCCTGTAGTGTCTCGAATCTGTTTCTCAATGGTAATACATATCTATCTCTAATATATCTTTTGTTAAGAAGGGCACAGTCATAGTGTTTGGCCTTTTTTTTCGTAGGCTTAGTCGTATTTTTGCCTTGATTATTCGGTGATCGGAGGACATACCGAAAGAAGAGTATGCCTCGCAATTCATTGCGCTAATTTTCCATTTCTTGTTTATAAAGACGTAGTCTATCTGTGCTTTATTATTGTTCACGTATGTGTTGGTCCATAATTTTCCCTCCCTCTTTTGAAAGTTTGTATTGAGGCATGTTAATTTATTTTCTATCATGAAATTTGTTAGATGTTGTCCATTCCTATTTGACGTGTTGTGTAGGCTGTATTTGTTGTTTCCGTTTTTCCCGATTTGGGCATTCATGTCTCCGCCAATGACTAGCACGTTGTGTTTCGGAATGCTACACACAAGAGAGGATAACTCATCTTAGAAGGCAACGAGTTCAGTTTCTTCACTAACATTGGTAGGGCTGTATCAGGAGATGATTGTTGTTCTGAGATTGCCATTAAAAGTAGCTACCATCATCCTAGGTTGTATTCTCTCAATGCTATTTAGTGATTTTAACGCTCTTGGTCCTATAAGTATGCCTACTCCTCCTACCGTGGCGTTGACAGAGTTTTTCCATGCTGATAAAATGGCTAGCGTCCATCCATTGCCAGTATCGTTATATTTGATATCCTCGTTGCGCGTGTATCTGTGTTCTTGTATGCATATTATGTCTATCTTATGTTCTCCGGCCGATGCAGTCAGCTCCGGTAGTTGACCTATTCTAGGTTCTAGCGTTAAATGTCGGTATTTGTATTGTTTGTTTGCATTTTAGTAGTTTCTGTTGTTTGAGCTCTGTAGCTGATTTTTCGAACACTGAGGCCAGAGCTCCAACCTCAGCAGGATGCGCCCTTTTTTACCCGCGCGAAGAGCGATGCGGTTTATGTATGTGGTTTGAGTGTGGGTCATGGTTATCTTTCGATGGCTGTTTTTATTCTCATCTATAGAAGCCACTCTTATAGATGAGCAGCAGTAGTTCCCCGATCGAACTGACGATCCTGAGCGTTGAGCCGCGAGACTCATGCGTCCAGGACCAGGTTAGGCATTGCGTTTGGCTGTCAGAGGGTTTATTCGCATACATTTGCGTCCATCATGCGGCTTCCCATGTGTACGTAATTAAATAAAAAAAAGGCCTTTCTTTTCCATTTAACTTAGTTAAACTTTGTTCATTTAACTTGGTTAAAGTCCAAGACTAATGTATATTTATATGAGTTTTTTTTTTGTATATTTTCACCTGTTTTCTGATATTGGCCCTAACATGTTTTGTTGTTTGTTTGTTTGTTTTTTTTTGGGGGGGTTGGCATTGGGGACTTCCTTTACTTAGGCGGGTTTTTTTTCTAAACTACTATGGAGGGGTGTTCAGTGGGGATTCTAAGTCTTTTCTAAAAGGAAGTTACTTAGTACCCCGCAACCTTCGTAAACCTTCGGTTATATTTTATATTTTATTGTTTCGGCGTATCACTGAAAATCCAATTTTTGCTGTTTTTATTAAATCTATTTCGATTCGTAAATATTTCATTTTTACTATAGTCACAACTCCCAGCATTCCTTTGCATCTTTATTGTTTCGTGTGGTCTTTTTTTTGTGGGGAGCACTCATCAAATCCATCAATGTCTACCTTTACTCTGACTTATTCAAAGTAGGCCAACGGGAAGATGTTGCCTATGGAGATATATTACTATAGTTAATTAAATTTCTCCATTTGAATTCGCACATTCTTATTTTATGCTTGTCAGAAATTCTCCTAGCTGATGATTTGTCCCGATATAATTTGTTTTATAAATTTTGTTTATTTAGCAAGATTAAAATATCATCTAGTTTTTCATCTTCTTTTAACTTTACTCTCTGATCTGTTGGAATAGCATCACACACCGATCATGTTATTTAGTTTGGTGGGTGATAAGTTTGAATTTTATATTTATGGATGTTCGCGTTTTCTATTCTCTACATACCAAAAAGAATATATATATATATATATATATATATATATATAAGAGAGAGAGATTGAACTTTGGAATATAAACAGACCAGACCGGTAGATTAGCTTCTGTTTTGTTCTCATTCCATTCGTTGTGGGGGATGTTTGTGATTCCTCCTCGGTTTTTTTCTCTTCATCCTTTATCTTCATGTTATCAAATAGACCTTCTATCTCGGATCGTCTTTATTCTAAATGAACAATCTTGCATAATTTTCTTTGTGATAATCAGGAATTAGTTGTTGATATTTGTATACAAAGTTTAATCGAAATTGTTCTAAATGATTCCTACTGCATCATCATCTTCAGTGAACCTAGTTTACCTTGATATTTCACAGCACTATTTTAATGTTCTTATTACTAAATCATGTCACTATTTTATGTTCGTCCTTTTTCTGCGAAAATTAGTTTTTTTTATGTCATATCTGTTTTGTATCAACCTTATATCAACTTTCATACTTTTAAAAGGCTTAACATCTGAAAAGGCATTTGCGTACGTGTTTAGCTTCTTTTATCGGAATCTCTGTCTCATAAAGTAGTGTTAAGACATCATATCTTTATAAATTACTGTGTTTCCACGTAAGCAAATTGTTTTTTTTTTTTTTACTGCAGATCAAATGTCAACAATTTCAGAAATCGAACAGATTTCAGTAATATTCTTATCTGTGTATTTTCTATTATTTCCTCTTATGACGCACAAATTTCTCTGGAATTTTGAGATCCAAACAAATCACCTAATCCCAGCCTGAAGACCAGATCTAGTGATGATTAGCAAAAAAAAAGTTTGGAAAATGGGCTAGAAGAATTAGGAATCAGAGGACGAATCGAGATCATCCAGATTACAGTAGTGTTAAGATCGACCAGAATACCGAGAAGAGTCTCGGAGACTTGAGAAGACTTCCTGTCACTCAGACCCCAGTGAAAAACCATCAGCTAACGCTGGTGTGAAGAACTTTTAAGGAGTATAAAGATAATAGCAATAATATCGAGACTACAGAATTTAGAATCAGTTAGAATTCTTCGAAGACTCCCATAAACCTTGGAGACTTGTTTCTCAGACTTTAGTGAAAACCACTCGTTAAAACTAATACGAAAAACTTTTTAGGAGTTAAGAAAAGGAAATTTCAAGAGAAAAACTGGATCCCTTTAATACCGCACAAAATAATGCAATGGAAATTAATTATGTCAAAGTAAAAATTGATGATAAGCAGAATAGCAAGATTATGTTAAGTGATGACAAAGATGAAAAGTTTAATTACATAATTAGCTATTACAACAAACTGACACAAAAGTGTATTAGACTAGACATGTCTACACAGGAAGTATTATCCAGTGGAAATTGTGCAAGAGATTGAAATTTGACCATACTGCTAAATAGTATATTCACAAACCAAAATCTTTCCCGGAAATTGAGGCCTCTCAAGTTGAGTGGAACTTTGATATACAAATGAACCACCAAACCAAGTTTTATCTAGCAAGATTTTGCTATTCCAGTGGACCATAGAGATAAAAAAAAAAAAAAGATATAAAAAATACAAGTAAATACGTGGCTCTTGCAAAGAGTTGAAAAAACTATGAAACATGAAGGTGACGATGATACCAATTTTAATTGATGCGACAATAAGCGAAACTACTCAGGAAAAATACACTAGAACACAGTGTAATGAAGAGACGAAAAATATATTACTGACAAAGAGACAATACAGCAGCACTGTTTTGCTAAATTACATTATACAGCAAATAGATTGCAGCATAAAGACACTATTTTGCTAAATTACGATTTTTAGATGGAATATATACCTTCAAAATTTGGACCACGCTGACAGTCTTTCAAGGCTGAATCCGAAATACTGCGAGCCGTTAGAATATATGGCAATTGTGGCTCTGAAAGGCGATAGTGAAATGAAAGGAGTGTTACTTAATATAGAACGTGAATTACCCTTGACATTGGAGGAAATAAAAGTAAAGTCAGAAACAGACAACTTTATAAAGAAATTAAATGGACAAGTGAGATTTAAAAAGGTGAATAGGGCAGATCTACCAAGATGCAATTATTACTCCATTTGTGACGGAATTTTAATGTATGCAGAATGCGTAGTGATCCCTTCGTCACTTCAAGAGGAGTCTCTCATAAGATCTTTTGTGTTTTAGCCGGGTATGGACAAATCCATAAAAAAGACAGTGAAAAACTATTGATGTTGTGTTCAGGCAGCAAATTCACCCCGAATAAAGTCAAACTCGTGACTAAAAGTAGATATGTCATGGTCTTGGTTGCATATTGACTTTGCTGAACCACTTATTGAGTCACATTATCTGGTAGTGGTCCATGGTGTCAGGAAATGCATAGAGGGCTACAAATTCCCAAAATCACAAGGAAAGTAAACCACCTTATATACATGGATAATATAAAACTATTTACCAAAAATAAAAAAAGAAACCCTGACACAAACAATAAGAATATACAACCAGGATATGGGAGGGAATTTGACATTGAACCATTTGTACCATAACAGTACCAAATAGACGTTTGTACGACATATGGGTAATGAGTAGGGTGTTCGCCAAAGGTCATGGTCGAGTCATACCAAAGACTCAAAAAATAGTACTTGATGCCGACTTGCTTAACACTCAGCATTACAAGGTAGGGATCAAGTGTAAAGTGGAGCAATCTAGTGAATGAAGTAATGCCCTCCTCTTCACCTCGGTGTATTAACTATGGAAAAGGGAGCCTTCGGGTCATCCTCGACTAAGGTCGCCAACTTTTTACGACCACATGCTCGAACGTGTAATGCCTGTATCACTGTGTATTAAGTAGTAGTCTGACCCTGTTGTAACCTCGTCGTGGGGAAAAAGTTTATTCGCTACTACACTTTATAAGTCACCGCTGGAAGAAAGAAAGAGAGTATGAAAGTTAAGCCGACCGCGTTTGATGGACAAAGAGAAACATATCATGAGGAAAGGGAGCGAGGGCAGACACAGACCTGGAATTTTCAATCTGGATTTCTGATGTAGTCCTACCATGTTTGTTTGCTGGTTTTGTCTTCACAGGTTCATGTCTGGTATGAGACTCCTTTTCGGAGCTCATCCCAAAATAAGAGCCGTAATTACTTATTCCTGGCTGGTGTTTACAGTTGTCTTTACCAATTCGCGTTCGGCTGTTAACTTACTTTTAAATCCGACTCGTCGCCTTACTTTCGCCAAGTGATGGCAGGAGGAACATCCGTTTCCACTGGTTCTACATCAGCGCAGAAGATTTTGGAACTCCAGTTTTTTTTTTTTAGTCATTTTTAATTACCGTAGCCATTCACTCGTGACTGGCTGACCCCTAATCAGCGTTCAACCTTGAGTCACTCAGAGGTCAGCCAGCTGCTCATGTAGACCATGTCAGCCTTTTTTTAATTTTTCTTTCTCTCTCTCTCTCTCACTATTTCCCCAGAAATTAGCCTTTCGTTCTCTTTATAACTGGGACCTACTATATAAGGTTACACATGTGCCATGCTAATAATAAAAAGTTGGAACAAAGAAACAACAGAAGAAACTGAAGGAACATATCAAGAAGGCGTCAGTGCGCTTGAAGAGAAGGAAAATTACAAGTACTAGGGAATATTAGAAATGGACATCACCAAACGGAGATTAAAAGAAACATAAAAACAAAGTATTTCAGAAGAACAAGAAAACATCTGGAAAGCAAGCTCTGTGGCAGAAATCTCATCAAAGGAATAAACACTTGGATATACCCCCTCATAAGATAATCTGGACCATTCTTATAATGGTTAAGGAAGGAGGTCAGACAAATGGATCAAAGGACAGTGAAATTTATTACAATAAACCAGGCCGAACATTCATGAGATGACAAATGCAGACCATATGTGCTAAGAAAAGGAGGAGGAAGCGAACTCCTCAGCATTGAAGAGAACGTAGATGAATCAATACAAGTTCTCATGGATTACATTAGAAAGAGCAAAGAAAGACTGATTACAGTTGCCAGTAACATCAATGACAACATTAGAATAAACAGAAAGAAAACAAAACCTTGAAAACAAAAAGGATGAAAAAAAAAACGTATGAATGCTTAATGCGACAAACTGGTGCAATTAGATACGAGAAGCCCTGGACACGGCTACCTAAAGAAAGAAACTGAATATCTGTTTATAGCAATACAAAATAATGCCATAAGGACCAATTTTGATGAATCGAAAATAGATAATACGCTATAGAATAGCAAGTTTAGGTTATGCAGAGACTGAAAGAAAACGGTAAATCACATAATCGGCGAATACAACAAACTGGCAGAAAAGTGGAAGATGAGGGACGACTAGGTGGGAAAGGTGATCCACCGGGAACAGTGTAAGAGTTTAAAATTTGATGATACTTACAAATAGTTTATGCACAAATCATATCCCAAGATAGTTTCTACTTCTTTGCTTTTTAGTAAGAAACAGTGCTAAAAATCTAAAGTCGGCAAAGAATCCATAATAAAATTACGTATATATATATATATATATATTTGGTAGAGTGTGTTGATTGGTAGAAAATGTGTGATGATGACGTCATATCAGATGACTATTTTAACCAATGGAATCAAAGTACTGCAACACTGATGGAAGAAGTTTGTTATCTTCATGGAGGACTATGTTGAAAAATAAACCTCATTTAAACCCATTCCATGATAGTATTTTGAATAGTCTATGAACTTTTCACATGAGCTTTATATATATATATAACACGTTACTGAAAAGTTCAGAGGCCGACCTATATAGACTCTCTTTGGAAGCAATCATGGTATCGTCAAAGGAAATGGACTCAACGATCACAGTTCATATCCTAGACAAGGTTTCTTGTATTTCATATTGCACAAATACCCTGGGAAAAGCTCTGAATCCAGGTATACTCCTCCCAGCTATGATTAAATAGTGGGTTAGACTGGACTCTTTAACCTTGGTAGGAAAACCAGTCTAGAAGAAGAAAACTTTGAATATAAATCTGTTAAACTCAAACTAAAAAATGACCTTGTGTCACATCCTACTTTTGCGTGGGTAATTTTGCGTGGTAAATACATACATACATATACAAATATGTGTTTGTGTGTGTGTATGCGTGTGGTTTTGGTTTTGTGTATGTGTCTGAGAGAGTAAGTGAACGAAAAAATAGGCACATAAACATTGGTAAATCAGTTTTATAATTTTTTTAATAATCTTGATCGTTTTCGGCCTTATGCCATTTTCATTGATATCTATTTGAAGACAAAGATTTACGAAAATTACAACTAGAATCAAAATGTAACGTTTTAATTGTTTTATTTTGCAGCTAAATCCTTTTTGGTTAGAAGTTTCTTGGCGTAATATCTATCTATCCTCATGGGTTTCTGGTATTGGGGCGATGCTCAAGGAAATTTCTTTTTACGATTCTCTCTCTTACGGTGAATTTAGTGGCTGTATTAGTTAAACTCAAAGTAATTTATAATCGTTTTATGTTTTCATTCGATATCAATAGTTTTTTTATTCGAAAATTGAACACGGTTGACATGCCGTTAAAATCAATCAATCGTTCAATTTTTAATATTAGGATTTAGATTTTGAACAGTACGTACATTCTAATTGGTAAATAATATTTTTGCTGACGCATTGTGATTTGTGGGGGACTTTAAATGTCTTATTGCTCATAAAACAGGCAAATTAATAAGTGTATTCGATGCGTTTGTAAAAGAATCAGTTGCTATCCTTACATAGTAGGAATTGTTTTTCATCGTAGATTTGTTTTCGATATATTTGTGCAGACATTTTGGTTCCAGGCATATCTCTAAAACATTTAGTTTATGGTATATATGCATACGTGGTACAATAAATGTATCTTTAATTTGAATTTCAGTAAACAAATTCTCAGCAATTCATCGCTACTAGTGATAATGGGGAGGGTGTAGTTGAATATTATTACTAAAGGGATACAGTTTGACTTTTATTTTTTGCGTGTTGGTAGTGGGTGCAAATATGACTGCTCTGTAAATTTGATACTGAATCTATTTACGGTAGTAGCAACTTGCTATGAATTTTTGTTTTAGTTTTTTAATATGATTTAATAAAATATTTTTGCTAGATCAGCTTCTTAATGTTTATGAGTAGGGTAAGCTTTCTCAGTTACTTGGGATGGGAGGATTTTGAGTGGAGGAATTTAGGTGCATCTTAACCTTGGAAGTGAAATCATAACCACCGGCTAACTACATGTATATTTTGAATGCCACTATTTTGGATACTTTAACCTAATGTCTTTTATTTCTAGATAAATGATGTATTCAATAAGTAAACCTACCGTAGTAGTTGTTGGAGCGCACATATGCGCTGATTATTTCGTCCCATTTTTTTTTCCGAAAGTTCTCCGCTATTCTAATTTCCTACATGATAATGGTCGAATAGATATATGCGTTGGTCAAGTGTGATAAACCAAACATTAACTTCGCAACAATTTTTAGTTGATGAATGTCGTCACTTTTAATGAATTAGGAGGATCATTGAATAAGTTTCCAGACTTTTTTCATATGGGACTTTTATTGATAGTACACACATGAAACTCTAGTCCCCTTCGAAGTAATCACCTCCGGCTGCAATGCACTTGTTGTACCGTTCCAACAACTTCTGGAAGGCCCTATGGAAGGCCTCTTGTGTGAGCGTGTCAATGACCTTCGTCACAGCCTCTTTCATCTCCTCAATTGTCTCATAACGACAGCCTCTGAGCTTAGGGAATAAGCAAAAGTTACAGGGAGCAAGGTCTGGACTATAGGGAGGGTGAAGAACTGTCATGATGCCCATCTTGGTCAAATAGTCTGTGACAAGGATGGAGTTGTGGACTGGTGCATTGTCCTGCAGGAAATGCCACTGACCCGATTTGAAAAGTGCAGGCCTCTTCTGACGGAATCTCTTCCTGAACTCCCTTAAAACCTCAACGTAGTAACCCTAACCCTAACCCTTTGGCCAATCAACTCTGGTGTATTGACTTCCTTACTCCTCCAACACCTCTCATCATCCCTGTCTTCCTTGAATCTCTTATGCCACTCAAAAACAGATGCTCGATTCATGCAAGATGGTCGAAAAGCAGTCTGAAACATTCCATACGTTTCTCTGGCATTTTTACCAAGTTTAACACAGAATTTTATTGCATATCGTTCTTCCTCACGTCCAGATTGCATTTTTGAAATTCATCAGCTGTGACAATCAGGTTTTAGTAGGGTGTATTCCAATTGCTGCAGTAGCTGTTCATTTGAAGTTGAAATCATAAAAATTGGTCCGTCATCTCATAAGATGTATAGCAATAAATGCCTGTACAAAAAAGCCTGGAAACCTATTGAATTCACCACGTATATTGCAATTAGTTTCACCAGTACTTTGTCTCTGCTCTTTTTTTTTTTTACTTTTTTTTTTTTTGCAAGACAATGCCAAATTTAGCATCAAGCCGCGTTCGTCTAGCATGAAATTAAATTACTGGCAATTTCAGAGTAAGATTCCCTCTGCAGAAGTAGATTTTATCATATGACGTTTGGAACAAAACGTTCTAAACGGTTTTTAGATATCAGCAATAATAATTGTAGAAAATTAACAAATACACGTTTGTGTATTTGTTTAATTTTTTAAATTTATTTTAGAAATCTTGAAATTCTAAAAAAAAGTATTTACTTCTTTCGAGAAATTCCAATGAAGTTTTCCTATAAGACTTGACTTAGAATACCCCAAATGACTTTTCACTGATATTCTCCTTTGATATTTCAGCGAGCTCAATTAATTTTCTGTCCACAGCTGAGACCATCCAGTTGGCTGTGTGAAAAATAGCCCAGAGCTTTTTACTGGACTTACTTGACACAAGTGTCTGTTTCACGACTGATTCAAATAGATTTAAGTGCAGTTTTTATAGATCTATGCAAGTTAGGTACTTTATGTACATTTTACTTGTTAGTTTGATTGGGTTTTGAGCATATATATATATATATATATATATATATATATATATGTGTGTGTGTGTGTGTGTGTGTGTGTGTGTGTGTGTGTGTGTGTGTGTGTGTGTGTGTAGAGAGAGAGAGAGAGAGAGAGAGAGAGAGAGAGAGTGGGGGAGAGAGATGAATAGATATACAGATAGATTTCAAAATACAGGCTGTGATAGGTACGGAGATAAGAAACTGACTGATAAATGTATTACCACACAAACACGCATAATTACAAAGATATGTATGTATGTGAATTCAAAAACTTCAGCTTAGGCATATAAGACCAAATAGAGATAAATAGAAGATAGGAAAATTGTATTGCATTAACATTTCCCTTGAAAAGGATTTGCATTTCGAGGAAATAACCCCAAGAAAACATTTACACCGGTCAGAAATACGGTATTCTGTCTCAAGGTAGGTTCTACAACTCAGTGTATATAAACATACACAGAGTATAAGTAAAAAATAACAGAAAAAGTCAAAACATAATTATATATCTATCTATCTATCTATCTATCTATCTATCTATCTATCTATCTATCTATCTACGGTTCTTAAGATGAGCATCCCCTAATCTATCATCGTATAATTTTGTAAAAATATACATATAGGGCTGTGATATGGGGAAAACTAATAATGTTCTTACTTCACTGATCAAAACTTTTCTACTGAAATACCGTCTCCAGTCGTTTAAACATGACACATAAAAATTTCCCAATATTAATGATTTAAACATGAGGTTGAAAATAGTTTTTCTATAGCCTAGGTGACAAATTAATCGATTATACAAAAACCTGCAGTCAGAAAACGCTGTATATTTTATACTTTTTCAAAATACGTTCTTCCACTTTAGTCATATTTTGTGATAAATTTTGGCTATTGATACGTTCGTCTATACATACAATTTTATATATACAGCATGCCCTAGCTGTACAATCAAAATACATTTAATTAGGAAGAATTGGAATTGGCTGAGGCATGAGAAAGAGATACTGGACCCTCAACAGGATTTAAATATGGATGTAATATATCTAGGGTAGAGTGGAAATGACAAGACACTTGTTTAAGATATCTGGTTATGAAAGAGAGTGCAAAAAGATGTTATTATTGCTGTGGATGAGTTGAACATTATGGTTAATGGCTTGATTTTCATTTCCTCATTTTATTTTATTTTACTTTTTAAACATTACTAGGTAATTCTCACTCTTTGCCATTTGTCTTCTCTTTCACGCTCTTTTAATTATTTTTCTTAATATTTCTCGGTAGTGGTTTAGCTTCTCACTTCAAATGGGAGAAGAAGAATAACTTTGGGTCAATCTTAAATAAAGAGCCTATTTATCTTTGAAATCAAGCATTCAGAATACTGGTTTAATCTAAGCGGGATCACTGGTCTGTGTCGCTGTTAGGAAATACGCTGAGCAGGAATTATTTAGTTTAACAAAGTAAATGTCTGTTTCTTCCTTCCCTATTTTCTATGTTTGTGCTTTCAACGTATTTTTCACCTCTATCATTTTATGTGGTCATTGTTCACTCTTTCATTTTATTTCTTTCATTTCCGTATTCTCTTTTTCTTTTCTTTTTTTCAATATTTTTTTTCCTTTTCCGATGTTCACTTCTCTTCTGTTTGTCTTTTCCTTTCTTTTTCTACTCACCTGACTTATTTTTGTTCTTCTCACTCAATTCATTCTTTCTCTTTCTCCAAGACTCTCACAGATTTAGTATCTTTGCCTCTGTCTTTCTGTATTTCTATTCCTAAACTCAGAATAAAAATTGTAAAATGATTTTTAACAAATATACGTAGACCCGATTTACTAAGATGCAAACACATTGTTAACATTGTGTAAACGAATCACGGTAGCACAAAAATGTGAACAAAACACGGGTCCTAAAAAGTGTACTCATAGCACGGGATGTTGATCCTGCTCTCCACAATCAACCACAAACCTCTACCGTCACAGCAATCAACCAACTTCGCTCCATGACGAGCCTCGTCTGCAGACGTTTCTGCTCACTGACCCAACAGTTGAACTTCGTCGTCCAACGCGTATCCTCGGCCGACTCAGTCACTATTCAAAGTCGCTTCGTCAAGTTGATCACCGCCGCAGATTACAAAAAAAGCAAGACCTCAACATAAGAAAGGAACACGGTTCAACGTGAAGATTTCCTTAATTATATATTCTGGTATATACATCGATTATGTTTCTATGATATTACAGCGATTATATTTTTCAACCCTTCCCACGTCTGCTTTAGAGGCGAGACTATGGTGTCCACTATTATAATCTAGCAACAAGCCAAGTTCTCAGCCATCAGAAGTCGGTTACAAAGTTTAGGCTCGGAAGGTTTTCTCCAAGTGCCGTCACCGGTTTAGGCATTTTCCTGCCTTTTTCCTGTTTTCTCCGCTTATATATTCTTATTCACTTATATCTACCTTCTCCAACCATCTCTGTTTCTCTGCTATCGGGAATTTGGTACAAGGTATACGTTGAGGAGTTCTTAGGTACTGTAGACTCCGGGAAAAATCTCAGATGATATGCAAGTCGGTTCCCACTTTCGGGGTGGTTGGTGCGATAGCAAACTCAAGGCTTTCCACCAACGGATAACATCAATTTCTTCCTAAATTGGTATAACAATATGAGGCATTCCTGCGGCTAAAAACTTACGGATAGTATGATGAATTTCTTTTTTTTTTTTTTAGGAAAACGTAATTTTCCTTTTGTAAAAATATAAAACAGACTTATTGACTTTATTGACTATAAAAATAAATGTTTTAGGGTTAGATGAGAGAAGATATCCAATTTCCATACATAAGACAGGAAAAGAAACGAAGAAATCTCTCCAAGAACGAAAGCCTCTCGAGCAAAAACTCAAACTCCCAAAAATTGAGTACCATAGAAAAACTGCACCAGCCAGATACCTCATTTGTCTGTCTCTCAAATATAGCAAAAAGCGGCATAATTTCATGATAGATAGATAGATTATTATTACACCATTGTGTTTCAATAAGTAGAAGTTAATTGTTAACGAAGAGTTTCTCTTGTCTTTGAGTTGGCAACACACAGACAACTAGTTCCATCAAATCACCCCAACCATCTGAAGTTCTGGATAGATTCTGTCATCCCCCATCTGTAAATCTGTTAAACATAACGTGGGCACAGAGAGAATTGATAAACCAACAAGCTGAAAACACATTCGGTAGTCATTGAACTAAGGCTACAATCAAGTACCGGGACCAGCATAGAACCACATTAGAAAACGGACAATCTGGTTCCACCTCTTTTCTCCAACTCCAACCTAGATTGATTAGTCTCTCTCACTTACACTAGGTGAACTGGTACTACCTTCAGTTTCTCTAACCCACTGGCTTGATTCGTTTTTCTGTCTAGCGCAGTTTTCGTCCCTGACCTTCTGACTGTCAACTGAAATGACAAGTCATCTGTTTTTCTTTCAGCTAAAACAATCCACCACAGAACAACTGAGTATATAAATTTTAACATTTCTAATTTTTTTTAAATGCTCATATATATTTTTCCAGTCATTTTGACTTACTCATTTTTGCAAATACACTGGTCTCTCAAAATAAAGTGAATTTTAACTCTATCGACTTTAATAATTTTCCTCAATTAATTCTTTTGTCTAATCATCTGCCTAGAACGTACAACGTTACACAGGTATATTTAACATTTGGATTTTAAACAAAATAAACCAGCTAACCGAGTTTACAGCATCAGCAGCCAAGCTTAGTAATGACATTATATGAGTGCAAGAACATGGATATTGCCAGAGTGAACTTGAAAACATCATAATACCGGTCATAGATAGATATTTTTCTCGGTATTTGCATGGAAAAACCTCCACAATGCTACCATTGAAGATGTAGAGACGCTTCTCAGTCCGTGCCTTAAAACCACTAAATGGTATAGATAGAATCCAACAGAATAATATGAGTGATATATTTAATAGCAGGCCCAGGCACCAACAATCTCTTACTACACTCCTACCAATGCCAGTGATAAAATGAATATCACCACCATCTACAATGAGATATCTTTCCTTACTTGACCCATTCCCAAACACAAATTTCTAATCATTGAACACATAAATACTCAAATAGTTAAAGACGGAAATGATAACTAACACAATTTACCAAACAGAAATGCCGAATATCTAGCGTATTTTTTAGGTGATAACAGGCTTGTAAACTTAAACATTAAATTCCACAAAGTGGAGGAACAATGGACCTACACATACCCATATAACTCTAAAGTATATCTAAAATATATACTCTTGAACAAGAAGTACATATATAGCGTTTTGAACTGTGAGAAATATTCCTCTTATTTAAGAAAATCTTCCAATCAGAGAATCGTCTCGGCAAAGACTCGCCTGAATCTACACAGAAATAAGAAACAAACGGTTAAAGTCTTATGGTTATGACTGGTCTTCATTAATTAGCAATAGTGATATAAACTATCCATATACGATAACTGTAAGAAATACGTTTGCCATTCTTTAAGAGATATCTAAAAGGCAAACTTCGAATGAATAAAATAAAAACTTTGTTACGACCTATATAAAAGCAGCAGCCAAGTGCATATCAACCAAACCAAGAACCAAATGTAAAGTTCTATGGTGGTTTATAGCAGTCAAAAGAAGACGAGATAATGCGAAAAGGTATCCTTACTTAATGAAAGAAACCCCAACAAATGCTAACGCGTAGAAAACTTTAAAGGTCCAGAGAGAACTAACACATAGCTAAAAGGAACGATTAGAATACATTTAAGGCCAAATCAATAAAATCGGAAATTCGGTACGAGATTGATTATCACGAATAACCTGGAAGGAATTAATTGAAGTGTTCGGACTTAAGAGGTTCACGAGAACTAAAATAAAAACTACCAGCCAAGAAGAAAGACTTCAGAGACGGAAAGAACATTTTCGAAAATCTAATCGGAAACCCTCCTAAGATCACTGAGAGACCTATTAAAAATTAATTATGACCAACTAGACATCAAACAAGGATAGTTTAAGAAGGAAGAATTTGACCCAATATAAAAAGTAAAAATAAGAGCCGAAAAGCTATAGGCCTCGAGGAAATAACCACTGAAGCATAGAAGGCAAGAAATTTTTACGACATACTTCATCAATTATGCAAGGCTGTATACGAACAAAAAAAGTAGCGTCCTCTTTAATCAAAAAGTCCACTTCGGAATAACAAACAACGGCAGAGGCATAACTCTTACTGCTATAGTCACTAAGGTTTATAATGCCTTGGTTGTCTATCATATCCAACCCGAAATCGAGAAAATTCTTGGGAAAAATCATAACACTATTCAGAGGAATCAATCTATGACCTCACAGAGGTCGACACCGACTTCTACGTAAGCATTAGAGTATTACAAGGAGATATTTGTGTCATATTTGTTTATAATCTGTCAAGACTTCGTAACACAAAGATAAGTAGATATTATAAAAGAAAACTATGCAGAAACTATGAAATGTAAAACATGGTAGGTCCAAGTTATAAAGAGAAAAAGAGTCTAATTTCCGGTAAGTGAGAGAGAGAGAGAGAGAGAGAGAGAGAGAACAAAAAATAAGAAGAAAAAGTAAACAGAGAATCTACAGTGTGTCAGGTTAAAGTACTGGTCAGCCAGTCATGGGTGAATGACTACGGTATTAAAAATAACTTGAAAAAACCTGGAGGTCCCACATCTTCTGCGCCGGTGTGAAAATAATGGAAACGGATATGTACCTCCCTCCGACACATGGCGAAAATAAGGGTATGAATCGATTTTGAAAGGGAGTTAGCAGTCATTCGCAAAGAGGTAAAGGCGTGAGTTGAACACCAGCCACGAAAATGTAAATACAGACGAAAATTATGGCCCCTATTTTCAGGTGAGCTCCAAATAAGGTCTCACACCAGACGCGAACCTGTGAAGACAAAACCAGCGACAAGCACATTAGACCTACATCAGAAAACCAGGAAGAAAATTAAAGGTTTGTGTCTGCCCTCTCTACCTCTGCTCATGACATGTTTCTTTTTGACCAGCCAACGCGGTCGACTCTGCTTTTATACTCTCTTTCTTTCTCCCGATGGCTACTTTAAAAGGGTAGTAGTGAATAAACTTTTGTGTTAGTGAACTAAGACAGAGATTTGTGCATTCAGATTTTCCAACAGTGAGGTTACCATAGGGTTAGACTCCTACTCTAGACGTAACGACACGCGCATTAAGACATTCGAGCACATGGTGGTACAATCGTACATTTGGTTTGTAACGGTACAACGTTCTATTTGGTACCGTTATGTTACAACATTCTATTTGGTACTGTTATGGTACATAAAAGAGGCATACTACACAGATGATATAGCGCTTCTTGCAATTAAACTAACCCAGACTAAATCCCTTCTGTATAGGCTTGGGGCAAGCAAAAAGATGAATTAGCCTTTACGTAAACGCAAATAAAACAGAATTCATGTATTTCATACATGAAGGAATCACCTCCAGTTTAAGTGAGAAGCTTCAAAAATTAGTTGACCAGTTTACATACCTCGGCATCAATATCTCATCTTCTGAAAGTGCTGTCAACATACTACTCCCGTATTCATGGAATGCTACCGAAAGGTTATCAATCATATAGAAATATGATTTATCCGATAAGATAAAAACGAAATTTATTTAACTTGTGGTGGTGTCAGGGCTTCTACATGGATGCACCACACGAACGTTTACAAAATACAGAAAGAAAAAGCTTTTAAAAATTGCTATGCACGGTTTTCAACAAATCCTGGAAGCAATACTTCAAAGAGTAGCAGTTGTACGGCTACCAACCTCCTATATCACAAACCATCCAAGTAAGACGTACAAAACATGCGAGACACAGCGGGGGAAGTAAGGAAGAGCTCAGAAGCAACATTCTTCTATGGACTCCTACACATGGACGCGCTGGGATGGGCCGACCAATTAGGACTTACATTCATCCCCTCTGTATAAACTCTGGGATCAGTCTAGAAGACCTACAATGACCAATGAAAGATAAGGATAGATGGTCAGAAACTCAAGGAACTCAATGCTGTCAGCGCTACTTGATTATATATATATATGTAACCAGCACCACTGCATTGACAAAATGCAACACGAGGAAAGTTTTTTAGAGGAGTTTAACAGGTTTGAATTCAGAGTTTGCATTCTTATAGATCGGTTGTTAAAAAGCCCGATCTCTCCAACTAATAATTCAAAATCTGGAGGGATAATTGTTGGATACATATATTTCCCAAGGGTATTAGGGCGACGTGAATTGCAATCAGTCTAGTTGAGGATTTAAATTCGGGTTGCAGTGTTCATTTCCTACAACGGTAACCATTAGGTCATGAGTACCTCCATATATATATATATATATGTGTGTGTGTGTGTGTGTGTGCGTATGTTTGTTTATGCCCGTCTCTTTTTCTCTCTATGTTTCTGTCTGTTTCTCTACCTATTTATCTATCTCGGTCTCTTTGTGTGCAACACACACACACACACACATACATATATATCATCATCATGTCGCGCTATCAGTACGGATATCCCTGACCCTCTCTTGCCACCCTACCTATCGTCCATTGCTCCCGGCAGGTCCTCAGGGCTACATCCCATACCGGCACAGAGCTGCTGTATGAAGGGGTCCACAGGAGTACATCACTTATGAGCTCGTCCCTACTTCTCCATCAGTGTCCCGCATGTCTGGTTCGTCTAATTTTGATAGTTTTAGTGATGGGTGGTTGGTGGCCGTACAGCTGCTGCTTTTGGGGGTGTTGTCTCCAACACTTGCTCAATATTGCTCGCAACATTCTTGTGTAGTTGCCGTCAAGCTTTTTATTCATGCGTTTAGTTAGCGTCTATGTAGTGCATCCATGTAGCAGTATCGACACGACCGCTGCTTGGAAGAAACCGCGTTTCATTTAAACATAATCTTTCTATGGCTGTTTTTATTCTCATCTATAGCAGCCACCCTAATAGATGAGTAGGAGTAGTTCCCCGGTCGAACTATTTGGTCCTGGCCGTTGTTCCGAGGGATTCGTACGCCCAGAACCTGGTTAAGCATAGCATTGACCGGTCATTAGAGTTGTCCGCCTTTATGTCCACCATGCTGCTTCCCCTGGCTTTCGAAAAAAAACAAGAAATCCTTCCCCCTCTTGCCTGTATTAAGTTTTAACTTAGTAAAAGTTCACAGGTACTTCTTTTTTTGATTTTGTCAGAGAGTCCTTATTTATGGTTCCTTACATCCTTAGAGGCAGTCTATTTTTACGCTAACTTAAGTTATCAATTTTTTAATTTTCTGGTGATTGGTTCATGCGTTATTTTTGGTGGGTTTCCAAGTAAGTTTTCGAAGTGCTGTTTCCACAGTTTTATTCTTTCTTGTTGGTTTGTTGCTTTAAGTTTTGCTTTGGCTGTGTTCTTTCTTCTGCTCACTTCGTTTATTGTTTGCCAGGCAATTCTAGATTGTCCTATCTTCCACCGAGTCTCTAATCTTATCTATCTGATTTTTAATGTATTCTGTCTGTTCCTTTATATATATGCCTGCTAATTGATATTGTGCCGTTTTTAGTTTTAAGGCATTTGTGTTTGTTGGGTTTTTTCGATAGTTTTTGGAGGCTGTTTTCACTAGTGCACGTTTTTCTCTCACCGCTAAAGTTTCCATGGGACTCTATATTTAGTTTTAATTTTTGTTGGAATGTATTTTGCTGCTGCCTCAAGGTGTGCATTGACGAAATTTTCGTATTCGTCGTTGGGTGTACTTTTTTCCGTCTTTTCTTGTAGTGTTTCGAATCTGTTTCTTAATTCTAATACGTATTTATCTCTTACATCTTTGTTGTTTAATAGGGCCCAGTCATAGTGTTTGGTGGTCGCTGTTCGTTTGTCGTTTTTTCGTAGGCTTAACCGTATTTTCGCCGTGACTATTCGGTGATCGGTGGACACACCCTCAAAAGAGGAGTATGCCTCGCAATTCAATGCACTATTCTTCCATTTCTATCTGTGCTTTAGTATTGTTTGCGTACGTGTATGTCCATAGTTTGCCCTCTCTTTTTTGGTAGTTTGTATTGAGGCATGCTAATCTATTTTCTATCATGAAATCTGTTAGATGTTGCCCATTTCTATTTGACGTGTTGTGGAGGCTGTATTTGTTGTTTCCGTTTTTCCCGATTTGTGCATTCATGTCTCCGCCAATGACTAACATGTTGTGTTTCGGGATGCTACGCACTAATGAGGATAACTCATCGTAGAAGGCGACTAGTTCATTTTCTTCACTAACATTGGTGGGGCTGTAGCATGAGATGATTGTTGCTCTGGGGTTTCCGTTAAATGTAGCTGCCATCATTCTAGGTTGTATTTTCTCAACGCTATTAAGCGTTTTTAGTGCTCTAGGTCCTATAAGCAATCCTACCCCTCCTACTGCGGCGTTGACAGAGTTTTTCCATGCGGATACAGTGGCGAGCGACCATCCATTGCCAGTTTCGTGATATTTGATATCTTCTGTGTGCGTGTATCTGTGTTCTTGTATGCATATTATGTCTATTTTATGTTCTTCGGCCGATGCGATTAGCTCTGGGAGTTGTCCTATTCTATTTAAGGTTCTTACGTTAAATGTGGCTATTTGTAGTGTTTGCTTGCATTTTAGTAGTTTTGATTGTTTGAGCTCTGTAGCTGATTTTTCGAACACCGAGGCCAGGGCTCCAACCTCAGCAGGACGCGCCCCTTTTTTACCCGCGCGAAGAGCGATGCGGTTTGTGTAAGTGGTTTGAGTGTGGGTCATGGTTATCTTTCGATGGCTGTTTTATTCTCTTCTATAGAAGCCACTCTTATAGAGGAGCAGCAGTAGTTCCCCGATCGAACTGGCGATCCTGAGCGAAAAGTCGTCAAACTCACGTCCAGGACCCATTTGGGTATTGAGTTTGGACGTCCATGGGTTTATTCAAATAACTTTACGTACATCATGCTGCTTCCCATGTGTACATAAAAAAAGGGGGGGGGTAAATTTGTTTTAAGTTTTAACTTAGTTAAAGTCCAACATTAGGGTACTTTCGTATGACTTTCACTAGTACTGACTTATACTTTTTTGCTGGATTGGGACTTTTCCTGGGTTTTTCATTTTTTTTTTTTTTTTTTTTTCTTCCTACAGTTGGGGACCTAGCAGGCTTCAACTTGGACCGTTCACACAAGAAGAACTCGACTCGGTTCTCAGAAAAATTAAAAATAGGAAAGCTGCAGGGCTGGACGAAATTCCCCCGGAAGTATGGAAGACCAGACAATTCGACGACATACTGCTCCGACACTGCAACGCAGTATACAATCAAAATCCGATAGATAGATAGATGAAGGGATGCATACTCCCCTTCCCTAAAAAGGGGGACCTCGGATTAGCCAAAAACTACCGAGGCATAACACTTACATCCATAGCTGCCAAAATCTACAATGCCCTACTACGAAACCGAATAGAACCCAAAATCGACAACATACTTAGAAAAAACCAAAATGGCTTCCGAAGAAATAGATCCACGACCTCACAAATATTAACCATCCGCAGAATCCTTGAAGGTGTACGGGCAAAGAACCTACAAGCGACATTAATATTTGTCGACTTTACCAAGGCTTTCGACTCCATTCACAGAGGAAAGATGGAACAAATCCTACTAGCGTACGGCATACCTAAAGAAACCGTAGCGGCAATAACGATTCTCTATAGAAACACTAAAGTAAAAGTACGATCACCAGATGGAGACACAGAATACTTCGACATTGTAGCAGGAGTACTACTAGGGGACACGCTGGCTCCGTACCTCTTTATCATTTGTCTAGACTACGTACTTAGAACATCGATTGACAAAATCAAAGAGAATGGCTTCGAACTGACGAAGAAAAGAAGCAGAAGATACCCCGCAACAACAATTACCGACGCCGACTACGCCGATGATATAGCGATACTGGCAAATACACCTGACCAAGCCGAAACACTTCTGCATAGTTTGGAACGAGCAGCAGCAAGCATAGGCCTCCATGTTAATGCACACAAAACGGAATATATGTGCTATAACCAAACGGGGACATCTCCACTCTAAAAGGAACCCCTCTTAAAATAGTAGACAAATTCACGTACCTAGGAAGCAGCGTCGAATCAACCGAAAAGGACATCGAAACGAGGTTAACGAAAGCATGGACAGCTATCAATAGGCTATCGACTATATGGAAATCAGACCTAACCGATAAAATGAAACGCAGTTTCTTCCAGGCAGCGGTCACATTGATACTGCTATATGGATGCACTACATGGACGCTAACAAAACGGCTCGAGAAGAAACTAGATGGCAATTACACAAGAATGCTGCGTGCAATCCTCAACAAGTCCTGGCAGCAACACCCCACAAGACACCAACTGTACGGCCACCTGCCCCCTATCACGAAAACTATTCAAGTTAGGCGAACCAGACATGCAGGACATTGCTGGAGAAGCAGAGATGAACTCATAAGAGATGTACTCTTATGGATCCCCACACATGGCCGCGCAAAAGCAGGACGACCAGCACGAACGTACATTCAGTAGCTATGTGAGGATACAGGTTGTTGTCCTGAAGACCTACCTAGGGCGATGAACGATAGGGAGGAGTGGCGAGAGAGGGTCAGGGATATCCGTGCTGCCAGCACGATATGATGATGATGATGAAGTTATCAAACTCTAATAAATTCCAAAAGTATTAGCATCTTTTACCTCCTTTTTCATGGCTCAACTGAGTACAGATAATATACGTAAACACTAAGAAACAAATTTGATGCACGTCAGGAGATATCAGAAACACCTATTCTGAATGACGAATATAAGAACTTCGTCAATGCCCACTTAGAAGTGGCAGCAGCATACATACCAACTAATCAAAGAGCTAAGCCTAGAATCCCATGAGTGACTTTAGCGGTTAGAAAAAGTGTGCAGACGTAAAAACCACTTCAAAATGCAATAGGAGGAACTCAGCCAATATCAATGCTCAAAAACTTAAGAAGGCACAAAATGAATTATCGAACATATACCTAAAAGAGCAAACTGAATACATACAAAATCAGATCAAAAAGATTAGTGTCGGTTGAAGATAGACACTCTAGGATAGCATGACAGACAGTAAACGAAGTAAGTTGAAGGAAGAATACTGCGAAAGCTAAACTGAATGCTACCATCCAAGAACGAATACACCGTGGAAACAACATTTTGAGAATTGACTCGGAAAACCTCCGAAAGTTACGCATGAACCAATCACGAAAATTTTTAGTAATCAACTAGACATCAATACAAGAAGGCATCGATTAGAACTAAGAAAAATTAAAAACAGGAAAGCAGTATGGCTTGATGAAATACTCCCAGAAGTATGGAAGACCAAGGAATTCGATGACATACTGCTCCAACACTGTATTGCTAAAACACAATAGACAGCTGGATAAAGGGATGCATCCTCTCTTTCTGTAAGAAGGGTGACCTCGGAATGACGAAGAACTACCGAGGTATAACCTTTACATCTATAGCGGCCAAGATCTCCAATGCTCCACTATGCAACCGCATAGAACCCAAAATTAAGAAAATACTTTGGAAAAACAAAAATGTCTTTCGGAGAAATTGATCTACGACATCATAAATTTTGACTATCCATCGAATTCTAAACGGAGGCAACAAAATTATTCGGCGACTTCTCCAAGGCCTTTGACTCCATACACAGAGGGAAGATGGAGCAAAAACTTCTCACCTACGGCCTCCTTAAAGAAACCGTCGCAGCCATAATGATGCTATATAAAAACACGAAAGTAAAAGTTCGCTTACCGGATAGAGACACAACTTCGGCATTGTAGCAGGTGTGCTACAAGGAGACACATTAGCCAAGACTACGTGCTTGAACGTCAATTGATTTAATGACAGAAAATACACCCGCCCAAGCTGAAACCCTGCTACATAGTCTGGAACGAGTAGCTGCTGGTATAGGCGTCCATGTTAACACGGACAAGACGGAATACATTTGTTTAATCAAAGAGGCGACATCTTCACACTGAAAGGTGGGCCTTTGAAACTAGTGGACAAGTCACCTACCAAGGAAGCAGTATCTCATCAACAGAGAAAGACGTCAACATGAGACCAGCAAAGGCATGGACAGCAATCGATAGGCTATTGGTCATATGGAAGTCAGATCTGACCGATAAAATAAAACGCACTTTTTTCCAAGCCGCAATCGTGTCAATACTGCTATATGAATGCACTACATGGATTCTAACAAAACGTATGGAGAAAAAACTTAACGGCAATTACACAAGAATGCTGTGAGTAATATTGAACAAGTCCTGGAGGCAACACCCTACGAAACAGCAGCTGTACGGCCACTTACCACCCATCAAGACAACTATCAAGTTAGACAAACCAGACATGCTGGACACTGCTGGAGAAGTAAGGACGAACTCATAAGCGATGTACTCATGTGAACCCCTTCACATGGATGAGCAAAAGCCGGACGGCCAGCTAGAATCTATATACAATAGCTCTTTGCCGATACAGGATATAGCCTTGAAGACCTCTCGGGAGCGATGGATGATAGAGATGGGTGGCGAGAGAGAGTCAGGGAGATCCGTACAAGCAGCGCGATATGATGATGATGTGGAAAATCCGTATATATGTATATTAATATATATGATAGAAAATTATTTTAAAAAATCATTAAAGTACCAATGTAGTTGTTATTTATGAAAATTTTAAATCTATAATGATCATAAATGTTCTTAAATTTTGTTCAACTTTAGTAAAGACGTTACCTCTTTGGAAAAAGTTTTGAACACAGATTGCATCTCTATATTTTAAAACCAAATGGCATTAACAATAATTGAACATTAAGAATTCTTTTATTTTTCTAAATTGAATTTTGATTTAAAAATAACTTTTGGGAGAAGCATTTAACATCAATTGCCAACCAAAAAATGGTTTAACAAAAACTCCGAAACGTGGCATATTATCATGTATAAAAATAGATACTCTAATTATTTTCTTTTTCCAATTTTCACATTTACAGATTTATTTTTCTTCTTCTTTACTATATATGGCAACGCTATTCTAATTTAGATATATCCGCTCAATGAATAATATTCAGCACTTTATCTATAAAAGCTGCAAATCATATATATATATATATATATATATATATATATATATATATATACTTCATAATAATCAATGAAAGAGAATTTGAATAACTTAATATTTTCTTAGAAAAAAATCATTTATGATAGAGATTTCTGGTGAATGATAAAAACGAAATCGTTTTTATGAAATTCACACACACACACACACACACACACACACACACACATATATATATATATACACACACACACACACACACACACACACACACACACACATATATATATATATATATATATATATATATATATATATATATATATATATATGTATATTGGCTCAGATGTACACACATTTATACACCCTAAATTAATGTTAACTATAAAAGCAATATTTTCTTTTTACACTTAATGACGTAATATTACTCACAATTGGTGAAATAATTGGGATTCTGAAACGCAAATAAAAATTACGAAATTAAAAATATATGATTATGGATACTGTAATTTCTTCTTCACTGGAAAATGAGGAAATATTCAGGAAAATATGTAACGATACAGAATTATGATCATAGATTATAAATATCTTATTAAGGAGTGAGTATATTTCTAAGTAGCAAAATTTATTAAATTGTAAATAAGAATGAACTTTATGCTCATTTTAAGGTGTAATTTATCAGTGTGATATTTTTATAAGTTTATTTGTGAATCTAAAGTATTACATGTAAAATAAGTTATGACCAAAAGTAGTGTTTTTTTACACCAAACATAAGCATCTTTTTTTTCTGGTCATTTCTTTTCCAAGAAATGTATTTCTGTGGAATCGTAATACTGCTATCATTCACCATAGGATTTGTATCTCTGTTTAGAGGAGTTTTAAAGAGTCCATAGAAGATTAGTTTGGTATGGTTTCTTTTGTTTCATTACATATCGATCTTTGAGAGTTATTCAATACCAAAGATATTATTGTAGAAGAACAGCAGTGATATTATTAACCCATATCTCGGAGGATGAGAGGGTTCAAGTGCATAGAAGAGTCACGTATATTCAAATAAGTTGTTTCAAATAACTTTTTAAATTACCGGTTATATTTTAACCGAAAAGTAAATGCAAGCAGAGACACAACCACCCACCACCAAAAAATAATTAAACAAAAATACAAAAAGACATTGAATTATGAATGTCATAGAAAATTGAGAAGGAAAGAGATACATACATACGTGGTGCATTCAATAAGTTTCCAGACTTTTTTTGTACAGGCATTCAAAATTATCGTAGACTCTTGAAAATTCAGTATTTATTGCTATACATCTTATGATATGAGTGACCAATTTTAATGATTTCAGGTTCAAATCAACAGCTACCACAGGAATTGGAATACACCCTACTAAAGCCTGATTGTCACAGCTGGCGAATTTCAAAAATGCAATCTGGACGTGAGGAAGAACGATATGCAATAAAATTCTGTTTTAAACTTGGAAAAAATGCCATGCAATGAAAGCTGGATCTACTGCTATGACCCAGAGACCAAGAGACAGAGTCCCCAGTGGAAGCATGCAGGCTCTCCCAGACCCAAGAAGGCCAGACAGAGCAAATGCACCCACAAACTTTTGATGATCCCTTTTTTTTGACAGTACTGGCACGATCTACATGCACTGGGTTCCCACTGGTCAGTCAGTCAACAAGGAATACTATGTTGAGGTTTTAAGGGAGTTCAGGAAGAGATTCCGTCAGAAGAGGCCAGCACTCTTCAAATCGGGTCAGAGGCATTTTCACCAGGACAATACACCAGTCCACAACTCCATCCTTGTCACAAACTATTTGACCAAGATGGGCATCAAGACAGTTCCTAACCTTCCCTATAGACCAGACCTTGCTCCCTGTGACTTTTGCTTATTCCCTAAGCTCAGAGGCTGTTGTTATGATTAAGGAGATGAATGAGGCTGTGACCAAGGTCATTGACACGCTCACACAAGAGGACTTCCATGGGTTCTTCCAGAAGTTGTTGGAATGGTACAAGTGCATTGCAGCCGGAGGAGATTACTTCGAAGGGGACTAGAGTTTTATGTGTGTACTATCAATAAAAGTGCCCACACGAAAAAAGTCTGGAAACTTATTCAATGATCCTCGTACGTAGATACATACACTCATTCAATATTGTCATAAGTATTTTAACGAATGTATATTTTGCTTCTAATCGATTAGTTTTGACGGTTAAAAACAAAAATATTAGGCATGCACCAAAATAATTTTTTGTGGTTAAATCTTCGTAAAATGCTTTTTAGAGTTAAGTTGATAAAAAAAAACGGAATTATTCTTCTAATCTTCAAAAATCTTGTTTATAAAAGATCAAAATAACTTAAAAGAGACTCACATAACTATTTGAAAGAACTGCCAGACGAATTTGTTTATTTGGATATCCTTACAACCTATGACAATATGAAATAGAATTTTTATTTGTTCAATTCGATAAAAGTATTTCTAATAAATTTTACGTGTAGTGCTAGTTTTTAAGAGAAAAAACAGCATTTAATAAGATAAATAAATTTTAGCACAACAAAGCCAAAATAACTGAGCCATGAAAAATATCAATAGAATGAATAAAAACTTAAGTATTTGTTCAAAATCTAATAACAATATCTATTTCGAAAACTTACACATTAATATATTTATAGAATGAGTAAAAGAAATACAGAAATTATCCTCGCCCATATCAGTTTTTGGCTGGCTGTGTTACTCTTCTGCCATGATAGAGTACTGAGTGAACTGCTATCAACGTTTCTAAAAAATAAAATCCTAATGTTTGAATAATTTGTGATCGTTGTTTAACAATACATAAAAATAATGTTGAAATGGTGAAAATTTATCCATCGCTTTTTTATTTAATTAGAGCATACCTCTCATTTATGTTTATATTTCTATCTCTATCAATCTATTTATAAGAAATTATCATGTGTAAACCAAAATTTTAGAGGAGTATTTATTTATTTATAACTTGATATTACTTTTTGTTCATTACGAACTTCAGCATAATTTTGAAGAAAATCTTTTGGAAAGAATACAGGAAAGATTAGGTCGTCATGGCTACGTAACAATGATCACTCGTCCTTACTGGTGCTTAAAGAGTTGGAACAGAAATCATCCAAAATTGTGGATAAAATCCGTTATTTAAGCTATGAAATAAGATGAAATAATTCATAAAAACAGCAGACATATCACAAATTTTGCTAATGATACTGTCGATTTTCTTGATTATGACGTCTGATTGAAATTGAAAGAAAGGGGCCAAATAACCTTTACGAAATTTTGTATTTATTTTCATACTGCACTTAAAGTACATACTTTAGAATTACAAATAAAACTTTCACGTGTTACGCAAAACTTGTCTTAAACAATACAAATGCAATATGAATGTTTTATTATCATTACCATTAACTCTCTCTCTCTCTCTCTCTCTCTCTCTCTCTCTTTAGATAGATAGATAGATAGATACCAAGGCGTTCTGAGAGTGCGAATTTACTTTACTCTATTTTACCATGTCTGTATTGGTCATTGCTCTCAGTAAATCCACTAAACGGCAGCTAGTGTCCGCAGAGAGCTGATGAATGTAAGGTTTTGCTGATCGACTGATCAAACCTGATTTAAATACGTGTTAGAGACCATAGAAGAATATCACTTCTTTCTTACTTCATCAGTAAAACAAAGTATGTAATGCTCGTCTTACTTGGACGATTTGGGAAATGAGAACTAAGTGGCTAAATATATTCTATTTTTTAAGGTACTACCTCCAGAATTTGTTCGAAACAGCACACAGCATCCTCGTGTAATTTCTGGCAAGCTTTTCTTACATGATTTTCATTAAAACTCAAGTGTTGGAACCCTGTAGTAGTTATAACACTTACAGCTTGGAAGAATTCCCATTTTATTTTATCTGGGACGTCAAATCTTTGTATGCTTGTAAGCCTGTCTATAGTAGTCCATGCCTTCGCTTTTATTTGACCAGAAATTGTTACCAGTGTATATGAACTGGTTTACTAATATTAGAGGAGATGCCACCATCTTGATGAAAGCTCACGAACTCTGTTTTATCGGAGCTCATGTGGAGAGAGAGAGAGAGAGAGATACTTTTTGGTGCCTATTTCAGACTATGCAACATAGATTTAGTTTGGACAGATGTATTTGCAAGAAGCGCTAGATCGACTTAGACCGCCTCAGTAATAGTTTCTGCTGGATAACGTCTGTTTATTTTTAATAGAACTAATGAAAGAAACTTTTCCCCACTAAAATGGACAGATAAATAGATAATTTTCATAACTAATAAAGAAAATATTTATGTTCAAAACATCTGTTTACAAAGAATCAAAAGTTGCATCATGACTGTAAACAACCACATAGTATTTGTTTTTATTTTAATTATTAAATGTGTGGGGGGGGTTCCAAATCATTATCTGCTGAAGTTGGTAATGGGTCAAAAGTTTATATAAAACAAATACTCCACCTAAAATTGTTAAAAGTCTTAGTTGCCATGGACGATGGAGCTTAAAAACTAAAATAATTGATCATTAATGAGAGTTTTTGTGAACAATATACATTGATGATATGTAAATAACTGTAGCTATAAAGGCATCAAATAAAAAATGTATCTCTTTGTAATTTATTTCTTAAAACTGACATTCAAATCTAGTGATAAACTGAAACTTACAATTTCCGACAATCTTCTTGGGGGTGGTCACAATTTGTGTGTGTGTGTGTCAGGTTTGGGCGTGGGTGATACACAAATTTTCAATCCTGCTACTCTACTGTCGTATTAAAAAAAAAACAACTTGAGCTGAGATGGGACTGCGGATCGAAGAATTGGTGTTAATGTTGCCGCGACCGGCCTACGAACGTAAACAGATCGGATTACACCTTTCGCCCTAGAGAAATAACATCCGGGCGCGGCCGGAAATGATAAAGCGCTTTTTCGACTCTAACCGGCCGTTACAGCTAAGAAGGGGAAAAATTAGTATTTATCAACATTTGCAAAACACTTCTGCCAGAAATAATTCTATAAAAATGGAGGTAATACTCTTCGCTAGCCTATACCGGACTATAGAAGTACTTATTTTCTGCGTCCATTTTTTGTAGAAGTTGAGTTCCCTTTCTTCCATATCAAAAAGGCTTCAGGCGGCGAAAATTCAGAGGTCCCCGCGGACGTTCTAGGGCATTTGTGTGTGGCCTTTCCTCTCCAGTTTTTGGGTTGCATTCGGTAGGCCGTCTTACCTCCGGGCGGTTCTGCCGGGTGTGCCTCGGCACTGGAGATTTCCTCCGGCCTCAGGGGGCCATCTCCCCAGGCTTTTACCCCACTTCAGGAGGGGGGGTTATTGCCTGGCGCCTGAGGCACCCCAAAAAAGGGGAATGCCGACGGGGCCGAAGATATTTTTGGCCTTGTCGGAGCGTTGGTGGGACGCATCGATAAATAACTGAGGTCTACGCGGACGTTCTCAGGGGCCGTTCGGCTCCACAAGGCTCGGGTCCTATGTTATCGTGGTTGCACCTACCTCACCGCCACTTCTAGTGGTAGATTCAACAACCTTTTTTTACGGTCCTTTTTAAGGGCTATGAGAGGTCTCCTTCTGCGGGTCGGAGCATCTCTAGCGGTCATTAATGACCCGTCGAAATAGACGGCCTGGAGGCAAACACGAGAGGACCCACTAAAACCAGCCGGTCTTAACCATCGCTCGGTTCCGCTCGTCCGTTTGGCTGCGTGGTGCTAAAGGCAAGGGTTATCCTTTAGCTACCGCTCCACTATCCGCACAGCGCTAAAATAATGCCAATCTTAGCCTCGGCCTCCTGGCCTGTACGCTCGACAGTGCAGAGCTTTGGTGCGCAAGCCTTAGCTACCGCCCGATACGCTCACACAGCTTTGGCGCGAAAAGCCTTAGCTAATACACAGCTTTGGCGCGAAAAGCCTTAACTACCATCACAGATTTTGGCGCGAAAAGCCATAGCTACCGCCAACCATACGCCAGCACAGCTTACTGGCGCGACAAAGCCATAGCTACCGCAAACGATACGTCCGTACAGTTATTTGGCACGACAAAGCCATAGCTACCATAAACGATACGCCCGCACAGCTATATGGCACGACAAAGCCATAGCTACCGTCAACGATACGCCCGCACTGCTATCAGGCACGACAAAGCCATACCTGCTGTAAACGATGCGCCCGCACAGCTATCTGGCACGACAAAGCCATAGCTACCGTAAACGATACGCCCACACAGCTATATGGCACGTCAAAGCCATAGCTACCGTTAACGATACGCCCGCACTGCTATCTGGAACGACAAAGCCATACCTACTGTAAACGATGCGCCCGCACAGCTATCTGGCACGACAAAGCCATAACTACTGAAAACGATACGCCCGCACAGCTATATGGCACGACAAAGCCATAGCTACCGCAAACGCTACACCTGCACAGCTATATGGCACGACAAAGCCATAGATACCGTCAACGATACGCCCGCACAGCTAGCTGGCACGATAAAGCAATAGCTACCGTAAACGATACGCCTGCACAGCTATCTGGCACGACAAAGCCATAGCTACCGTAATCGATACATCCTTTTTAATCAGTATTATAAGAAACCATTATCTACAATTTTACCATAACCATTATTCTAAAAACGTAATGACTTTCTAATACCAATTCAAGATATTTATGTTAAACTTTAAATAATTCAACCCTTTTAAATTTCTTTCTACTAGCTTATAATCTGTTTGAAATGTGGCATTATTCAAATCTTTTTAGATGTTTCAGAACAAATTTGACGAATAAGACAACAAAATTATCATGCGAACTTTTCTTTCGACTACTGGTGTCATCGCAACTTCCAGGTAACATAATAACTCCTTGATTTTATTTTAAAAATCTAGAAAAATTATGGCAATTGTAAGATTTCAATAAAATTTTCGGCTCTTTTTCATTCATAAATGAATTGTTCATGAAAAGGATATTTTGTAAGAACTTGTGAGAAAGATTTTCCAGACAGTCAACTTCCCTCTTTTTTTTCAATCGCAATTGTTTACCGATTATTAGATACATTACCAGTATTTGGTGCAAGGGGAGATACTTATTCACGTCCTGACCAATATCTAGCGTTAGCTTTAGCGCATCCATACACTGACACTAAATAAACGGAAAGGAAAGACGATATAAACTCGGCTTACATGTTTTATATAAATGTCTTATATGTTTATTTAAGTCATATAATGCGAACTTATATAAAAACATATAACAAGTTTTACCGTAATAAAAAAGTAAACTTGGCGACTGGAGTCGAGGGCAACTCGAAGGCTCCCTTTTCAGTAGCTAGGCGTAGGGGAGCGCGGTACTCCTTTCTCTGGATTGCTACACTTTACCCTTCATACGTACCTTATAATGCTGAGTGTTAAGCAATGAGGTATCAAGTACCATTTTTAAGTCTTTGATATGACTCGACCTGGGATTGAACCTCGGCCTCCCGGACCATTGCCAAACACTCTAACAACTAGGCCACGTTTCCTAAACAGACTGAATGTGCAATATATTTTATAGGTAAGTAACGCATAAAGAGGGCGTAGCAAATTGGTCAAAATTCTTGTATTCTTTAATAGGTTTCATCACAATAGCCAGATAAAGGATAACATTATTTTCCATGTGGTTGGACCAAATCTGATCAATGAACAGAGCAGCAAAAAAGGTCTGATCCGTTCGAAGAACAGGAATCAAAAGAGGAAAAGAAAGAACTCTGCTCTCATACGTGATCAAAGACACGCCTACAATCCAAAGAAAGACAACTATTTGTTGTCTCCTTACAACGTGGATACTAAAATCATCACAGCTGATAAAGATAAATCTCCAGGGAAACTAAATTACTAGTGATTATATTCGAAACGTCAACATAAAATGTAAAATATGTCTCGAATTGGAAAATGATATAAATTTTTCAAACTAAATATCATTATTTACTTTCAAAATATTTTTGTTGCTTTTGTCCTTAAAATGTATTAGACTTTCAAGAAAATAAAAATCTCCCGAAAAAATTACAATATTGATTTTTATTACAACTAAATAAAAATTAATTAAATTAAACCGAATCAAGTTAAATTTAATTAATTATCTTAATATTATAATCAACAACGAACAGGATAATTGTTTACTTTAGTTTTATTTAAATATAACTTAATTGTGGTCCAGTTAAGGTTGACATTCTTTTAGTATATATATATATATATATATATATATATATATATATATATATATATATATATATTGCGAACGCGCGGGTGTGTGTGTGTGTGTGTGTGTTTTACTAAATTTATGAAAGTATTTTTGATCAAATAGGTTTTCGTTTTTATGCCATTTTTAGTTTCTTAAATCTGAAGAATTATGTTTTGTATGGGTGAATCGATTTTTTACAACTTTCGGAGATTTCCTTTTATTAAGAATTCATTAACAATGGCTAACTGGACATGTATGAGATGATATAGACAATAGCATTACACTACCAGAGATATTCAAATAACCCGTGTCTAGATTAATTACTCTTAACCAACAACTTGCTAATGATTATCAATTCGAGAATTACAGACAATAATAAGAAGCATTACTATGATTTTATAAGTAAATAAAATATCTTTCCTTACACACGAAAATAATCAGCAAATTACGCAAACTGTCTTCTGAAAGAGTTGCATTATAATGGTACGTCTGTATATTTAAAGTTTGCTTTTTAACAACTCCCATGAGATATTTGTATTCAATATAGGTGATACCAATTGGAAAGGAGACTGGGAGAACTATTAATCAGAAGAATCGAAACTAATCATAGCACTATAAAAAGCAGCTAAAATACTTAGAAGCGTCCTCATCGGCTAGGAAGACTCGCTGTTACTCAAGATCCAGGGAAAACCCACGGTCAAAATTGTTGCGGAAAACTCACAAGAAATAAAATAATAAGAATAGATTAAGTAAGAGTTTAATTGCGCCAACTAATAATAGCAACTAGAAAAATAACACCAGAAAAATAGGAATTATTAAATCAAGAAAATAGAAATGGCAATAAAAAACATCATGGATATTTCAGAAAATAAACTATAAAAATGTTTCTATTAGCTATATATGAAAACGTAGAGCAAACCTAATGAGAGAAATCGAGTCGTTATTAATTACAGTAAAATTGATGCAATAAGCACTAATTATGTAAAATCTAGAAAAGATTCGACTCGGAGAAGATTAGCACGTGTAGTGTATGTGGAGAGAGAGAGAGAGAGAGAGAGAGAGAGAGAGAGAGATAAAACAGTAGGCCACATGATAATTGAACACAGCAAACTGGAACAAAAGCAGTATAGAAAAAGTATGAATGGGTGGAGAAGGTAATCACTGAGAACTATGCGAGCAACTCAACAGAGAAATAGTATAAGCGCAGGCCATAATCTCTCCTGGAAAATAAAACTCTCTCAATCCCAAATCTTGGAGAACCATAAAACAAGACCGAAGAAAGTGAAGAACCGAGAAAAAATTGAGATTTCCAGACCACAGCATTGCTGATATTGAATAGGATACCGAGAAGAGTTCTGGTTAGCTGAAGAGAGTTACTGTCACTCAGACATCAGAAGACCACGACTGCTGTGAAAAACTTGACCCGATATACGTCATATATAGACTCTATGTATCAAGAAAAGAAGGAATAAGAGGACTCGCCAGCATTGAAGATTGTATGATGCAAGGATTCAGGGACATAAATCATTTACAAAAAAAAACAGAATCTGCCTAAGGACAAATAGGAAAACAACAAAAACAAATCAGAGAAAACAAAAATGGGAAGAAAACAACTGTATAGATACTTCATGAAACAGATAAAAGAAATTGCTCATTAATTGATGTGGAAATGGTTAGGCTGGAGAGACATCAAATGACGAAATTAATCAATTAATAGCAACACAAAATAATGTCATAAGGTTTGATTATATTAAAGCAAAATTTAATAATACGCAACAAAATAGCAAGTGTACATTTACATGATAGAAATGAAATAATTAATCACATAATTGTGATATTATCCTCTGGCACGGCACCAAAAGTGATTATATCGTTTGGTCAGGCACCAAAAGTAATACTATCCTCTGGGCACCAATGCCGGTTCCAACACCGATACCAGAGCCAAATATAATACCGTTTTGCACATTTGTGGTACCAAATATAATAATAATAATTGGTCTTATTCTGGTAACGGCCCCAAATGTGATATTATAGTTGTGACGGTACTTTTACTTGGGTTTTATCCTACTAACAGCGCCAAACAAAACAAAAAAATCGTTTTTATTGAAACACGTTTGTGAGACAATAAGTAACAAACAAACGATGTTTGCTTTCCTGGCAATGAGAAAAAGAATGAATACCAAGAGGAGAAGAGTGACGATGAGGTGCGGTTAGAATGACACTCATGTCTTTAAAGTCAGGGACTTAGAATTTTTGTAAAGTCTAAAGGTTGTTCGGAGTGCCTCGGGTCTAGAATAGAAGGGATGCTTCTTTGGCAGTCTTGAGTTTCTTCTTGGTCCTTTTTCTCATCCTCTCTGAAGATTCGTTTTACAATCCTACTTTTTATAAATCAATATCTGGACTAAAAAAAGGTTTCTGATTGGTTGTCCAATAAGAGACAATTAGGAGTCATATTCCCATTGGTCAGCCAATCCTAGTTCAGGATTATATCTTACAGGTATAGGGAAAACGCTTTTCAAATGATTTGACCAATGGGAACAGGTTTAGAGCAATAGGGTTGAACAAAGAATTCTCACCATGCCCAGCTCACCTTTATTTAGGGTGGAGCAAAATTAAATCTCCCTTTTGACATTGACCTTTAAAATAAGGACTAGAAAAATATGTTTTACGAAATGACCCGTTTCATCATTATGACCGATAAAGTTAGTTGACAACCGAAAAATTAAATAAATTCAATGACCTTTAAAATCAAAAAACAATTGTCTCGCACTTAACTGACCTTTAGGAACAATCACCCAGCTTTTTAGGTCAATTTAAGCCTTGAACAAAAAGATACTTATTTTAAGGATCTTTTTGCTTTTGATATATATATATATATATATATATATATATATATATATATATATATATTCATATTAATTTTCATATATTTCATAAATTCTAATTAAGTATTTAACCGCACGTCGTGTCACATATATATCTAAATTCAGGATATCGTTAGTGATGAAAACACAATAAGTTATTGTGTCATCTCACACATGTCCCCAAATTTTTTCCGTGTTTTTGATTTACTCAATCAAACTTGTGGCAAGACATGAATCTATTTTGTTTACATTTGCTCTTCCAGTGTAGAATGTCAGTTCCCATATTCTAGTTGGGGTGTACTCGCTTGAACTTTCCAATTTGACTTATGTTTCCGCTCAAAGATTTTAGCTTACTTAACAGCTAACTGAAAAACTCGTGGCCTAATTAAACCAGATAATGAAATAATTAATGCAATCAACCATCACGACGTCTAGGTTGTATAATGAATATTTATCAACAGGTGTGAAAAACTTGTATACAGTGATAATAGTGTAATTGCTTTACTTAAAAAATAAATTAACATTTCTGACTTACTGGAATTTTCCAGAAATTTCTAATGACATGACATCAGAACTATCTCTGTTTCAATATGCAAATTTATTACTAAAATTACCAAATCTCGGTCGAAAGCTGAATGTTAAGAGTAAAATGTAAGTGAAATAGCTTTTCATTTCCAATTTTTATGTAGATTACAAAAGCTTTACTTTCTAAAAAAATGCCATTTGCTTGAAGCATTAAAATATTAACATTTCTAAATTTACTGGAATTAACCTGAAATTTCTTATAGAGTTGGGGAATAAATCAAACAGAAAAATTGTTTAACAACACCTACGAGATGGGTATATTTAATGACATTAACAGTTGTCTGAGGGAATCTGTACCATCTGTTTTTTAAAATACGATTTGATTACCGATGTGACGGTTCCGAGCTTTAACAAAGTTAAAACTTATAAATTTCAAATGTATCTTTAAATATTTCGTTTAAATTCTTTTTAAATTTTTATTATCTATTTCTTTCTGACTCGCTTAAGTGTTCTCTTTCTTATATATGTTACAGGAGCCCAGATATAAATCGATCTCTGGGTCTGGTATAGCTACAACATATTAATCATGAAAAATGATCAATCCAAATCCAAATCCAAATAAACGTGGGACTTAGGTGACAGGTCTGAAAGTCATGATCGGCAAGTGCACCCTTAATAGTCAACATGGTAAACCCCGTCGACATTTAGTGAAAGTTGGCTGTTCTTATTTCAGGGTACACAAATACCAAAGCATTTGAGAGAAACCAAAGAAAAATAGAGTAGAGAATACAACAAAAATATAATCCTCTGTTATATCAAAATCAATCCTACATGAAGAGAATATAGGAAGGAAAAGAGATAGATCTGGGCAGAACTCACTTAAATGATTACGACAAGTCAAAGAATTGATGACCACACAAATTAATTTTTTAAAAAGGGTTAGTTTTCTGACCTTGAAATACAATAAATACGGAGACAGGTATATCAGGAAGAATATACTCAAAGAGATACCCCTAACGCGCTAGATATTGAAAACCAAACCACCACAGAAACAAGCACCGAATCAATCTTGACACAAGAATACAGAGATAAAGCAAAATTAATTTTAAAAACATGAGAGGGCAGAAGACAACACTACCATCCCTAGGGAATCAAGACTGGGAAAAAGTGTTGGTAGAGAACGAAAAAAGGAATAA
The DNA here is from genome assembly GCA_963585895.1 of Sepioteuthis lessoniana. Classification (NCBI taxonomy): domain Eukaryota; kingdom Metazoa; phylum Mollusca; class Cephalopoda; order Myopsida; family Loliginidae; genus Sepioteuthis; species Sepioteuthis lessoniana. The sequence goes on from OY757910.1 coordinate 132,887,240, forward strand.
CGTGTTGAAATATATCCCAACGGCCAACATCACAGAACAGAAAGAGTTAATCTATGCAGGATTAAAAGTAGTCAGTGAAAAAATTGGCACCCCCAAAGAAATCCAATTAGAAAACAAAATCTGGATGTGAAATGAGGAAAGAAGGACAGATAAAGAAGCTGTGACAAGCGAAACTTCTAAGGAAGGTAAAAAGCACAAGAACCCAACGAAAGGAAAAGATTTTTAAAAAAGACAGCAGCAGTCAAAATTGACAACACAACTGGAATAAATAAACCAAAGGATATTTGCGAATGAAGGGTGACTCAAAAAATGTCAAAATAGGATCACGCAATAAAATAAAACGGAGCTTTCCAAAATAACGAAAGCAAATTCTACCTATAAGCTGGTGGCAAGAGCTCAAGAACAAATCAACAACTCGAGGCAAAAGAAATAAAACAACTCTGGAGTAAAATATGGAATCGTATGGAACATGATAGAAATACTGAATGGATAAATAACATGAAAAATGAATTGAAAGAACTTAAAGAAGGCCACCGAGACCTGGACTCACTAAGAGGAACTCTAAAGAAAATACCAAACAGGAAAACGACAGGCCACCATGAAGTACATGGGTTCTGGTTAAAATTTTCATATCCATCCATGTCAAATTGACGCTACAACTGAGTAAATGCACAGAAGCAAGAATACCCGAATGGGTAACGAAAATAAAAACTACCCTGATTCAGAAGGAAGCCAAAAAGGGATCATCACGTGAAAAATAATGACTGCACTGATGAGAGAAATGTATTACTTGCCTATAGAGCGCAGACCTTTTCCAGAAGAACAAAATGGATGCCACAGGGAGTAAGAGATACAAATCACCTACTATATGTAGACCAGCACATACTCAAAAAAGCCAAATAAGGTGGGAAAATGTAGCTATCGCATAGATAGACAACAAAAAAGCCGATGATATGGCCCAAAAAACTTAAATTATAGACAAACTGAAAATTTCCGACAAAATCATGAACATCATCTCGAATGCCATGGAAAAATAGAGGGTGGAATTGACAGATAGAGTACACACTGCCGAATATTTAAATAACACAGAAAAAGAATTACAAGGACTAAAAGAAGAACCTGAAGCAGAAATACTCATGAAATCGATCTGTACTGAATTGGACAACGACAAGCCATGATAGCGTACATGAATTCTGGTTTTAAAAATCTACGCCCATCCACTCCAGGCTGGCTCTTGAACTGAGTAGATACCCAGAAGAGACAATTATGCTCGAATTGATGGCTAAGTGGAAAACTATCTTGATCCAGAAAGAACCCTATCCTCAGCATCTATAGACTGATAACGTGTCTACCTATGATGTGGGAAATCCTAACCTCTCAGATTAGGGAGGCGATCTATTACTCACTGGTATGCCATGGACTGTTTAGAGGATAAAAGAGAGGCCAAAAGGGAACAAGAGAAACGAGCGATCCACTGTACATTGTTCAGCACATCATCCAAGAGAGCAGACTGAGATGGAAAAATGTAGCCATAGTGTGGATTGACGACAATGAGACCTATGATATTGTCCCGCAAACTTAGATTATAGAATGTCTGAAAATGTATAAGCTATCCGACAAAGAAATAAAATTCATCATGAAAGCCATGGAAAACTGGAAAGTGGAATTAACAGCAAGAGGAAAAACTTTACCAGAGTTAAAATTTAGGGAGGCATCTTCCAGGGAGATGTGCTCTCGCTATTACTATCTGTAATAGTAATGATCCCACTAAAAATGGACGAAGTGCATGGGGGCAAAACTTTAAAAAATCACAAGAAAACTTAAATCATATTATTTACAGATACAACATCAAGCTTTTTGCATGAAAATAAAAAAAAATGGAGATTTTAATACAAGAAATAAGAATATACAGCCAAATTATAAGAGCGGAATTTGACATTAAAAAATTTCCCATCCTTATAATGAAAAAATTGAAATAGACAAATAATGGAATGACTTGAATTGCCAAATCAAAAAAGAATCAGAACGTTTGGAGAAAAGGGAAATTACAAGTGGAGATTTTAAAAAAAAGAAAGAAAAGTGTACCTCGACGATCGAGAAAACTGTAATTCGTAGAAGTAAGCTGGTCAATCCGATATTAACATTCTTGTAGTTTGTAGAAGCAAGATGACCAATCCAATTGACAAAACCTTCGCGGTCACACAGTCGTAAAGCCTTTAATCGCTGGCATATCGGGCAACTAGCTGGAGACAACTCCTGGCAATAACATAGGCAGGCGATTCGTGGTTGTTTGCCGGCTTTTCCTTGTTCACCCTCCGCGTGATTTTTGCACACCTCCCTGATCTCGGAATCACAAATATGGCAATACGGAGCTGGTCGCTTTCCCCTACTCTTTCTCCTCAGTGGGGTCGGTTCAACCACCTCCTCGGTCGTCACATCAGACACCTTGTTGACTCCCTCCTTATCAGTGTTATTAAGTGTTCTTTGGTCAGATGTTGACGAGCCTGCTTCTGACAACCCTTCAGACGCTGTTAGCGCATCAATGTCGTCCGAGGACGAACTAGCATGGCTAATAGTCGCCTCAACTCCCTGCTGAGGACGAACATCATTGATGTGGAGTGAGATCACATCGATAAGGACTGAATGCGGGCTATAGATCCCGTTACTATTCTTTTTTCGAATCACGTCGTGCATCGTTTATGGCTGGGTGGGGCCTTCATTTAGGCAGTTTCTTCCAGCTTATATATTCCAGGATTTATACACTGGAAGAGGTACCACATCAAAACCCTTTATACAGGCATAGTAAATGTATATCAGGTTGGCTGTTGCTGTCGAAGCCATTGCGTCTTCTTTTGGAGTTACAGTGTACCACCAATATGTCGCCTCCGTGATGGAGCATTGTGTTCTAGCAGCAATTCACTGGATGTTACGATGAGATTACTCTACTATCCTGTTTCCTTATGGCATATGGGCACATCGAAACCTCATACCAACGCCTCCGTCCTTTACAAATTTTGAAAAAACCATAACCTCTCGAAACTAAGCTCTGTAGCAGATATCTTATCAAACGGATAAACTCCAAGATTGTTACCCTAGTAAGATACTTAGGACGATTCTTAAAATAGACAAAGATGTAACTTAGCAAATAGACCAGAGGACAATAAAGTTGACGACGATGCAGAAGACCTTAAATCCGAGAGAGGACATAGATAGACTATATGTGTCTAGAAAAGTATTCGAAAGAGAACTCGTCAGCATTGAGAATAACGTGAATGCATCAATACGAGGACTCGAAAACTACATAAAAAGAGCAAAGAAAGACTTATTACAGCGGCCAGTAACTGAATTAACGTACGAAGTAGTAAACAGAAATTGAAAGAAAAATAACTAGGGATATTTAATGCAATAAACTAACAAAATCACACACGAGATGACCTGTACAGGTCTACGAAAGGTAAACCTTGGGAGAAAAACTGAATCTCTTCTTAGAGCAGCACAAAACAACGCAATATGGTCCTGTTGTATTAAAACCAAAATCGTTGATATGCAACAGAATAACACGAAACCATTAATCCCATAAACAATTTTAGTAAACTAGTGCAAAAGGAGTATAAGACTAGACACGACTGGGTGGGGAAAGCGATCCACAGAGAATTGTGCACGAGATTTAAATTTCAACATTATACTAAATGGTATATGCACAAACCTGAATCTATCCAGGAGAATGAGACTCATAAGATTCTCTGGTATTTTGAGATACAAACAAATCACATAACCTCGGTCATAAGACCAGAGCAAACAATAATCAACAACAAAAAAGACGACTAGCCGCATAGTGGACTTTGCCGTCTCAACGGATTACCGAGTGAAAATCAAAGAAGGTAAAAAGAGAGGCATGATCTTGAACGTTACCAGAGAACTAAGAAAGCTGTGGAACATCAGGGTGACATTTATACCATTTTTAATTGGCGCACTTGGAACGGTTCCCAAAAGCTTGGAAAGGGGACTGAAAGAATTGGAAATCGGAGGATGAATCGAAACCATCCAAACTACGGCATTGTTAAGATCCTCCAGAATATTGAGAAGTGTCCTAAAGGTTTTAGGAGAGTTACTGTCAGTTTTTTGACCGAAAAGACCAGGACCCTATGTGTCGGTTGAAATTATTGATAAAAAATTAGGAAGACTAGAAAAATTAGGAGTATTAGAAAAAACTGACTACAGCCCATGGCCAGCTCCAAGTGTATATGTAAAGAAAAATAATAATAAAATTAGAATCTACGTAGATTATTCAACCAGATTTAATGATTGTCTAAAAGAAATAAATTACCCCCTCCCAACAGCGGAAGAAATTTTTGTCAAATTTAAATGGCGGATGCATATCTAGATTTGTCAGAAGCTTATTTACAAATACCAGTGGAAGAAAATTATGCAGATTTATTTGCTATTAACACACATAGAGGGTTATATAAAATTATTAGGCTGCAATATGGAATAAAGGTAGCTCCAATTATTTTATAAAAAATAATGGATACAGTATTAGCAGATGTGGACTTTTCAACAGCTTATTTAGATGATATTCAAATAAAAAGCAAAAATCGAGATCATGCGAAACGTGTTATTGAAGTGTTTAAAAAATAAAAGAATTTGGTTTTAAATTAAGTATGGAAAAATGTTAATTTTTTCTATCAAAAATCAAATATCTAGGACATGTAATCGAAGAGAAAGGCAGAACTCTTGATCCTAACCGAGCGGACGCTATAAAATACATGCCTGCACCGACTAATGTTGCAGCATTACAATCATTTTGGGGGCTGGCTAACTACTATAATAGCTATATACCAAATATGCATATACTAAGAGCTGAGTTGAATCATTTACTCAAAAACGACGTAAAATGGTATTGGACGGACGAATTTAAAAAAGCGTTCGAGAAATTAAAACAGCGCTCACGTCAAACTTATGTGACGGTGCATGAAATATTTATCACAGGACGGGAGTTTATTTTACGCATGTGTGACGGCGCGGCAGTCTGGCACTTGACCCCTCGCAAGATAAGTCCTAGTTAAGATTCCTTTTTCGGGCACAGGGGAACTGGCAGATAATGTGGGGGTTAATTTAGGGCTAGACTGACATTTAAAATATAACCAAAATTTTAATAGTCGAGGTCCAAACAAATATTTATGGGGCTGGCTATATTTCCCCGGCAAACAGTCTCCGACATAAATGTCTTTCTTTCTTCCTTTTTCTTTTCTTTGTACTTTTCTGTCTTTACTCTTGAACCTTGAAAAGGTAGCAAAGTCCACTCATACGTTTATAGTTTATGAAATGAATCTTTTCATTCTATTTCTCTTCTTTTCTTAATGCATATAATTCTTTATATGCTTCTTTCTTTAAATTGAGAGAGAGAGGGAATCTAATTGCAATACTTAGGAAGGGTGGATGGAGAAAACGGTTTTAAGGTTTACTTAGCTTTTTCGACAGGTTTATTCTGAGATTTCTTTTCTTTTACGGGCTAGCGGGATTCTGTAGAGCTTGGCTTGAAGGCACCGGTTATCACCTGTCCAAGAACTCGGCTCCGCTTCTTTTCCCGGAGTTTTTGGCTACAGCTTCAACACATCTTGTCACGACGACTGCTGTCCCAGAACTCAATTCATATCACCGGCGAGATAACCGGGAGTTTTTTGGCATCAGGTCCGCACGTCCTCTCACGGCGACCTCCGTCCTAAAAACTGAAATTCTTTATCCCTAGTTCCTCTGACGAAAACGGTACTACTTCCGTTAGTTCAAACACAGACGAGGAAGGGAAATTAAATCTTACTTCTTTCCTCTCTGTGGCATACCACGTGACACTTAGCTTTGACACATTACAACTCTAATAAGCAGATATATGTTGCCAGCGACACAAGTAATTTTGGTTTTGTGGCAGTTATGCTTCTCAAAGAAGATGGCAAGCTAAAACCGATTCAACATATATCGAGAACGCAACTTCTGGCGTAAATGAACAATTCATAGATGGAAAAGGAAGGTTTAGCTATCATATTTGCGATCAAGAATTTTCATAAACACGTACCCGGTAGACCATTTATATTACAAACAGATCATCGTCTATTGTTTGCAATATTTGTTTCTAAAAAAAAGGAATACCAACACACACTGCGAACTGATGAGCTAAGATGGGCTACGATGCTGTTAAATTATTCATTTAAAATGGAATTCTTACCGTCATAAGTGATCGCACATGCGGAGGAATTATCCAGATTAATACCAAAAATACAGAACTGCTAGAGTAGACTGTCATTGCTTCATTAAGGTCCGAAATTGACGTAAAATACGTTTTATTCAATACATTTAAATAACTTCCAGTTACACTAGAGAAGATAAAATTTAAGACAAAATTTGATAAGTCAATCAAACCAAAAAAGAATTAATGAACCAAAAAGTTAAAACGAATATTATATCTTCAACGTGCAACGGCATATTGATGTATGGAGAACGGGTAGTCATACCTTCAGTTTTAACAAAGAAAATTTTGAAAGATTTTCATACTGGGCACCCGGTAATGTGTAGAATGAAGGCTCTCGTGTGGAGTTACGTATACTGGCCGGGTATAGATAAAGACATTGAAAACATGGTGAAATTGTGCAAAAGCTGCTCATTGGTAGCAAAAGCACTTCCCATGAAATTCAATCCATGGCCTAATACAGACAAACCGTCGTCTCGTCTACATATTGACCATGCCGGTCCGATAAAAGGGACATACTTTTTTGTCATAGTAAACAGCTTTACGAAAATGCCAGTTTTCAAATGCAAAACGCCAACGACTAAAACCACAATAAAGGTGTTACAGGAACGGTTTGTAAGATTTGGATTGCCAGAAACCATTGTATCTGACAATGGCTAGGCCGTCACCAATACAACAAAATCGTATGAGCAAACGGAAACGTACCCCGACGAGAACTATGGAAATAAATCCCAAAAGACAAAAATATGATGTCCTACGGACATAATAAAAAATTGTAGGCGTGATGTTGTATAGTGGCTCATACCACGTGACTTCCGGTATTTCGGAGGAATAAAAACGTCGTGTTTCTTAATACAGAAAGATCTCGGTCAGTAGTAAGACCAACTTCGGATGTAACACCAACAGCGCGAGACATAATATTTGTTGGACTTTACCACTTCAGTTAATAAATAGTTAACTCTATTTCACTGTATATCTCTTCCTTTCCACAACACAACAAAACTTATGATATAATGAAAAATAGTCTATGCACTAATATATGCAAAATAGTCATGAAACCTTTTCCGTGCGTCCAGACGTTTCGTTCTCTTTGCCACGCAATATAAAAAACTAAACCAATCTTTTTTACAATGGTCTTGGAAATAAATGAAAAGAGTATCGTATTCAGTACGTTATAACTTGTTCTTCCTTTTTTTGTTTAGTTTTGTTTTAGCTTTTTTGGGGGGGGATTTAAAACACACACACACACACACACATATATCTATATATATATATATATATATATATATATAAACAGAGCCAGTTACTTTGTAGCACACAAAATATGTTAGGATAAGTTGTTTTTATATCTAAGAGAGTAGAATGATTATATTTTACCTATCGCACATTTCAAACACCAAAATAAATCCGCATAGAATGGTATGATTTGTATTTATAGAAATTAACTAATTACAATAACGTAATTTTCTCCACTGAAGTTTCAGTTTTTACTTCATTTACAAGCTAATGTGTATGAAAATAAAAATAACCACTTGTGAATAAAAATTAGATAATAGAATTTTTTAAATTTCTCTCATTCAAAATTTCTCCAATTATGCAATGATTGACGTCTTGCGACAGAAAAATCAAAAACCTGGATCTTAAAATTTTAAAAATTGAAGTAGCTGTCGATGAAATATCATTTTCACTGATATCAGATTATGATAACTTAAGTTGATACTGAAAAAAAAACATTACCCACTTTTTATTTAGAATTTTGAAAAAATACATTTTGTGGGGGTTATTTGGTACCTTCAATCTTAGTTCAAACCACAAGTGGACATTAAATCAGTTTATTTGCTCTTATGGGATGAAAGGTTGTTTAAAATCATGAGCATTTTGTGCAAAAGCTGAAGTATTGATGATCAAAAATAGAAAACGTACAATAACACAAAAGGCCAAAATTATATTCTTGCAAGAAAGGTATTTTTATCTGAAAGAAAAGAAAAAAAAACTTGGAAAATTGAAAGAGCATTGAGTAACTGCAAATTTGACCAAAAATCTTTCTTATAAAGACAGGAACTAATTGATATTTGAACAAAGTCAATATGGGCACATAGTCATATTTATGAAATCCTCGATGAGGAAAGAAGTCAAATGCGAAGATCTGAGATGATTACTCAGGACCTCACCAGGTGGTTGAATTTATAGAAATCAGTATATGTCATTATAAAGTCACTCTGCCAGCACGGATTTCTCTCTATCTCTCCCACTCTCTCTCTCTCTCTCTCTCTCTCTCTCTCTCTCTCTCTCTCTCTCTCTCTCTCTCTCTCTCATCCTTCGCTCCTAGCAGGTCTTCTAAATTACATCCTGGGTTCATTTAGAGCTGATGTAGATTAGTTCTAGCCGGTCGAACAACACTGGCATATCCATGTGTAGGGGTCTATAAAAGAACGTCACTTGTGAACGTGTCTTTGCTTTTCCAGCAGTGCCTCACGTTTTGTTCGTCTTACTTGGATGAGAGGTAAGAAGCCATACAGCTGTTGTTTGTTGGATGCTGCCGCCAGATTTTTTCAGAATAGCTCTTAGCGTTCTTGTGTAGTTTCTATCAAGCCTTTTCTCTATGGGTTTTGTTAGCGTCCAAATAGTGTATCCATACAGTAGTATTAACAATTTTTAGGATAGATCAGACTTCCATATGATTGATATCCTATTGCTAGCAGTCTACAGCTTCGCTAGGTGTATATTAACATTACTTTCAGTAGATACTGCTGCTGAGGTACGTGAACTTGTCTACTAATTTCAGAGGCCCGCCACTTAATGTGGAAATGGCTCCTTCTCGTTTAAAACACATTTTCGTTTTGTTTGCGTTCACGTAGAGGCCAATGACTCTTGCTACCTGCTCCTGGCTATGGTACAGGGATTTGGCTTGGGTAGATGTATTTGCAAGAACAATGTCATTCGCGTCTGTAATAGTTTCTATAGAAAATCGTCTGCTTTTTGGCTTCTTTAGCGTAAAGCCATTTTTGTTTATTAGATCTATTGACGCTCAAAGTACTTAGTCAAGGCGGATTATAAAGAAATATAGTGCTAATGTATCTCCAAGCAAAACTCCAGCAACAATGACTAAAAAGTCTGTGTCCACCAGGTGAGGGAACTTTTACTTTCGTATTTATATAAAGCATCATTTTGGCAGTAACAGTTTCTTTGGGGAGACCATATGTGAGCAGTATTTTTTCCATCTTCCCTCTATTTATGTAATCAAATGTTTTAGAGAAATCAACAACCAAAAGTGTTGCCTTGAGATCTTTTACATGAACTCATTCGATTATTCGATGGATTGTCAGAATCTGTGATATTGTGGATCGATCTCCCCAGAAACTCTTCTGACTTTTCCTAAGAACTTTTGCAATATCCGGTTTGATACGATTGAGTAGCAGAGTATTATAAACCTTAGTAGCTATAGAAGTAAGAGTTATACCTCTGTAATTCTTCGTGATTCCAAGGTCACCTTTCTTAGGGAAAAGGAGTTTTCAGCCTTTTGTCCATTTCTCTATTGCATTTTATTTATAAATGGAGTTGCAAGTAAATCATCAAATTTCCTTGTCTTCCATATTTCTGGGGGTATTTGGTTGAGGCCTGCAGCTTTTCTACTTTTAATTTTTGTCAATACTTCGATAAGTTTTTATTAGCATGCCTCAATACAAACTACCAAAAAAGAGAGGGCAAACTATGGACATACACGTACGCAAACAATACTAAAGCTCAGATAGACTACGTCCTTATAAACAAGAAATGGAAAAATAGTGCATTGAATTGCGAGGCATACTCCTCTTTTGAGGGTGTGTCCACCGATCACCGAATAGTCACGGCGAAAATACGGTTAAGCCTACGAAAAAACGACAAACGAACAGCGACCACCAAACACTATGACTGGGCCCTATTAAACAACAAAGATGTAAGAGATAAATACGTATTAGAATTAAGAAACAGATTCGAAACACTACAAGAAAAGACGGAAAAAAGTACACCAAACGACGAATACGAAAATTTCGTCAATGCACACCTTGAGGCAGCAGCAAAATACATTCCAACAAAAATTAAAAGTAAATATAGAGTCCCATGGGAAACTTTAGCGGTGAGAGAAAAACGTGCACTAGTGAAAACAGCCTCCAAAAACTATCGAAAAAACCCAACAAACACAAATGCCTTAAAACTAAAAACGGCACAATATCAATTAGCAGGCATATATATAAAGGAACAGACAGAATACATTCAAAATCAGATAGATAAGATTAGAGACTCGGTGGAAGATAGACAATCTAGAATTGCCTGGCAAACAATAAACGAAGTGAGCAGAAGAAAGAACACGGCCAAAGCAAAACTTAAAGCAGCAAACCAACAAGAAAGAATAAAACTGTGGAAACAGCACTTCGAAAACTTACTTGGAAACCCACCAAAAATAACGCATGAACCAATCACCAGAATAATTAGCAAACAATTAGACATTAAACTTGGACCGTTCACACAAGAAGAACTCGACTCGGTTCTCAGAAAAATTGAAAATAGGAAAGCTGCAGGACTGGACGAAATTCCCCCGGAAGTATGGAAGACCAGACAATTCGACGACATACTGCTCCGACACTGCAACGCAGTATACAATCAAAATCCGATAGAAAAATGGACGAAGGGATGCATACTCCCCTTCCCTAAAAAGGGGGACCTCGGATTAGCCAATAACTACCGAGGCATAACACTTACATCCATAGCTGCCAAAATCTACAATGCCCTACTACGAAACAGAATAGAACCCAAAATCGACAACATACTTAGAAAAAACCAAAATGGCTTCCGAAGAAATAGATCTACGACCTCACAAATATTAACCATCCGCAGAATCCTTGAAGGTGTACGGGCAAAGAACCTACAAGCGACATTAATATTTGTCGACTTTACCAAGGCTTTCGACTCCATTCACAGAGGAAAGATGGAACAAATCCTACTAGCGTACGGCATACCTAAAGAAACCGTAGCGGCAATAACGATTCTCTATAGAAACACTAAAGTAAAAGTACGATCACCAGATGGAGACACAGAATACTTCGACATAGTAGCAGGAGTACTACAAGGAGACACGCTGGCTCCGTATCTCTTTATCATTTGTCTAGACTACGTACTTAGAACATCGATTGACAAAATCAAAGAGAATGGCTTCGAACTGACGAAGAAAAGAAGCAGAAGATACCCCGCAACAACAATCACCGACGCCGACTACGCCGATGACATAGCGATACTGGCAAATACACCTGACCAAGCCGAAACACTTCTGCATAGTTTGGAACGAGCAGCAGCAAGCATAGGCCTCCATGTTAATGCACATAAAACGGAATATATGTGCTATAACCAAACGGGGGACATCTCCACTCTAGAAGGAACCCCTCTTAAACTAGTAGACAAATTCACGTACCTAGGAAGCAGCGTCGAATCAACCGAAAAGGACATCGAAACGAGGTTAACGAAAGCATGGACAGCTAACAATAGGCTATCGACAATATGGAAATCAGACCTAACCGATAAAATGAAACGCAGTTTCTTCCAGGCAGCGGTCACATCGATACTGCTATATGGATGCACTACATGGACGCTAACAAAACGGCTGGAGAAGAAACTAGATGGCAATTACACAAGAATGCTGCGTGCAATCCTCAACAAGTCCTGGCGGCAACACCCAACAAGACACCAACTGTACGGCCACCTGCCCCCTATCACGAAAACTATTCAAGTTAGGCGAACCAGACATGCAGGACATTGCTGGAGAAGCAAAGATGAACTCATAAGAGATGTACTCTTATGGATCCCCACACACGGCCGCGCAAAAGCAGGACGACCAGCACGAACGTACATTCAGCAGCTATGTGAGGATACAGGTTGTTGTCCTGAAGACCTGCCTAGGGCGATGAACGATAGGGAGGAGTGACGAAAGAGGGTCAGGGATATCCGTGCTGCCAGCACGATATGATGATGATGATGAAACTGACCTAGCTTGATGTCTAGTTGGCTATTAATCATTTTTATGATAGATTTATCAATGATTTTACGGGAGTTTCCAAACATATTCTTGAAATGTTCTTATCACATTTGTATTCGTTCTTCTTGGCTGATAGCTTTTAGTTTTGCTCTCAAGATGCTCTTCCTTTTTTTTTCACTTCATTTATTGTCGGCTATGCTATTCGCGATAGTCAGTCTTCCATCGAGTTTCTTATTTTATGACCTTAAATGTATGTTCCTTGTTCTTTTTGGTATGTGTTAATTCTCTTTAGGCTTTCTTAAGTTTCTGCGCGTAGGCAGTTGTTGGATTTCTTTTATTACGTAAAGATGCTATTTTCATATTATCTCAATTTTTTTTCAAATTACTCCCATGGAACTCTTCATTTGGATCTTGGTTCAGTTAATACGTACTCCATTGCTGCTTCCATGTTATCGGAAGATACCCCTTCAAAAGTGGTGTATGCTTCACGGTTCAGAGCTCAACGTACCCACTTCTTGTTTATGAGTACATATGTAGAGAAAGACAACAACGCTGACGAATAAAAATATCATCTGCTTCTTTTCTATTCTTTTTATTACCCTAAATGTACGGGTGGATAGAGTATAGAGGGTCGAAAACGGCTGAGATATACACACAGCGGCCGACTGTACGGACCTTCTGTGAACCGCTTTCCTATTCATTCTGCTACTAGGATCAAAATCTCCCTGGTTATATAATATTCCGGACGCCCACGCTAATTCTCGTGGTCATATCTCCTTCAACCTGCTACTTACCCGTTGCACGTGGACACGCCTCCTTCTTGCATGGCACCCACAAAATGTACGTAATCAAGCTTCTTTCTTTCTCGCAATTTTACGTTGTCCTGTTTTCAGGTGGAAACTCTATTAGATATTTCCCAGTTCTGTAAGAAAAGTTATGTAAGCAGAAGTTGTTATTTTCGTCTTTGCTTATTTGAGCATTAATTGATTTTAAGGCACGAGGACTGAGAAGCATTCCTATCCCACCAATGACGGCACTGACAAAGTTTTTCCATGCAGACACTGAGACAAACAATCATCCATTTCCAGTATCATAGTATTTTATTTATCGTTTGTTATAGTAGTATCTATGTTCTTGTGTGCATATGATGTCTATATTGAGCTCTGCTGCAGACGCTGTCTGCTCAGGTAATTGGTTTACTCTGTTTAAATCCTAGCGTTAAAAGTGACTATGATAATAATATTTTTACATCTAAGTAATTTGGGTTGGGTTTGAGTTCGAGTTCTGTAGCTGATTTTTCGAACACTGAAGCCAGAGTTCCGACCTCAGCAGAACGTGATTTGGTTTACCCACACGAAGGGCGATAGAGTTTAGACATACGGCTTGAATTGGAGTCATGGTATTCTTTCATTGGCTGTTTTGTTTTTCTTCATCAATACACGCCACTCTGATTGATGAATAACAGTAGTTTCCTGACTGAAGTATTTGCTCATAGCTGCTGACCTGTTAGGTTCTTCCATCCAGCACCTGGAGAAGCTCACCGTTGAACCAAATTTTGATTCATTTGCTTTATTTCACACCCACCATGCTGAATCCTATGGCTTCTGGTAAGGTAAACTTAGAGAAAAAAGTTTTCGCCTTGATTTGTGGTTTTAACATAGTTTAAGTCCAACTTTTCACTTTTTATTTTCAAAAACCTGCTAGTTTTCTTTGAATTTAAATTCTTTAATTGTTCGGACCAGGAGCAATTAGGTATTATTCGTTTATGATTAATACTATGAGTTTCACGTTAATTATATCATTTAGATCTTCTGTATCTGCAGCTGATTACATGCATTTTTAAGATAGAAAAGAGACTGGACGCTTCAATTTCTTCTGCAGCTATCTATCTTGACCATCAGGTGTTTCTCACCATTAGCCTACTTCTTTTCCTTAACTAGCTAACATTTAACACTCTGAAGAATGGGCATAGTATTTAGCGGTAAAATTTCAAAGAAAATATTCCCTAATCGCTTATATTATTCTCTGTATCAGCGAACTGTGTTGTCATCGTTTAGCGTCGCCTTTTTTCTTTTTTTTTTTTTTGCATTCTACTTTTCCGTCCACAGCCGTCTCAAGTCACCGACCGAAATGAATTTTTACACTTGTCCTCGAGAGTTCTTCTGGTCAGATGACCCTTCAATTTCTTCTGCTGCTGCTTTGCATATCGATCCACAACGTTTTTTCAGCATTACTCGCCTCCTTTTCCTTTTTCTAACTAGTTGAGATTTAACTTTCTGAAAGGAAAAAGCACAGAATATATATATATATATATATATGTGTGTGTGTGTGTGTGTGTGTGTGTGTGTGTGTGTGTGTGTGTGTGTGTGTGTGTGTGTGTGTGTGCTTATGTGTTTAAAGAAATGCCATATATGCCTGTTATAATATATAAAAAGGTAAAGAAAAAGCAGAAAGCCCTAAATATGTATAGTATATTCGAATATTATACTGCATTTTTGCATATATTGTACGTAAATATTACTTATATACGTCAATTGACACACAATATAACATATATTTTCCCAGAATATATCAAATATCTTTTAAAATTTTGTAACACTATACTTTTCACGGTTACCGATTGTAAATCTGTTTTCTGGTACAGCAACACTGTAACAATATTGCGGTCTCCGATTACTAACGCCTATACCATAGCCAAATGTAATACCATTTTGAACGGCATTTGTGGTACCAAATGTAATGATAAAATTTGGTCTTATCCTGGTAACGGTACTAAACGTGATACTATAGTTCTCACAGTACTTTTACTTTGGTCTTATCCTGGTAACGGCTCTAAATATGTTTCCAGGTAATTTGTTTATCAATCTTTTCTGTGCCTACGTTGTGTTTGAAAGATCCACGGATAGGGAATGACACAATTCATCCGAAATTTCTAACGGTCGCTGTGATTCGTTGGAGCAAACTTGCCTGGGTGTTGACAAGAAGAAATCTCCGTCAACAATTAACAATCATTTATTAGAACGTATTGGTGTAACAGTAATATGTCCAACATTTTTTATATAAAATTGTCGTTTTATTATCCAGATATACTGTTCGATGTTCAGATTGCATACTGTAGCACGAAAGAGAGAGAGAGAGAGAGAGAGAGAGAGAGAGAGAGAGAGAGAGAGAGAGAGAGAGAGAGAGTGTGTGTGTGTGTGTGTGTGAGAGAGAGAGAGAGAGAGAGAAATCTGTAAGGGTCCCTGAACGGAGACACCCCCCGCCTCGACCGAAGTCTAACCTCAACTGACAACTGCTCTCAACTGACGCCAACTTTTAACAGATAACTGACTACTTTTTCAAAATTCACTAATTTTTATATATTTGAATTCAGTATATCGTGAGTGTGATGTCATCTGGCTAAGTTATTACGTCATCTCACACGTTTCCCAAACTTTTTCCGTGTTTTTTCATTTACTCAATTAATCTCGTGACAAGACATGAATCTATTTTGTTTACATTTGATCTTCTTGTGTAGAATTGACAGGTCTTTGGACGCTGGCACACTCGCTTGAACTTTCTAATTTGACTTAAATTTCCGTTCAAAGATTTTAGTTAACTTAACAGTTAACTGAAAAACTCGCGGCTCGATCGAACCAGATTATAAAATGATTAATACAATCAACCATCATGGCAAATAGGATATAATTTGTCCAAGACATTCTTTTCCAATTGGATAGATAGGTAGATAAATAGATAGATACGTAAACACACACACATACGTCTGCGTGCGTGCGTGCGCATGTGTGTGAGTGTTTGTATGTGTGTGTGTGTGTGTTTTTCTACTAAAGTGTGTATTTAACCATCATTTCTTTAAAGAAGTGTATTTTTTGAAATTATACTGTTTCCAAACATAGTTTAATTGGAAAAGAGAATTGCAGTACGATAAAACTTATTAAACCAAGCCAATTTTGATTATCGATATTTTATCGTGAATCGAAATCATGATCAGATACATATTGTTAAGTCACTTGAAGTAATATTTTCCTATTGATTTCGTGAAATTTGCCTTCACTCCATAAAAATGTTTAATACTCGTGTGTGATTTCAATAGCTACATTCGTGCATGTAGAAATCTGTCATCATTTTTTCAAAGTATTTTTACTTTACATTTATAGGATACACATTTTTCTAGTCTTAAAATAAGCAATAAAAACATACTTAAGAACATTCTAGAAATTTAGGATCAAAGCTGCATTAACATTTTAGTTACATTTTTATATTTTTCAACCAATCAGCTAAAAACATAGAATAGAACATTCTAGAAAAATAGGATCGGAAGTCAACTAACAGAAAATATTTAGGCTCTAAAATAAAATAGTAAAATACAAATCTGATTGGTCAATAAATGTCTACGCGCCAAAGTTTTAGGACGATTCTTTGATCCACTATTACGGTATAAATAACGCACACACTAAGACTAAAAGACAAGCCACTAAGCCAGTAAAGCAGTAGCCGATACTGTGTCCGGCAAATTCCTTTCCTTCCTCAACTAAAGTTCATGACCTAGCTTCAGATGGCCGCGAATCACATTCAAAAGAAAAACCCGACAAACTTTCTTTCATCAACGCGACACGCTGTCGCCACAATCATAAAACAAGACATGAACTTAATGTAAGTAAGAACGACTTATTTACGGACTCCTTTAACATGAACATACACACATCTTTAAACAAATTTATTTTCTTTTTGCCAAACTTTATTTTCCAAAAGGCCATTTACACATCATGTTTTATTTGTTTTCATATTCTGTTATATGCATATTAAATTGTTTGTTGTTTAATGTTCGTTGTGTTCTATTCCATTTCTTTCACGCGATTGTAAAGTTTTGTGTTGTATTTGTGGTGGAAATAATTTAGAGAGCAATACCCGTAAAGTATGGACGCACATCTACTGAAATAACCAAACCAAAATACATACAACCCCCACATATTTCAATTAGAGTCAATGTATTCGTTGAATATTTCAAGAAGACAAGGATAAATGAACAAATATAAATGATTATTTGTTAATGTGCTACTGTTGCAAGTGCCAGAGAGTTTGCTGTTCACTCGAAACTTGACATAAAACTTAAAATTCTCTTTTTGAATTTAAAGCTTTCTACAAATATTTTTACCTTTTCCTTTTTTCAAAATAAATATAAAATTAAAAAAAGAACTTATTTTTTAAAAATTTGTATGAAAGATTCTGTTTGATGTTTCGATTCCTAATAGTACAATACTCCTATATTTTTAATGAACTCTTTTCGGTGGGGTGAATCTGGTTCCGATTCATATTTCATGCATTTGTTGCGGAGGCCAGATAAATATACCGGTCCTTGCAAACTTTTTGAAATATAAGTGATTGACAACGAACTAAGCCAGAATGACAAAACACGGATGTTACGTCGAAAGGCCAAACTTTATTACGGTGAATCGTAAATTAAAAAAAAACGTACGGCGAGATGGTGATCGTTGGAGCAGGTCTGGATAGCTGGTACAAGACTGGTATTCGTTGGATAGGTGGTCGCTGGTGTAGGACTGGTTTCCGCTTTTCGTTGACGGGGGGAGAGGAGAGCAACCAAACGGGGAATTTTTTCCTTGATTTCGTTACTTTTTGTTTTTCGGGTTTTTTTCTCCCATCCCCATCATACATTTTTTCATTGTAAATAAACCATAAAATTGTTAATTGTACATCGCACTCGGGGTTTTAAGTAGGTGTTTTTTCATAGAGCAAATGTGGTATTTTGGTGGTTGATGCGCGCATGGCGATGAATAAATTGTTATATATTGTACTGATGGTCAGCGAATGTGCCTAGCTAGGTCCTCTTAGAAAATATAGTTTAATGCAAGACCGCACCCTTCCCCTTCCCCCAAAAAACTTAAGGCTTTGTGCCTTCTTGTAAATCTTTACAAGAAATAAAGCGTTTCATACTTTTGTTTCTATTACGCCGATTGATTCCAATTTGTCTCAGAAATTGGTACAGGGTGCCTGCAACGAAACCTCTTGCTCCAATCTCCACAGCTTTAACGGTAACGCTATACCCTTCCTTTTCCAGTTCTTTTTTAGGATCTTCATATTTGCTTGTTTTGTAATCGTGGCTTTGTTCTAGTCGACTCTCAAATGGTATTGTTAATTCTACCAGGATGACCTCTGAGTTCTCCTTCGAAAATAGAACAATGTCTGGTCTCAGACCCTTATTAGATATTATTTTCGGGTAATCATTACGCAAGCCAGGGAGGTTTGCAAATACCTTCCAATTATCATCTAATCCAAGAAGATTTTGACCGGGTATAGCTCGATGGTAAGTCGATTTCTTTGAACTGACATAGATTTTGCCCCCCTTCAGGCATCATCAAGTTCTGTATAATTCTTACCAGCTCGTCCAATACACTGTTGTTTCTCCAAGTGTATCTTCCGTTAGTAAGAGCTGTCTTACAGGAACTGAGGACGTATTCCAATGTTTGAGGTTTCACATTACACAGGGGACAGGTTGGATCGCTTTCTTTCTTCCATTTGACAAGGTTGCTCTTTGACAGAAGCTGGTCATATGTAGAACGTATTAAAAAACTCAACTTGAGCGGAGCCATTTGCCAAATGTCGTTCCAAGTAACAGACCTTTGCAGTGCCTCCTCCCAGCTTGTCCATTGACCTTGTTGGGGCTGTTGTACTCCTTTTATGAGTCTTTTGTTATCCTCTTCGTTACTTACTTCCTAAATGATCATGTCGCAGCGATCTTTACCATTAGCTTGTGACCACCATTTCTTTTCATTCCCTCCTAAACCTTGTCTCCCTGTTTGAGCGAGACCAATTGAAAGCTAGGTTTTCCTTAGCACTTATTATAGTGTCTTTGACTTTCCACTTTCTTCCTGTTTTTAACGTAGGGTTTAAGGATTTTATCACTTTATCCTTGGAGTCATCTAGCATCATTTGAAGTCTGACTTTACCGGATTTGAATTCCCCCATAATCGATTTCAGTGGCAATTTCAGTTTTGCTTGTCTGAAGGTAACCCCAACCATTTTCGGGTATATCTATTTATCTTTGCCGCCATCTTCTCAACTGCACTCGTCGAAATTTCATATACAAGGAGGGGCCACAATAGCATTTGGATAAATACATGCTGAAGGCACCATACTTTATATTTCCCTTGCAGGGGACACGATCGATCTTAAGTAGCCCTTCTTGTAAAGTTTTGGATGTCTCTTTTACTTGGTTGGTATCTTTCATAGACTCATCATACCAACGTCCCAGATTTTTATCAGCAGATCAGACACAGTAGGGATTCTTTGACCACTTATTTCAAAATTAACATTTTGATTTAATTTCCCTCTCCTTAAGGAGATACTTCTGGACTTTTGGGGTTTAAATTTCATTCTACACCGGATCATCAGCTCATCCATAAAGCTTATTAGCTTCCGTGTTGTAGATTCTTTGGATTATAAAATTGTCGTGTAATCCATGAAGGCCTTCACTGGTGCTATTTGACTGCCTCTACTAAGTTCAACAAAATTTGATTTGCTCTCTGTCGCTTTAAGAAGCAGCTGCATTGATAAGACAAAAAGTATTGGCGAGACTGTACATCCCGTCGCAATTCCAACCTCAAGTCTAGTCCAGTTTGTTGTAAAATCTTTAGCGGTGAATCGCATGCGGAATCCATCGAAGTGCCTAGCATACTGGATATTTCCGCAGGAACATGGTACATTTGAAGAGACAAATGTATTATTTGGTGAGGTACCGATCCATAGGCATTAGCCAAATCCAACCAAATGACATCCAAATCTTTTTTGTTAGCTTTAGCTTTTTGAATAGCTTCCCAAATCATGTTCCCATGTTCCAAACAACCAGCTATTCCGGGAATATCTCCCTCCTGTAAAGAGGTATTGATATACTCATTTGTGAGAAGGTATTTGGTTAGTCTTGATGCCAAAACCGCTAAAAAAATATCTTTCCTTCTACGTTGAGGAGAGAGATTGGCCGAAATTGGTTGATGTCCTTCGAATTCTGTTCTTTGGGTATGTATACCCCGTCAGCTATCATCCACTGGTCGCTGATATGACGGTTTTTCCATGCCAACTTTAGGTTAGCATGTAGCCACTTTAGAACATTGGGAAATTTTTTTATATAGCAGGAAAGGTATTCCATTCGGGCCAGGAGTAGATTTGTTTCTGCTTTTGCTCACTATACGTCTTATTTCATTGCGTGTGGGAGGCTTCATATAGAACTCCACTTTAGGACCGGCTGGAAAAACCTGGTTGCTATTATTTTCTAGGGGAATATGTCGTCTGGGGGTCAGAGTACATATCTTTTAGATATTTTTCCAGAAAATGTTTTTCTGTTTTGAGCACGCCCGATTTCGGTTTATCAAACATGTTCCATGCATATTTGTATGGTTCTTGGAAGAAACGCCCTTGTTCTTTCCTTCTTTTCACTCGTCTCTTTCTCTGGTTTTCCGCCCTGCTGAGAGCGTTGTGTTTTTCTTTAAGGTCTTGCCAAATCTTGAGCAAACCCTCCTTTTCATCAAAATTGGCTAAACGGAGTTGCCTTTTTCGGTTTTTCTTCTTGTTCCTTCATCATTCTTTGACGTCTATTCTCTCTGGTTGGTGGCTTATTGTTTCTTTCACACCAAAGATTTCCTTACAGGCCACGTAGATGACAAGACCGCTTTCGTTTAGTCGCTGGTTATACTTTTTCTTTCCCAGTTTTTATCAAGTGCCTTGCTTATGGCATAATCAAGCATCCTCCAAGCTTCAGAGTCGCACGCTGGCGGAAATTTGATTCTTGGCAATTTGGGTTGCGTCTCATCCTTCGATCCAACAGCTTGGATATCCTCAGCACTGTGGTTTGCTTCCTGGCTTTGGTTTTCGGACGTCTTATCTGCGTTGACAGAGCGCTGGTCCTGAGTCACTATCTGAGAAGTACAACCCATTTTTGTTCTATGAATCTTCAATCCTTTCTGTTTTATACGAAGAAAATATCTTGGATTTTTCTGGCATGTGTCAAAATAGTTGCTGATATCATCGCCCGAGATTCTTGCTGCAGTTAAAGCTCATTCTAGCCATTATAGCAACCAGAATTATCTGCCAACAGAAAATAATAAAACATGGTCACAACAATATTCCACAGCTTAACCAAGTAAAATATTTAGAATTAAACCGCTGCTTATACGCGTTCCACGTGCGAAATTAAAAATATTTTAAAACAAAAAGAAGATTTTTTTCCGTTTGTTGTCGCTACGTAAACACGACATTTTCCCTCTCAAAATGATTTTTCCGTTTGTTGTCGCAAGGTAAATACATTTTCTCTCTGAAAAGATTTTTCCGTTTGCAGTCGAAAGGTGAAGATACATGTTCTCTTTCCTATTTTAGCTTAATTTCACACCATTACTTAAAGATTTCTCGGTACTTATGTATCTATGTTACCGCGATAAAGCCGAACTTGCACGAGCGTTTCCGGATCGATTACGGAAAGAATCGGAATATGCCGACAAAGCGCATGAAGACCAGTCTGTCAGGGTATGCACTGGGTTGATGCCGCACTCTCGTCTTATAGTTTTAACTGTAGCCATCTCGCGCGGCTACAGATATATCAATTTTAATATTTGAGCAATGGCTAGTTTGGACCGGTAGATAAACGTCCCTTCACGCAAAGCAGTCCACGTCCTGCATTTGGTATTTCGACATCTCCAGGCATAGCTTTTTCTCATTTTTTTAAATGGCAAGGATGCTCGCATGTCCGGCAACTTTTGATTTTGCCAATAAGTTTTTTTTTTCTTGTGCAGAATTGTACCACCTTTTCCACAGATTGTAGTTTGTCGCTCAGCTGCTATAAATTCATGCTGTTTAAAATTGCTTGAATAATACTGTTCTCGTAACTCTGTCAACAAATTGATTGAATCATTTTATCGTCTGCTTGCTTAAATTTGATTGGCTAGGCGTTTTACCGGCATATTCCGATTCTTTCCGGTATCGGCCCGGAAACGCTCGTGAAAGTTCGGCTTTATCGCAGTAACATAGATGCATAAGTACCGATTCCTCATTCATTTCTGACTTTTTAATTCACACAGACATCTTTCCCTAGACTGGCAGGGATTTTTCTTTTTTGAGAAGACTTTTTTGTGATTGATATACATGATAAACTTTTCATTCATTCTTGTGCACTTTTGTTACAATACATAAAACATTGTTTTGTTTAAATATCGGTATCTTCATTGCATTCATTTTTATTTATTCGATAACCCTATCTATCATGCATATTTTGTTTATATAAAAAAAAATTAGTTAAACGAAAATTGATGACCGCTGTGAAAGAAATTTAGTTTTATGGGTTTCGAATACGTGCTGATACATTTTTCTTAGAAAAACTTCTTGTGATCGTAATATTTTTCTTTCCCTGTCATCAAACAAGAAAAAAGCATTTCTATTGCTTGAATACAATAATTCTTTTTAAAAAATACTTTCTAAATATTGCGTGAGTAATTTTTACTTAAAAAAACATTCCAAGTATTAATTCTAGTTTAGCGTAGTGTAGTGCAGTGTTTATTTTGTCTTGTACTTACTACGAAACGCAAGGGCGTTAAGAAAACTGTTTTAAAACTTTTCTCCACGTGACATTTTAGATTAGGTTTCGTTGCTTATTTTAGTTTATTACTTTTTCAATACATGCTACTCAAGCAAAGAAAGATGAACGGTGAGGAGCAAGCAAATATTTTTTTCAACTTTCGAACCGGCCAAACCAAATTTCATGCCGAATGATATCAGTTCTTAGTACGTTCAACTAGAATCTAATATCGTCAATCGTGGCCTCAACAGTCAAATTAAGAATTTCCTTTTCTGGGTAGGGAACTTAAGGGGTTATATCATCCCGCAAATTAGAGATTTAGCCGAAAAACCGCCCGCCTCAGATGCCTATGACATTCTGAAAGAAGTAATACGCGCTCGAATGGCACTTTCTGAACAACGGAAAATTCAGCATCTGTTGAATACTGAAATACTAGGCGACCGTAAGCCATCTCAGTCATTACCACGCATGCGTTCATTGGTGGGTGATACAAATGACAACATAGTTAAGCATATATTTCTACAGAGAATGCCACAAATCATACAACCTATCCCAGCCACTGTAGATAAAGATGCAATCTTAGACAAAATTGCTGAGGTTACGGGTCAAATTATGGAGCATACCTCTTTACATACAACCAGAGCCTCGGCAACAACAGTTCAAGAAAACAACGAGTTTAAAAAGATGGTTGCACTATTGACGCAACAATATCAGTTCAAATAATAAATTTTTACTCAATTCTTTATAACAATGAATTTATTGACTTTGTAGGGAACGAATAAATAGATAAAAAAAAAATGAATTAAAAAAATTTAAAAAAACAAAGGAAAACTTAAATTTACAAAAACTCCCAGAGGTCCCTGACGGGGAAAAAAGGATGGCGCATGCGTAAAGAAAAAAGGCATCCTCTTGACAAAGGGGAAATGACTTTCTTTCTCTTTCAGGCAGTGACTGGCGTTTTGACAACACCATTTTGCAATCTGGGCACCACGCATACGTCTTTGGACGTAGCGTTGGTTAGTCCCTTTCACACAGTAGCAGCTCTCTCCCGCTCAGCATTTCATGCTGAAATATAAAAGATCCACCAATGAATTACAAGCAAACCTTTACCGGACTTTGATAAACATCCAAAAGAAAACTAACCCTTGTGGAATCCCGAAATACCAAATGAGGACAAACACATACATGAAACGATTAACGTATTTTTGACACCTTAACTGGGGATTCAACCATTTCAATGTACTCAGGAAAAACTCCCCCATCCATGGAATGGTTGCTGTCTTTTCTTTTGTATAATTCTTTTTGGGACTTTCTTGGGCAAGGCGTTACACCGACTAGCCAACGTGGGGGTAAAATAAAATAACCAAAATATGGAGTCAGAAATCAAACGGCAACACAGCCTTGCCCTTGCCCGTGACCTTCAGCCAAATACCCGACAACTTACTCCAAATCAATTGATTTCTTTATAATCTGGATTTTGTGTAAATCTTTACTAGAGAAACAACATTTTTACCTGTTTCATTAAATAGTATGCTTTGGATTAGGATGCACAACCTTCTGAGTCAATTAATCACGGCAACAAATCGGTGTATCCTTTTGATGAGGGGTCACCGCTGGTATCTTGTTGTTAGGTACAGTTCCGATTGTATTGACTGAGTCGATGTTCTTCACAACAATCCACCTCTCCGGTCGTCGACCAATGGTAACACCAAAATAATTTTCCAAAACAAAAACAAAAACAATAAATTCGACTCGAGCTACAAATGTATCAACTCTTTTTGTTTATATCGTTTGTTGTATTCTGTGGTTTTAATCCTTCCCATTCGATCCTTGTCGAGAGACACTGAAACAGGCAACGCAGTCTTCTTTATTCGACTTCTTTCATTTTCTTACTCGTCACTTACAGCTTATTTTCTTCGCATAAAGTATAAAGAAGAAGATAAACTGTTATCATATGGGTTTAATATTTCAATATTCAAAATTTTCATAAGTATCCTTTTTATCTCCAATCAGTTTTTAGGTACTGATCAATGGTTTAGTTAGTAATCTTCAACACTATCAAGCCATTTTCTTATGAATTGTATATAAGTTAGAGATGTTTTTACTTCAGCTTGAAAAACACCTCAAAATTGGCATACCAGTTTCATTTAAATTCGAACAGTGAATGATATATCACTCCAGATACAACCAAGTGACAAAAATTTCAAATAAGTGCGTAACTAATTGTAGTGAATTAATGCATAATGGATTTTTCTTGTCGCCGTTGCATTGTTGCTGTAATTTGTTTAAGTATTAAGTAGAAGAGATAAAATGGTGACTTATCTCAATAGACACTACTTAAAATAAAAGTTTTCCATGATCCAAAACGTAGGAATCAATTACACGAGTCATTTCTTGAAAGTGGTTTTCAGATAAATTTAACTGGTTCTTATGTGCTTTAATTAATCTGAATATTCCATATGTCACCTGATTTATCTAATCTTTAATAATATTACGTCTTTATTCAAATATATAGGTAGATTATTTCTAACATTACCATCAATCGCTGTTTGTCTGCTATGGTAGTAGATATAAGAGTCATGCAACTATTGTTGTCTTGGCGAGCAATTGTAAGAGAATCGAATGTTCATTTACGCTTTCATCCAATCTTTTACATGTCTATCCTCATATTATCATTACTCTAACAAAAAAGGTGTATATACCTTTATGATATCCCATGAGAAGAAAACAACATCTAACTGACATATCTGATTTTTGATTTATGTTTATAGGGATTTAACTCGACTGATTTTTCCCATGGCATTCATACGAGAAACCTTAGTAAACGTAATAATTATATTCTAAACAAATATTAAACTAATTAAATATTTGTTTGTTCGTTTCTTTGTTTATTTGTTATTTTTTCTGTTTCTTTGTTTTCTTCAATTTTATTTTATTGTTCCTTGATTTTTAGAATAGGTTGACTAAAAATCTTTATGGGCAATTAAATTGCTTCGGTCTTGCTTGCGAAAAAATAATATATATTAACTCCCTTCTGCAAATAACTAATCTACTAAAAATTGTTTTGTACTATAATTCCAATATTTGGTGCAGAAAGCCTTTTAAAAGTTGTCAATGAAAACATTATACACATTAACATTTCGGAGGAAGCAGTAAATTTGAAAGACCAAAATTATTTCCAGTTTTAAATCAACTTATTCGAGTATATTATAATTTTAATAGCAGTTACAATTTGTATTTATGAAACAAATACGATTACACTTTCATTCATTTCAATAATTTCACATAGGGTGATGTAGCATAATCTAACAGAATGAGTGAAATGAACTTAAAAACATGGTTTTAACTTAATGCTGCCTGCATTTAAACCCTTAAGATTTAAAAAGTTTGCTGCTTATCTTATCACTATTTATGTGCCTGTGGTGTAATGGTTATCGTCACAGGATATGGACACGGCGATACGAGTTCAATTCCTGGACAAGACTGATTGCATTTCACATAGCACTAATACCATTGGGAAAGGTATGAATCCAATTATTCTCCCTCCAGCTATGGGTAAATAGTAGGGCAGACTAGGTTCTTCAGCCTTGGTGAGGCAACTAGTCTAGGAGAAGGAAAACTCTGAATTCAAACCTGCTAAACTCCGCTTAAAAAATTGACCTTGTGTCATATCCTGCCCGAGCGGAGGGGTTGGGTAAATAGGATCTTATCACTATTTAATGTCTTTACCGTGACTCCACATTACACCCGCTTGACTTGAGTCACTTTCTTCACCACTAAGTATTTCTAGCGGCAAAGATAGAACAAACATTGAAAATTAATCCCTGAATATGGCAATTTTGGTTTCAAAATTGTTTTATAAATATCGACTCCGTTTATGATAGTCATTGAACATCAGGAATAAATGGGTTGTAATAGGCCAGTAGTTAAGGAATGAGATCTTTCAGAACAGGGCTACAATATTTAGAATTATTCCTTGAATGTACTGGGTTTAATTTACAGCCATCAATGCCTGAATTTAATTTACAGCTGAGCTTTTTTGTGAAGTGCTTAACTTAACACGAAACAAACACTTGCTATACTTATGATAATAAATTATAGGAAAAGTTCGTTGTAAAAGCTGCAGTCTAATAAAACTCACAATATCTTTGTATCGTATACTTGTATTAATAGATTGAGTAAAAACCTTAGTTTTGAACTAGCAAGATAAAAATCTCTGCTTTTTTAGCTAGATGATATATCAATTTGGTATTTCTTTTTTTTTTTTTTTTCTTTTTTTTCTTTTTTCTTTCTAGCGTTGGTACAATTTCAGATAACAAAGCAATAACTGAAGATTAGTAATTGGACAGTAAATCGGGTTAAAATCCAGTCCGATTTTCTTAACTACTTTGGTTTTTTTTCTTTTCTTTCAGTCGTATACTGGCAACTCGGGTATCTCATAATTTAATTATTACAAGTTTAGTGACTTTCGTTTACACAGATTACTCCACTAATGTATCTCTGTATTATATCAACAAATATCAATGAAATCAATATTTTCTTTTCTTTTCTGAAAAGGTAGTTTTCTTATTCTTCTTATCCTTATTGATTTATGTATAGAAATAAGTTTTTTACTGCTTCTTCTTTTTCAGGTAAAGTAGTTAAATGAAAGTGGTTTGGACACGTTTATTTTTAATCATTCCATCCTTCTTCAGCAGTAATATGCCAGTTTCAAGATTTTGTAAAGATATCAAACTATGAAAAGAGTAATAGATAATTCTTGCTTCTTCAAAGGTATAAATGTGAAGTTAAATATTAGTTATCACATCTAAAATTTTATTAATATCGGTAAATCTTGTGGGGAGCTGAGCAAGCCACCAGTTATTCTGTGAGTTGACCCATTGATCTTGGCAGAAATTCTTCTCATTTGAGAAAAACCAAATCATATTAGGTTGGATGGGATGCTTGAGTTTTTTCAAAAGCTTTGCAGTCTTTCATAACCTGTGATAAAAATCTGGAACCGAAACAAGCAAATAATAAAAGTTAACTGGTTTCAAAGATTTCAAGTATACATATTACAATAGATAGGGATTAGTTAAAATAAACTATTTAGATTATCATTAAAATCTGACATGAGAGAAAATAAAAGTGACTTGTACCTAAAGACAAATCCTCGATTTATGGAGTTTTCTTGGTTTACTGGTTTATTAAAATTAGTGACACTATTTAAGGCTTTTACGTGTTTGTTTACTATCAGTTCCTGACGAAAATAGTTTTTTTCACACTTTGTCATAACCTATATACGATTGAATATATTCCCGTCAACTGAATACATATGTGTGTATGCGCATGCATGCGCATGCGTATTCGTATGGATGTGTATGGCAATGAAAGCACTTTCCTCCTCTGAAGGTATCTGAAGTGCAGTCACCGAACAAATATGAAATCGAAGTTAAGTAACATTGCAAAAATTTATTTTCATGCATGCATTTTGATACCAGCTCCGATATTTTATTCATTTTTTTACAGGAAATCTATTTATTCTTAATTTCTTCTCTACACACAATTTAGAATATGTGAACTTTTCATTACAAGCATACGCTTTGTTTAAAAGTTCCTGTCAATATGATTGTATAAGGATGCAAATGCCATAGTAGTTGTATTCATACACTTTTACATGTTCTTAGCGTATTACTGTTAACATAAAGGCTATTTTCAACGGAGGTTTTATGATTATAAAATTACAACTCCTAAGGTATCTCCGTAATTTTAACATATATGAACCACATCATACATGAACCACATCCAGTTTGTATTATTACTATATAAGCAACGCTTTTAGTTAAACATGAGTGTTCTACTAGACAGCTCCTTTGACATAAAAAAAATTGCAAAGATCTTAATTAATTCCTTGGTAATTTATCATTTATCATTTATCATGTTTATGCGAATTATTATTAGTTCTAGAAAATTGTATATTAAGTAATTTGCCGAACACCTTTATTTATTTATTTATTTATTTATCTATTATTATTATTTTTTGCTATCTGTTAAATTGTCAATTGAACCCGAATATTCCTCATTTTAGTGGGCCTATTTCATAGACACCTTTGCGTAAATTGTGAAAGCAGTATTTTCCAATGCTACCTCATATTCCATTTTAACTGATTGTGTTAAATGATTCTAATGTTCGATTTTTTATATTGAGCACTTTTGTACTTAGTAAACTACTGGTCAGTTTTAATGAACTTTTAATTGACTTTATTAAGAAAAAATGTATATATATGTGTACGTGAGAGGGACAGAGAAAGTGTGTGTGTGTGTGTGTGTGTGTGTGTGTGTGTGTGTGTGTGTGTGTGTGTGTGTGTGTGTGTTGAACACATAGTAATTTTAGCTCTTTATTTATGATTGATCACGAACTATTCTTATCTGAAAATTAATAATAGTCTGAATCGTTCGCAGTGCTTACTTATTTGTCATCTCCATCCTAGAAAAGCTCAATAAAATGCATTATACAAACCTACCAGAGTTTAATAATATACAGGCAACATTATTATATGATGTCTTCAGTCTTTCATGGACAGCACGACATGCTCTAAAAATAGAACAAAATCAAACAAATGACAAAAGTTACCTGGTTTCAATGATTTCAAGTGTGTATATTACAATAGATATAGATTGATTTAAATAAATTGTTTAGATTAGCATTAAAATCCGACCTGAGAGAAAATAAAAGAGTCTCGTATTTAAAGGCAAATCCTCAATTTGTGGAGTTCTCTTAGTTTATCGGTTTATCAAAATTAGTGACACCATTAAAGGCTTTTGTTTATTATCAGTTCCTGATGAGTGTAGATTTTTCTCACTCCTTGTCCTAACCCAGGATCAAAACTGATCTAGTAGATTTGCTCATGCAATTTTTTATTGTTATGTCTTCTGATTTAACATCAGTTGTCATCGTTAAGACATCAAAGGAGCGAGTAAAATCAGATGCTTATCCAACAAAATTAAAATCCAGTCGACTTTATTACAAATATACTTTCCTATAATTAAAAAAGTATTGATCTAACTTGTTTGTTCTTTGCTTTTTTCAGCTTTGCCACCCGAACTTTACAGTATATGGGAAGCGTATCCCTGGCGCTTGGGAGTGGCCTTTTGTCTGCTCAAGTCTTTCATTTCGGAGATGACATCCTACGCATCTGTTTTAACAATAACAGCATTCACCCTAGAACGCTACGTGGCTATTTGCCACCCGATTCGTTCGCAAAGCATCTCAACACTCTCCCGGGTCATCAAAACGATTGTCGGCATCTGGGTAACAGCTTGTTTGTGTGCGCTGCCCTTTCCATTGCATACAGAGCTGATTCATATACGCCACCCTACCACCAACGAACCACTGGAATTGTCTATCATGTGCAATGTACCACACCGGTGGTTGCCACAGATGATGTACATTTTCCAAATTTCGACTTTCATTTTCTTTTTAGCACCGATGACAATTATTGCTGTGCTTTATACTCTAATTGGAGTGCGTTTGAGAAATTCAGAGTTCCAAGTCGAGACTATCAAAAGCGATAACAGTACCATAAGTACTGTTACAAAAGCAAGAAAAGCTGTTATTAAAATGTTGGGTAAGTAAATATTAAATGGCTTAAAATATAAAAGTTTTACAATCCACTGTCACTGAAAATTGATTAAATGAATTACTTTAAAGTGATATTTACTAATATATGCAAAACATTGTAATTCTAATTGGGTTTGATCCTTATTGGGAACATTTCTTTTTTTGTCATTGCGCAAGATTATTGTGTGTAAATATCGATGAAAAATTAAGTTTGATTAATCATTAATTCATAAAATGTAACCGCAGTTTTGGTCCACTTGAAAACCGAAGTTAGAGCAAGAATAGAATAAATTGGAAATTTCATGGTAGATGAAGAAAAAACTAGAAAAGGGTGTAAATAAAATGAATGACCCCCTCCCCTCAAAAAGGAAACTCGCTAGGAAACGTGTATATCTGTATAAAAGACGGAAGATTTAGAACACTCCAGCCCACTGTAAAATGAACTCACATAAAATTAAGAAGGCCGAAAGCAAAGCAAATCCTCTCTACCTTTGGCAGTGGTCAACTCATGGTTAGTTATTCTGTCATTTTACTATATTGTCATTTAAAAATGCATGAAAGACTTTATTATGTGTAAAATCATTGCTGTATTAAATGTAAAATACTTACTGTAAATCCAAGCAGCAGTTGAACCATGAAAAAGGAGGCAAAAGATGTTAATTCTTTTGAATTTATTCCAGTGTTTGAAATCCAAAGTTAGAGTAAGAATAGAATAAATTGGGAATTTCGTGTTAGATGATGAAAAAGCTAGAAAAAGTTTGAGTAAAAATAGAATGCCTCTAAGGATGTAATGAACCATAAATAAGGACTCTTATGAATTTAAAAATAATGATAAAATAAAGTAACTGTGGACTTATAGTCAGTTAAAACTTAGTACATGCCGGATGGGGAAAGATTTTTTTCTTGAGATACACCTCAGAAGCCATAGGAAGCAGAATGGTAGACGTAAAGGTGCTGGGCGGACGAATCCCACCGGACAACGGCCAGGATCAAATAGTTTGCTCGGGGAACTACTGCTGCTCATCTATTAGGGTGACTTCTATAGATGAGAATAAAAGCACAGCCATCGAAAGATTACTCAAACATACTCAAACCATTAGTAAACAAACCATACTCAAACCATTAGTACAAACTGCATCGCTCTGCGCGCGGGTAAAAAAGGGGTGCGTCCTCCTGGTCTTGGAGCCATGGTCCCAGTGTTCGAAAAATCAGCAACAGAGCTCAAAATAAAACAAAAATTACTAAAATGCAAAAGCACAATACAAATAGTGACATTCAACGTTAGAACTTTAAATAGATTAGGCCAACTATCAGATCTAACAGCTTCTGCGATAGATCATAACATAGACATACTATGCATACAAGGGAGGTACCCGAGGTGTAATGGTTATCGTTGTAGAAAATGGACACGGCGACACGAGTTCAATTCCTGGGCGAGACTGATTGCATTTCACATAGCACTAATACCATTGGGAAAGGTATTAATCCAATTATTCTCCCACCAGCTATGGGTAAATAGTAGGGCAGACTAGGTTCTTCAGCCGTGGTGAGGCAACTAGTGTAAGAAAAGGAAAATTCTGAATTCAAACCTGTTAAACTCCGCTTAAAAATTGACCATGTGTCATATCCTGCCCGAGCGCAGCAGTTGGTGAATATATACTGCTACAACCCTACCAATGTTACTGAAGAAACGTACCTCATCGCCTTCTATAACGATCTTTCCTCCTTTGTTTGTTGCATCCCGAAACACAACGTTCTCGTCATTGATGGAGACACGAATGCTCAAATAGGTAAAAACGTAAACAAATTCAGCTTACACAATTCGTCAAACAGAAATGGGGAAGACAATGCTAAAGCTCAGATAAACTACATCCTCATAAATAAGAAATGGAATAATAGCGCATTGAATTGCGAGGCATATTCCTCTTTCGATGGTGAGTCTTCCGATGACCGAATTGTCACGCTAAAGATACGACTGAGCCTACGAAGGAGTGCGGCCCGAACAACAACAACCGTACACTATGACTGGTCCCTGCTTAACAATTGGGATATTAGAGATAACTATACGTTAATACGGAAAAAATATTCGATGCACTTCAGGAAATACGAGAAACACCTACTGCGAATGACGAATATGAGAACTTAGTTAAAGCCCAATTAGAAGCGGCAGCAGAATGCATAACAACTAAACAAAGAGCTAAACCTAGAGTCCCATGGGAGACATTAGCAATTAGAAAAAAGCGTGCAGATGTGAAAATCGACTCCCTACGCAATAGTAGGAAACCAACCGATATCAATACTCAGACACTTAAGAAGGCATAAAATGAATTAATTAATGTATACCTAAAAGAATAAACAGAATACATGCAAAACCAGACCTGGCTGTGTCAATACTACTGAATGGATGCACCATATGGACGCTGACGAAACGCAAGGAGAAGAATCTAGATGGTAACAACACAAGGATGCTGTGAGCTATCTTGAACAAATTCAGGAAGCAATACTCCACGAAACAGAAACTGTACGTTCACTTATCTCTCATCACAAAAACCACCCAAGTAAGACGAACAAGACATGCAGGATACTGCTGGAGAAGCAAGAACGAACTCATAAATGACTTTTTTCTATGGGATGATCTATGCCTCCAATCATAGTCAACATATAATTTGAATACATAAAACAATACACACAGACTAGCCATCTGCGCAAATATCGTAACATATAAACTTTATCATATTTTCAGTACATTTTACTAAAGAGAAAAAATGGTCACTCATAAAAAGGATAAGTTGAAGTCAAACCTATCACAAGAACCGATTTATTCATTTAATACGTTTTATCAGAATTTTGATTCCTATCTTCAATATACTCTAAAGAATGCCTGTTATCTATCACACTGGGCAAAAACTCCATTCAGACACAAAACAAAATGAAATGATCCGCATAAAGAACATCATCTTTAAAAAAATAAACACCTTGTGTGCAACTGTTAGTAAAGATATAAATGTGGAAAAACAATCTCTTTAGCAAATATAAAAGGTGTGATAGAGAAGATTCAAAGGATATATATTTTATACATCATGAGAGAAGTATTCAAAAATATTGAAGGTCTATATTAAACCAAAGTTAGATATCTTTAAAAAAGAAAGCTTGATAAATCGGATGTAGACTCAGCTAATCAATTGTCGTGAATATTACAACTAAAGATAAAACCGAAGGAATATCCAAAAGTCATAAGGAAACTTTGAAATATAATGACTGACGATGTATGAAGAGAAAAGGAATCACATTGGATCCTAAAGAACGAGTTCCTAATTATAAACAAAAATACCGGAGAATCTGAAACGGGAAAGAAGCAGCTTACAATTTATTAATTCAATCAATTGACTATTGATATCAACTCCAAATTGGAACAACTAATTAAGAAAGAATAGACTTGAAAAGCATTTAAAGTCAATAAGTCTTCGAAAGAATATAAATATTTATTGAAGAAAATAAATGCTAAAAACCTGTCTGCTTCTCTGAATGAGATGCACACAATTCTCTGGCATTTTGAGATACAAACAAATCACTTAATCACGGCTAGAAGACAAGCCATAATGTTAAAAAAAAGAAGAGATCCTGTCGTATAATGGATTTTGTCATCCTAGCCGATCACCGTAAAAATCAAAAACGAAAAGAGACTAATACTTGGACCTTGGCAGAGAACTAAAAAAGCTCAGAAACAAGAAAGTAACGATGATGTTCAAAAGAAAACTACTAATCACCAAAACAAAATAAGTACTGGTGGATAATTAGATAGATTGATTGATACTACTCAGGTATTTCAAAATACTTAAGTACACAGATCATTGACTGACATGGAATGAGAATAAATGTTATGCTAACTGCCAACATAAACAGTGCATTCCTAAAAAATTATTGTTACTACAAAGTGCCGACAATTCAAGCTGAAGAAGTTTTCAAGTCTTTTTTTATTTTGCAAAAAAATCACTCGAAAAAATATTGAGGAAGTGCTTTTTATACATATTAGTGACGAACAAGAAAGAATTGTTTTGGTTTTGGTTTCTTTGTTTAATTTTATTTTTATTATTCTGTGTTATTTAATGGCAAATCCATCCTTATTGAAGAATAGTAATGATGCTAATTAACATATAGCTGAAGGAGAAAGAATTCTAATCCCTGTTATACAACAGAATATAATTTTATTATGCTTTAATGTGTCACGCTCACCAATATTTTCATAGCATGAACCTCCATCCCAACCCTCTTACCGATATATTTAACAATTTTTCTTATAAAGTCACAACAATATCTGTATTTGACGAAACGAGTAATAAAATTAACTTTCTAACATCAATCTGTGTAAGGAATAGTTTTACTTATTCTATTTGAATTATTTTTACCTCTAAGCGTTACTTCTGCTAGAATTAGAGTGTAATATCTATTCTCCGACACTCCCGTTTGGGGTCAGAATTTTGCACTCAGCACATTTAGCTTAAAACGTAATAGTGCAAACATCAAAGTTGATGAACATATAACGAAAAATTAATTCAGTTTTTCACCTAATTCAAACAATTTATTCGGTTTAAAAAGTGTCTTCCTTAAGTTATATGATCATCTTTTCTTTCTTTTCAGTGGCAGTTGTTGTCTCTTTCTTTGTCTGTTGGGCACCATTCAATGCTCAAAGACTTATGACTGTCTACATTGATCGGGATCAATGGACGGACTCTTTGATTGATTTCCAAGCCAAATTGTTTTATGTTTCAGGTGATTATTATTATTATTATTATTGCTGCTGTTGTTTGCATCTTAAATTTGTTTTGTTACTCTATATGAAAATAAATACAACTAGAAAAATGTCACCATATCAGGTAGTCTTTCAAATAACCAAAATTAACTTTCGCGTTTATGCAAGTAAGCATCATCTCTGAAAAATGATTACACACATAAAAAAAGTTATTTCAAAATATCATCTCTGATGAGTCCATATTTTTCTTTCTCAAGGTGTTATTAAATATTTCTCACAATTTCAAGATGTCACTGATTCTTTGCAAATTAATTTTCATTGCCACGAAAAAAATCCTATC
Source organism: Sepioteuthis lessoniana (assembly GCA_963585895.1). Classification (NCBI taxonomy): domain Eukaryota; kingdom Metazoa; phylum Mollusca; class Cephalopoda; order Myopsida; family Loliginidae; genus Sepioteuthis; species Sepioteuthis lessoniana. Next base: position 132,922,754 of record OY757910.1, read on the forward strand.
AATCCCAACATTCAGCAACTGTCTCATCCCAATCGAACAAATATTCCTACAGAATAATTCTCTTGTACATTCTGTAATGTCCTTGGGTGTGTCGGAAATCAGGTCGTTCAAAAGGCAGGAAGAAATGACAAATACGTTGGTCACAAAAATTATCCATGTTTATTTCCACTTGTTACGTTTTTCTTTGAACCAATCTTATAAGGAAGTTGTCATGTGAGTTTGCTCTGTCAATGATGGGAAAATTGCTATCACCCTGACCCATTACTCTTCTCCAAAGATTGTGGTTTCACTTGATCCCTTAGTTACATAGCGTTTTCCTTTAGAATTCCAGTCCCAATACACTTTTCCAATTTAACTTGATGCATCAAATTTCACGTGACTACATATAGCCAATATTCGAGCGACCATGCATTATCCTTCACCTATCAGTCACGCCTCCTCAAATTTCCGATACATTCACCATCAAGAATGCCACTATGTAACAACTCTATTATATCATTGAAAATATTTTTCAGTGATGAAATGCAGATTTTTTTTGATCAAGACAGTCTCCAGAAATTAATGATTGAAAATTTGTGAGAAATGTAGCCGCAAGAGATCGGGGATTTTATCTGTAGGTGAGAATAATATTTCATATTGAGCAATGCAGAAAGTCAGTCATGGTTTGCTTAGTTTTTCAAAATCCCGAAAACGAAATGGTTAGACGAACAAGTCTTGAGGGTCATCCAGCTATATCGTTAGCATATGAATATGAGAAAATACTGAATTCAGGTTTTGGAAAATTACAAAGTGAATTGGTGTGATAATTGGTTTTGACTGATGTAATCAGTCGAAAAATGATGAAAACACCCCCATGAGAAGTCATGTGATAAGTCTTAAATAGATAGGTTACACTGTTGGTATCCTTATAAAGTGGGGCTAAATTTCACAGAATATATGTAAAGGGCATATTCAGTGCAGTTTACATAGTCGCAGAAATTATCGGTTGAGAGTTGGGGACATCTGCCAAGAAATCGTTCAAGTTGCCGGTCCATATTACACAGTCGGTTGCCACTTGCTAGTAGCAGGAGGATTATTATTCAGTTGCGGGTGTTTTCTGAAAAAAGACAAACTTTGTCAAAATGCTTTCAAACAAGTTGCAGTATCATTCTGTTGCAAATTAACAGGAAGTTGTTACGAAGTAATCAGTAGGTAGTCCACGACATCTTCCACAGAAGATAGATGCAGACATTTGCAGTGCTAACGAGCTTCCAATTATTAAAGAGATATTAAAGCCTTGTTAACTGTTACCAAGGAGACAGTATACTTATTTTTGGTTGAATTTACAGGCTGAGTCACAACCGCCAATCTGATTTCTGATTTCTGTGACATTATGTGACTATGCAAGTTGGCAGAGTTAGGGTTATGGTTAATGCTGTATGCCTTCAAATGAAAGCATCTATTCCGACCAGAGACGTTTTGATTCAGGTACAAAGGCTCCTTCATTGAAAATTAAATGCGACATGGAGAGGAGAGGAGGATTTTGATGAGTAGGATTCCCTGTTGGTAATAACCGGAAAGCCGTGACACAGAGATAATCAAGTCCATGTTGAGCTTAGAATAGAAAATAGGATTCATTATTTACATTAAATTTTCATATACCTACATATACTTATTGTTCAAATTTTTAGTACCTCTACATTCTCCCCAAAGAAATTAATGTTATATTATCATATTACACAGGAATATAATAATGATTCATTGAGATGAAAAGTTCAGTTCTTATTTAATGATGTTGAAAACATCTAACATTTTAATAATGTCAAGATTAGACCATTATTTAAACAGACATTTTATAGCTACCTTTTTAAATAATGTATTACAAAATACAAGATTTAAACTAAAATAGCTGAATAAATAAAAACAAGATATGATGTATTTTCTCATTAAGTTATACTGTCTATCATGTAGTTCTCATTTAATTAAGAGAACATTTTAATCAATATTATACATTACTAATGCACACTAATATGTTTTCATGCACCATCAAAATACAAAGATAAATTTCGAACCGACGACGATACACTTTTAAATGTTGACGATTACGCTTTATATACATCTTTATTATATTTATTTATGCTACTACATTCTCATCCCAATAGTACATGTTGACTGTTAATGAATACAAAACGAGAAAGTAGATGTGTCTGAAAATAGTTGGCATGAGACAGGAATATTTAAAATGATATAACTATATAGATGTACAAATTTGTATCAAATTCCGACATTAAATAATTTATACGGGGCTGATATGCCGTCAAACAAATAAACTAAACCAAATCTTACGTCCTATTACCGCAAAATTATACCTGCCAATATCAATTCTTTTAAACATTCCTGGATCGTTAATAAATGACGTGCTGTAAGCAGTAGAAAATTCGCACAGAATTAAATCCCTAACAATTAAAGATCCGTCAAACCAACCATCCTGGAGCCAAGTTCACATCTCAACCAAGATTACAAACTTATTGGAAGCAGCCAATCAGGTTGACCAAGCAAGAGTCTCGGCCACATCATAATTGTACTCTAGCCACTGGTTGAAAGTTATTCTCATCGCTATTCTTGGATACCTCTTGAATGATATATCCTTCAACTTTACAACTTTACTAAGAGATTCGTATCAATATGATATTGGCACGAACCTCTTAGTCAAACACCCATGCTAATGTGAGTTAACCGTTGCGTTTTTGATAAAATTCTGTACCGTGGAAAAGTTTTCGACCACTTTAAACTACAGTAAATTTTTACTAGTTGCTAACTTGTAAGTGGATATTTCGTATTGAGCATTTTACCGATAAAACATTGACCACTTTGGAGTCATTTCCATGCCTAATCATTATATTCTGTAGTAGGTGTTCTGAGTGAGAGGAAAGATGCGAGAACACACCCAAAAATGGCAGTGTAAAACTTTTCAGCCATCTCACATAATCCGAATAAAATAGTGTTTTAAAACAGGAAAATCTTCCACGGCTAATTTGTAAATATTTTCCCACAATAGCATCATTTTTTTCTAAAATATAGTAACAATTCTTAAATATAAAATCATAGCAAAAAATTGCAAAGAAATAAGGACAAAGATAGGAAAGATGGCCAAGAATATGAAAAGGAACTCTGAATTTCAAGAATCATCATCTTAGAAATCCTCTCGTTTCAAGTCATTGGAAGTGTTTTTAACTCGTGGAAATGTGATTTTTCGCGTGGACTGCTGCAAAGTATGATGCGTAAATTGATCAGGAAAGTAAAAGCTCATTCAAAGAACACTGTGAGACAAGTAATGGATAAGTGCAAACTATCCTATTTGATATTAGTCAAAACCACGAAATGCATCTTTCGAAAATATGAACGGAAGGAGTGCATTGCTGCTAAGAAGACATCATTAACCAAAAATCATGTAAAAGCTAAATTAAGTTGGTCAAAGGGGCCTGAATTATTGGATGCATATGTTTGAAATTAGATCATATCCAGCAATAAAACGTGAATGAATCTGTATTCTAATAAGCTAAAATTTGTCAGAAGGCCTCCAGAAAAGCGAAAAAACCCACACTACACAGCGAAAACAGTGAAGTTTGCGAGTAAGACTCTGATGCTTTGGGGATACATAAAATGTGACGGTTAAAGAAAGTTGGTTAAAATTGACGGCAACTTGAATAGTGCCGAATACATCCAGCTACTGAAGTACCATTTGATACCAGAATTGGATGAAGTTAAGATGTTTCTACATGATGGAGCTCCATGCCACAGATCACGTACAACATTACGGAACTAAGCTGGTGAAGGTATTATAGTACTGAAAGATTATCTATCTCAGAGCCCTGATTTAAATATCATCGAGCAAGTATGGACAGAACTAAAAAGAAAAATTTGTCCGAATAATCCATGTACACTTGAAGAGTTATTGGAGCTCAGCCACTGAGGATGGAATCTCATATTCATGAAGATGGCATGCATCTCTTCTCTGATGCATTTAAACAATTATTCAAACTAAGGAAAGCCATACAAAATATTAGCAATGTACGGTAATTTCTTGAAATAAGCATTATGCAATAAATTTTCGTTATAGACATTTTTCTGTTTTAAAATACTTTATCTGGGTTGATTTATGTGAGGTGCCCGAAAACATTTGCACGACCATTTTTGGGCGTGGTCTGGTATCTTCCACCCCTCATTCAGAACAACCACGACAAAATATAATGATTAGGTATGGAAATAACACCAAAAGGGTTAATGTTTCATCGATAAAAGTACGATCCTAAACATTCACTTATAAGATGGCAATCTGAAGAAATTTAGAACATTTTCAAGTAAACGAAGATTTCTGCACAGTACTGTATAAATTCAATTTTTTTTAATGTAAAGAATGTGGCTATTTTATAAAAATATAAATCTATTGTTTGGTTTAATCCTTAATTCGTTTTTCCCTCCTTTTCAGGAATTCTGTTCTTTTTCAACTCAACGGTTAACCCAGTTTTATATAACCTTATATCCCGTCGATATCGGAAAGCCTTCAAACGAACGCTTTGCAACAGCTGTGCCAAATGTGATTGGAAAAAGGAAAATCTTAACGAGAAGAACGAACATCGGTCCAGCAAAACGTATGTTTCTCATTACGGGAGCAGAAGTGGACAAAATGTTCAGATTGTAAACTCCGGAAAAAAACTGACTCGCACTACAATTGTTGATTCGAGGCTATAACACACACGCGCGCGCACGCACGGGCATGCATACACAACAATGGGTGTCTTTTAAGACTTTCCTCCTGACTGAATGAATCAAAAACATACACACAAACATATATATATATATATATATATATATAATTGGATGCCTCGTAATAGAACTGAACTTAAAAAGGTCATATTACAGACCATTATAATCAACAACTTAGTCTCACTAGATACTTTCTTCCAGATTCTTAGCTTGATAGTACAATAGTAAACATAAAATACATACCTACTATAAACCTTTTTATATAAATACTGTATGTTATATATTATAGTAATCTGTTAGGGGCAATTTTTACTTAGTAGACCCTACACTTATAGATAAGTATCAATAATTTTCTGACTGAAAATTTGTCCTGGCCGTTGACCTATGATGTTCTTCCGCCAAACTTCAGGTGAAGCACGCTGTTGACCTGTACGTTGATTTTTTAAATATATGTACACTTTATCAGAAATTCTAACATCTTAATCCCTAATATAATAATGCAATAAACAACCTTATCTAAATTTTTATAGAAACATTCATTTTATTAATCTTTTGAGTTCCTAATATTTTTGCAAGCCCCATTTTTTCAAATATCTCCGTATTGGCTGCATGTATTTACATTTGTCAATGGTGTAACAACACTGATTTGTGCAATTGTATTCAATAATACATGGTTTTGCGCAAAAGTAAACAAATTTCAGCCATTCAGTGATTTCGCTACAGTTTTAATTTTTATGCAATAGAATTCAAATAAGATGGATGATTGCGTCAAAATTACTGCTACCTTCACTGAACGTCTAAAGCTCAACATAGAGTTATCGCTTTAGAATAAGAGTGATGTTCTTATGAAAAGTTATCTCGATGCTCGATAAATCTCTAGTTCATGCTTCTAGTGTAACACTTGAATAAATTCATGATACGAGGATCATTAAATAAGTTTCCAGACTTTTTTCGTATGGGCACTTTTATTGATAATACACATATGAAACTCTAGTCCCCTTCGAGGTAATCTCCTCCAGCTGCAATGCACTTCTGGTACCGCTCCAACAACTTCTCGAAGGACCCATGGAAGCCCTCTTGTGTGAGCGTGTCAATGACCTTCGTCACAGCCTCCTTCATCTCCTCAATTGTCTCATAACGACAGCCTCTGAGCTTAGGGAATAACCAAAAATCACAGGGAGCAAGGTCTGGACTGTAGGGAGGCTGAGGAACTGTCTTGATGCCAATCTTGGTCAAATAGTCTGTGACAAGGATGGAGTTGTGGACTGGTGCATTGTCCTGGTGAAAATGCCACTGACCCGATTTGAAGAGTGCTGGCCTCTTCCGACGGAATCTCTTCTGAACTCCCTTAAAACCTCAACATTGTAACCCTTTGGCCAATCAACTCTGGTGTATTGACTTCCTTACTCCTCCCACACCTTTCATCATCCCACACAGACTCCCTGCCTTCCTTGAATCTCTTATGCCACTCAAAAACTGATGCTCGATTCATGCATGATGCTCCAAAAGCATTCTGACGCATTCCATACGTTTCTGTGGTATTTCTTCTAAGTTTAAAACAAAATTTTATTGCATATCATTCTTCTAAAGTGTCCTCACGTCCAGATTGCATTTTTGAAATTCACCAGCTGTGACAATCAGGCTTTATGAAGGTGTATTCCAATTACTGCTGTAGCTAATCATTTGAACCTGAAATCATAAAAATTGGTCTGTCATCTCATAAGATGTATAGCAATAACATACTGAATTTTCAAGAGTCTACGACAATTTTAAATGCCTGTACAAAAAAAGTCTGGAAACTTATTGAATGCACCACGTATCCCTAGATTGAAACTCTATCGAAAAACTTTAGATCATTGTCAAGAGGAGTGTTTATGAGGTAGCAATTACTTTGTAAACAAAAATAACTCTGTGAAGAAATATTAACTGTTTGCGTAGTTTTTCCCAGGATGAAATTTTCAAATTAAATTCTCACGCTGGAATCAGGCTGCTGCAAGGCACCAGAGAGAATGAATATACCTGTTAATGATTTACTATCCTGCTTTACCTATTACACTCAACAAGTCATGGTCAGATTTGTAGGTCTATTTTTATTAAACTATCGTTGAGTTGGCAATTGGCATTAATTTTGCATACTAATATTGCTTCATGTTGAATTCTTCTAGATGATTGAAAAGAATTAGAACAACTAAAAATATCAAGATACTCCACGCACCCGAAAGGCTTCTATTTAAGCATTATCTCGTGACTTTTCAACCATGAGCTTTATATTTAATTCAATGTTTCTTATACGCGTTAAACATTTAGAGCACATTGTATTTTTTATCTTTCATTTAATGTTTGTTTCTCTTTAAATAATTATTCATAATGACAATGCTTTATTTAAAGTATCCGGACAATTCCCTATATCATTAAAGGTATTAACAAATAAAGCGTATATACATTTCTCTTTCGCGGCATATGTCATCATGATCATTATCATCATGTCTTATTTGGATGGTTTTAACGATGAGAGGTAAGTAGCTGTCCAGCAACTGTTTCGTGGGATGTTACTTTCTGAGTCTGTTCAATATAGCTCGTAGCATTCTTGTGCAATTCCCGTCTAGCTTTTTCTCTAACATTCATATAGTAGATTCGACACGACTGCTGCTTGGAAAAAAGGCGATTTTTATCGGTTAAGTTGGACTTCCATATGATCGATAACCTATTGATAACAGACCATGCCTTTGTCGCATGTTGATGTTTCAAGGAATACACCCACAGTTGATCTTGACCAAATCGTCAGTGATGTCTTCTCAAGCTCATTAGGTGTTTTGGGTTTTTCAACATCATACATCTTCACAAGGATGACCCAGCTAGTGTTGATCAACCACCAGCTTGCGGTCAGGAATCCACTTGTAGCAAAACAAATCACCAAAGAAAAAAAAAGGAAAAAAATCCATAGCACCAGCGGAACATCCAATCAAATACGTCTCCGGACAATCCCTCTACAATAAAATGGCGGGAACCAAGCAAATGGTTTTCTGCCCAACAGAGAAAGTGATTGCTCGGAAACGCACCTTGACGCTCAGAATAGACTAAAAGGCAAGCTTGCATCTTAATTACATGGGATCTTATATGAATGGGGAAAAATTGTCCATGTGTGTCTGACAAATGGTGAAATATCACATGACGAAACAAAAAAGAAAAAAATTAAAATGCTTAACATTAAAGAATGCCCTCTCTGAGACTGCATCCTTTTAACCTCCCCCCACAAAAATACATATATAGATAGACAACTCCCTATACCTTTAAAAGTATTTTGAAACCCACCACACTGTAAAAACCCCTCCAGTCTTAATTATAAGTGTCGCTTAAATAACAGGAATACTTAATAATTAAGATAATTTCTACAACGAAAATTTAACAGCAACAAATTACGAAACGACAAAAAATTCCATCATATGAATTGCTATTAATAACCCTAATACACTCGAATTACCCCCTCCACACCTTAACTTGACTTAATTATCTCGTGTAAAATATACTTAATTCAACACGACAAAAAAACATTAAATACAAAATTATCGTTTAAGATAAATAAGATTTGACAACACATCAACGTCATGCGATATAATCTAAAAAAACATATAAAGATAGACAACTCCCGATACCTTTAAAAGTATTTTCAAACTCACCACACACTAAAACCCCTCCCGTCTAAAATAAATGTATCACTTAAATAACAGGAACGCTTAATTAAAATAATTTCTAACAACAAAAATTTAACAGGAACAAATTACGAAACGGAAAAACAATTCCATTCTATGAATTGCTATTAATAACCCTAATACATTCGAATTACTCCGTTCTACACCTTAAATTTACTCAATTATTTCGTTTAAAATATACTTAATACAACACGACTAAAAAACATTAAATCCTCAATTATCGTTTAAAAATAAGTAAGGTTTGACAACACATCAACGTCATGCGATATTGTCTAAATGTTGTATAGTCACAATCATATACAGTTATACATGCGGAAGCAAAATCAACAATAATGACGAACGAACACACTTCTTTGGAAAAATATACCTCTCACACTTTATTCGAAAGGGTTGCGAAAGGGTTATGTGTGAGAGGTGAGTTGGAGACTGAACAAACTGCAACATATTGACCCCCAGTTCCTTTGTCTTCAGCAGCACTTCTTTCTCGTTCTGCTGGGCTGCTCAATCGGGGGTCCCGAGGGCCCATAGCCCTCTGCTGGGTGCTGGTTCTCTCTACAGCATCTTATCTCCAACTAACTGATTCCAACTAACTGAACCTGTCTGTAGCACTGGGTTATATAATTGTTTGACATACACCTGCTTCTTGTGGGCGTCACATCTGCACCCAATTCAACCCGTCCACAGTCAAGGTTATACCCTGATATCTTCGACCAGATGCACCTGTCATTTACACTGGTGCATTTCTGATTTGACTGCTCGGCTGAGGGTCAATATGTTACATAAAGAAAACACATATATATCCATACACACACACACACACATACCTATATATATATATATATATATACTTGTACACATATATACATATATCCACATATACATTCAATTATACATAAGCATGCTGAGCACTATTTTATTCTAGAGAGCAAGAAAATAAATAAATAAATAAAAACTGCTTGTCACACAATTGTCTGGATATAATTTAAGTCCGGGTTGAGGCAAAAAATAATGATTGTTCATTCCGCCGAAATATTAGATTGCTAACAACTCGCTCTCTTAATCCACAACCATCTAGAAACCCTTTCCAAGGCGTTTGTGATTACTCTGATCCATGTCTTTTTATTTTTACCAGCCAACCCCAATTTTGTTAAGGCTTTACATAGAGACTGACCCACGAACCCTCTGCAGCCAATTTCAATTGGGTTATAGTGAGCCCACCATCCTTTCATCCTACACTGCACGACAAGTTCTTGATATTTAGCGAGCTTCATCTCGTAGGACTCTTTCATATTTTCCTCCCACGATACCGTCAACTCCCGCATGATTACTTGCTTCGTCGTCTTCGAAACCAGAATCATATCAGGCCGAAGTTGTGTCCGAACAATATAATCAGGGAATTTCAGCTGCTCATCCAAATCAACAAAAACTCCCAATCAGGGGCTGTACAAAGAAGCGATATTTTTTCTTTTTCTGATGGTGCTGAAAGAACATTCCCTCCTGCCTTAACAAAACTGATTCTTCTACTGACAGGCTTTTATGTGCTGGTTCGAAGGCATTTATCAAATACCCCTGCAATTTCCTTCAGCACTTGATCATGACGCTAGCGATGGCGTCCATCGCTCCTTGCCCTTGTGCAGCCACAATGTGTTTAAGTGATCTTCTCTTTTCACACAGCGGATATTGTGGAGTCTCAACCCTCCCCAAGTGTGAAGATTTGCTGGGCTCGGTAATGTAACATAAACAGCTTGAATGAGGAATCGTATCTGGACGATGTTTGGAACACAAATATCCTACAAGCTAACTTTCCTTTTTAAAATGCCATCCCGTCTAGTTCAGGCACCCTATTGCCTAACGTAACTATTTTGCCAAATCTTAACTCTTCTACTCCAGCTCTCACCTCATTCTGGGGGTGTCGATATTCTTCACCCGTGGGTCATCTGATATCTTTGTTGGAACAATAGTCTAGACCAGTGCGACCAACAGCTACTGTCCCATCCAAAGTCTTGTGTCTCAATCTTTCTTCTGCGATTTCCAATTCAAGTGATGCATTCCATTTCCTGCCCGTGCGCACTTCTATACAGGCTGTCGCTACTTTCGGGTCCTTTGAGTTCTTAAACATCATCACCTCTCTGGTCTTGGTGACCATATATTTTTCCGTTAGCCCCTTGAATGGAAGTTGTAGAGTGTTTGTTGATCCATATAATGCAATACAGCTCAGGATCCGCGACAAGCCCAACCACCTACGTAGGTAGCTGCTAATCTTCTCTATAGCTATTATCGTTGTCATCATCGTATCATATATCATAATAGGTCATAATATTCTTGGCAAGATAGTATACTGGTAAATCCAAGATTTGAACCTCCCAGGTAAACTTGATTTTTCTATCATCGTCAACCATGAGCAAAGATCTCTAGTAATATTCTGTATAGCAACAGTATCTTTCATGCTGCAGTTTTACAGCCTTCCAAGGCTTTTCACTGGTTTCTCTCTCAAAGTCGGGATTATAGTACCCGTAATTGCAAAGCGGAATCTATCAACCACGACACCTCTTTTTATCCCCAATGACCTAGACTTTGCTGGTTTGAATTGCATTCTTGTCCATGAAACTGACCTCTCCAACCCTCTAATTAACCATCTGCAACCAGTGACAGAGACGGTCGTCACCGTTAAGTCATCTACTTAAGCCCTAATCGGGAGCTGACGCACGTCCGTCTTCATTAGCGAACCCCAACACTCCACCTCAGCTGACTTAACCAACATGTTAAACACGATAGTGAAAAGGATCACTGAAATTGTGCAACCAGTGATAGTGCCTCTTTCAAGTCGATGCCACCCAGATGATACCGCACCAGCGGTCGTCTTGATATAAAATTTTGCATAATAATCACACAATAACTTCCTGGTCGCACTTGGTATATGACATCGTTTAAGTGCCTCTTCAATCGGTTTGTACGGTATAGGGCCATATGCTTTGATCAGATCCAACTACAAAACGGCAAGATCTCCTTTTCCTTCATTAGCTTCCCTTAAAAGTTGTGTCACCACTCCAGAATGTTCAAAACAACTAAGATTATCTAATATTGAATTATTACGAAAAGCTTATTTTGAATGCTCTTCCACTCACTACTGACGAGAAATATAGTTATGTGGGATTCTGTTTGAATTGAACTTTCTATTCCTTTGAACTCAAAATGCATAAATTTATAATTCAATCTATAACATTACTTCTCTGTTCATGGATTATTAATAAATGTTAAGAATGTTTTTGCGGGTGATATCAGCAAAATAAAAACACGCGTTTTAGCAAAAAGAAAAGAAAGCACCAAAATATATGAAAATCACCCTGTATGACATACTCTACATCGGATAAAAAAACTGCATCTTCCTATGATGAACGAAATTGTGATCAAATAATCAGCAAGAGTCAAAATCTTTTACTCTCTTCAGTTATCAGAATTAGGATGATTCCAATCCAGACCTACCAAGATATTCACTAAAACCAATTCAAAATAAAATAAAGACAAGGAAAATGTTCAAAAGAGGATCGTAAAAAAATTATAAGTATCCTTTCATTCCCTTAACAATCAAAATGCCACTCAAAAAATAAGACGAGAAAAGAGTAAAGATCCTGACACACACTTATCTCCTAATGAATTAGGTGATTTGAGAAGATATATTCTTAAAAGCAACCGCTCACCAGATGTTGAAAAAGATAGCATCAAATAAAAGGTAGTTGATGATATTTTAAAATTATACTTTGAAAAATTATACTTTGAACAAACGCAGTTAATAGTAAAACAGATTATGCATTAAAATAATCAAGCGATGAGTGTATGAAAACTCCAGCTACAGTAAATGTATACAACAAATTAATGAATAACCACCCTTAGAAAAAACCCAGAATGCACAAAAATAAGATTAAAATCGACGAAATTAAACATAATATAATCAGAACTAGCTAAGGTAACTAATACTGATATGAAAGGCAGAGTATCCCTAGAATGGTAAAAATGACAAAACAGCCTAATGCAGATAAAGTTGGCAAATTATGTCATACACCTTCTAGAAGACTTAAAACCAAATTTTACGCTTTTTAATGAAATAAAATACCTACCTGACAGAATAATAAGCTCAGTTACAATAAGATATAAAGAAAATAGCCTTAATCAACCTATATGGAAATTAAGAAATAGATGAATACATAGGAGAAAAGTACTTGATGAATTAAGTAAGAGGATCAAATTGAAAAGTAGAAAAGCAAGAAAAATAAAAAGAAAATATATGATAGCATTAACTTATAAGATTTCGATAATAAGAAAAATGGAAGCTAAAACTCCAACTAAAGACCCAGCATATCCGAAGATAAGAAAAACAAACAAAAATCTTAAACACAAGAAAATATTTCAAGACGATCCAAAAATAATTTTCTCAAGAAATCAGAATGAGATAAAGAATTAAAAACATTCTGGAGGTATATGCATAGAGGCAAAAGAAATCATTGCCTTACAAAAGAAGTAACGTACCTGCTTCCACAAAAAAGATCAGCTCTGGTGAATGCAGAGACCACTCGGGTTCGCAGCGCTTGCTAATCAGCCAGTTAGGGAACCGATGGTCAAGCCACTCCATCGTGATTTTGGCTGTATGTAGAGTTGCCACATCTTGTTGGAAACATTGCACATCACAATTCACACCACGACGAGTTCCAATGCCCCCAGAACTTGTTCAGCACATAAAAGTAACGCTCCTTTATGACATTGATTGCCTCCTCATCTGCTTTTTCAAACCAAAACACTCCGATTATTCCATGTTTTGAGATAGCCACCCGGGCCGTTCATCTCACAGAGTGCAAGGGCTTCTTAAGCACCTCGTCTGGGGCTTCTGCGCCCCAGTACACATGGTTATTGCTATTGACATGTCCACAGAGCTAGAAGTGTGCTTCGTCTCTGAATCAAACATCATCAACGAAGTCAGGGTCCTCTTTAATCTTCTTCTCGAACCACCTGCATATCACTAAACTTTTTTCTATGTCAGCTGGTGTGAGTTTAGGCTTGATTTAGATTCTGTATGAGTACAGATGAAGATCCTTTTTTAAGATTCTTTGCAACGATGCACGTGAAAGACCAAGTTCTTGGGAACGTCTTCTGACAGAATCTCTCACTGCATCCACATTGTCAGGACATCTTGTTATCAACTTCCTTCCAGATCTGGGATTTTCTGCTTTCTTGTTGAGGTTGTTTACTGACCCTGTTGCTTGAAATTTGTGTACCCAACGAGAAATTTGGCATTTCTGGGGGTAATTGTTAAAGTTAAACTTCCACGAAATTTTGGTTACATAGTTTTGAAGGACCTCAGGTAAGTGAATTTGTCTAGTAGTTTAAGAGGGGTTCCGTCTAGAGTGGAGATGTCCCCCGTTTGATTATAGCACATACATTCCGTTTTGTGTGCATTGACATAGAGGCCTATGCCTGCAGCAGCTCGTTCCAGACTATGCAGTAGTGTTTCGGCTTGGTCGGGTGTATTTGCCAGTATCGCTATGTCATCGGCGTAGTCGGCGTCGGTAATTGTTGTTGCGGGGTACCTTCTGCTTCTTTTCTTAGTCAGCTCGATCTACAATACCCTACTACGAAACCGCATAGAACCCAAAATCGACAACGTACTTAGGAAAACCAAAATGGCTTCCGAAGAAATAGATCCACGACCTCACAAATATTAACCATCCGTAGAATCCTTGAAGGTGTACGGGCAAAAAAACCTACAAGCGACATTACTATTTGTCGACTTTACCAAGGCCTTCGATTACATTCACAGAGGAAAGATGGAACAAATCCTATTAGCGTACGGCATACCTAAAGAAACCGTAGCAGCAATAATGATTCTCTATAGAAACACCAAAGTAAAAGTACGATCACCAGATGGAGACACAGAATACTTCGACATTGTAGCAGGAGTACTACAAGGGGACACGCTGGCTCCGTACCTCTTTATCATTTGTCTAGACTACGTACTTAGAACATCGATTGACAAAATCAGAGAGAATATATATAAACATATATATATTTATACTTTATATATATACCTTGATATAAATATATATACTCTATATATTGTTGTGGTCCCGGAAAAGGTCACTAATGAAAACGCAAACACGGATATTAGATAAGAGATTATATTACAGAAAAAAGATAGAGTTACATAGAAAAAGTAAGAAGTCTCGTACTGTTCGGATAACACCGATATTGATCTGCCCCTCTGGCAGCGAAATTTCTAATAACGGTGAGAAGAGTTCATTATGGTGAGATGGGTAAGGCTCCCACAACACCCCTCCCCAAGCCTTTTACTTCATAAAAGTGCTGTTAATGCCTTTTTAATTTGGTCAAATGCTGTTTGACATTCGGGCGTCCATCTCCACTTTTTTTAGTAGTTCGTTTAGCGGGGCGCGGAGATCGTGCAAATTTTTTATGAAACTTTGGTAGTAGTTTGCAAGTCCAAGGAAGCTATGTAATGTTGTAACATTATCAGGGGCGAGCATATCCTTGATAGCTGTAGCCCTTTCGGGGTCGGGACGTCTCCCGTCTTTGTCAATGATATGTCCCAGATATTTGATTTTGTTCATACAGAAATCGCATTTTGCTTCCTTTACCTTGAACCCAAATTCCCGTATTTGTGCGAAAACCTTGTTTAGATGTTCTCTGTGTAGTTCCTTCGTTTTACTACTAATTACAATATCATCAAGATAAGCGAAAGCGAAGTCAAAGTCGCCCAGCATGGTGTCCATCACCTGTTGGAAGACAGCCGGTGCAACTTTTATTCCAAAAACTAGTCTGTCAAATTTGTACAGCCTTCTGTGTGTGTTAATACAGAGTAGTTTAGAGCTATTTTCTTCTACTGGAATCTGGAGGAAGGCCTCGCTTAAGTCAATTTTTGAAAAGACTTTTCCTCCATTTAATTTATTAAAACCCTCTTCTGGGCTGGGGAGTGGATAGTGGTAATCCTTGAGTGCAGCGTTCAATCCTGTAGAGAAATCTGCGTATACCCAGATTTCCTTAGATTTTTTTCTTATATATACCGTTGGAGCAGCCCATTCGCTGAATTCCACTTTCGATAATATGCCCATATTCACTAATCGGTCTAGCTCTTTATTTATTTCTTCGGTCGCGGCGAACGGTACGTTTCGCTTCTTTCTAAAAATGGGGTGTGTATTCTCCTTCAGTTCAAATTTTGCCTTAATTTTAGTACATTTGCCAAGACCAGCTGAAAATACTTCGGGGAAACTACCTTTTAGTTCCATCTTAATTTTTTCAGCTTCGGCCATAATGCATTCTACTTTTTGGCAAAACGTAATAATTGGTTGATCCCAGTCCGACCCGAATAAATTTTCTGTGTTCTTCAGTACGAAGACTTCTAATTTTTTGGTTAGACTATTTAGTGATACTGGGATAATTATTTTTCGCCTTCAAATTTTATTTTGTCTCCTGTTACCGTTCGCGCCGTCTTGCTTGTCATCTTTATTATTGGCCTATTTGATTTTCTCCAAGTTTGTAAGTTTATTATTGATAAATCTGTGGACATGAAAGATTAACGGCAGCTCTCGACAAAAGAGGGTTCGTTTATGTCTGGCGTGCAGGACAGTAATCTGATCCGAAGGAAGAAACACCGCCATTACGGTGTGAAAGAAAAGAAAAATACTCACCGCTGTTTCAATAATCCACCTTCACCCATTCTAAAGGAAAAAAGAGATGGGGCCCCGAGTGGATTTTTATAGGCTAAGGAAATGGATTATGGATAGAGTGGCGTGGATAAAAACCGACTCGTTTTTTTTTTTGTTTTTTGTTTTTTTGTTTTTTTTTTTCAGTTTCTCTGCGAGAAGTAGAAACAGGAAAAAAGGTGGAAGAGGAACGAAAGGAGAAGCACACAGAGAGAGAGAAAAGGAGAGTGAGGAAGAGAAGGAGGAAAGTGGAGGAGGAACGCAAAGAAGGAAGTGGTGTAGCAAGAAACCAGCAAGCACTTTAGACTGAAATCTAAAGATCCCTGGTTCAATCCCGGGTTCAACACTCAGGCAGATTATCCACCCCAAAACTACAAAATCAGAGCCAGAGTCTAACTGAAATCTTACCGACTTATTTAGTACTTTGACTATTATGTATTTACGAATGACTTTGTCTGACTTGTCCTAGCTTTTTTTATGTCTGACTCTGTTTTTAATTATTTTTCTGTTTCTACACTGTGAGTCCTTATGTCCGAATTTATCGTAGTTTTGACATTTTTTTGTACGATAGGGACAGTCCTTGGCCCACTGTACTTTTTCACAGCGGTAGCAAGCGCTGGGTGGTTTGTTTTTTTTTTTTGGTTGTCACTGGTCTGCCTGTATTGAAATTTTGGGTAATCATATTTTTTTCTCTCTTTTACCGGAGAGTATGATTGACTTTCCTTACGTAAGCAACACCAGATTCCTCATTATTTTTTGAGTCTTTTCTGACTCTCACTATCCTCTGACAGTATTGAGCCAGTTTTTGAAGTGTGCGATCGGGTTCGTTCTCAAATTTTAACAAAATTCTGCGTCTGATTTCCGCGTCTTTTACCGACATTAGGCATTGTGCGAATATCAAACATTTGAAGTTATCCGCTGACAATTCGCCTAGTTTAAAATCGTCGCAGTTTTTATTGACGACCGAGGCAAACTCTAAATAATCATTACTGTCCCTTTTTGTTAAGTTGAGACATTTCCATCTTTTGTGGAATAGAGACGTTTTGGAACTGAATAATTCTGACAGTAATTTAACTGTTTCTAAAAAGCCAAGTTCGCTAGTTTTTTTGGTAAGATATAATCTACGAACTTTTTGTGTTCCACAGTTCCTAGCTTTCGTAGAATTGACCGGACTTTTTTTACCTCAGTCATATCGGTTCAGTCGGTAATATAGATATCTTTATATCTTCTGTAATATGCCTCAAAGGTCTTATACTCATCTGGTGCGTAGGAAAATGTTTCGAGTGCATTCCACACTGCATTTTGAGCGAAAATAATAGTACTATCTGTAGGCTGGTAATCACTTAGACTTTTAAAAAGTGCTTCTTGTTGCTTTTGCAATTCAAGGAAGAACCCTTGTTGTTTTCGTTTTTTTAAGATTCTTTCTTCGTTTTCTTTCTGAAGTTGAAGGAGTTTTTCCTCGTTTTTTTTTTGTTGAGACTCCATTTGGAACTTCATCATTTGTGCAAACATTTCTTTAAGGTCTTCCATTTTTTTTAGACATTAAAAAAATTTCTATTCGAAAACATCTTTTTTCTTTCTCTGGAAGGGGGGAAGTTTTTTTTGTTTAGTTTTTTTTTTACTTCAGTAAATATCCCCAGAAATCAATAATTACTGTGTGTGTGTCTGTGTGTGTGTTGTTGTTTTTTTTTTTTTTTTTTGTACAACACAAAACTGTAAGCACCAAATTAAACTTTTCTCTCTGAAGTGGAGGGGAAGAAAGAAAAATATGAAAATCAGTTCTTGATTATGTGACAATCTTATTTACAGAATTTTTTTTTTAAATATCTACTATCCGACACACTCCGTCGTTTGTACAATTTGATACCTTGTAGTTATTTAAGGAAAATCTTGTTCATTTTGTTGTATGCTGCAAATTTGTTGTACATTCTTTAACAACTTGTAGTTGGGTATCTCTTTGTTGTTGTGATGTATCTTCGCCAGTATGTTGTGCGATTAACCCCTTTTGCTTGTTGGAGGGTCCCTTTTTTCGTTCGAGTTCCTCGTCGCCAGTATGTTGTGACCCCGGTAAAGGTCACTAATGAAAACACAAACACGGATATTAGATAACAGATTATATTACACAAGAAATATAGAGTTACATAGAAAAGGTAAGAAGTTTCATACTGTTCGGATAACACCGATATTGATCTGCCTCTCTGGTAGCGAAATCTCTCAGTACTAATAACAGTGAGAAGAGTCCATTATGGGAAGATGGGTAAGGCTCCCACAACATATATACACGTTTTACATATATCAATATATGTACATATATATAATTATATTAATATGCATATATATACTTCATATATATATATACTATATATATATACATTAGATATATGCTTTATACATATATTTTATAGATATATATGTGTATATACTTTATACATATACTGTAAAGGTTTAAATACACAGTATATAAATATACTTTATATATATATATAAATTTTTTATATATATACACCTCACATATGTACTTTATTTATATATATATAAACGTATATATATATGAAGTATACATATATAACATATATAATGTATATATGTAAAGTATATATATAAAGTGTATATAAAGTGTATATCTATAAAGTATATATATATATATACTTTATAGATATACACTAATATATATATATATATATATATATATATGTGTGTGTGTAGTATGTATAAAGTTAAAAAGAAAGTTGGTGATTGTAGTCGAGGTGACCCGAAGGCTCTCTTTTCAACAAGGTGAAGCAGAGGGTGTAACTCCTTTCTCAGGAATGCTCTACTTAACTCTTGATCCGTACCTTATAATGCTGATATGTTAAGTAAGGCGGCATTAATTACCATTTTTTGAGTCTTTGATATGACTCGACCTGGGAATGAATCCAAGTCTCCTGGGCCATTTACAAACACTCTATTATGCCAGTGTCCTATATATATGTATATATATATATATATATAAAGTATATATACTCAACGTATCTATTTGTATAAAGTATATATATATATATACATATATATATATAAAGTGTATACATATAAAGTATATCTATATATATATAAAAAGTAAACTTATATATTTAAGAGTATACATATATGAAGTATCATATATGGATATACATAAAGTATATATATATATATATATATATATATGTATATATATATATATATATATATATATATATATATATATATATATATATATATATATATATATACACAAATTTTACATATATAAACTATTTATTGCCTTGTGCCAAAACTAATTTAAATTTATAAAATAACTAAGTTAATTTGCATATAATTTTTCTTATTGGCTATCTCATCCGATCATAAATTGGTAGATAAAGCTTGTGGCCTTTTAACACTACTGACCACAACATAAAGGGTAATAAATCCCTTTTGCATTAGACATACCTATCGACTTTGCCTTACTCATAAGTTAACATAAGTCATTTCTTGATTTGAATTACCATGACTAGAAATCTGGTGAACCCTTGCACAACATACAGAGACACTGGACTGCTGTTTCGACCTTATTAGGTCTTATCAACAATGTATACTGTGATCTCCCCCATTGGAGATCAAACCAGTGACCACAGAATGTAGAACCGAAACTCTACCAGTGAGCCATCAGTCCACATCACACACAAGTGATGCCAAATTAACTAGTTATGGTAATTGCATAGCCAATTAACTTGAATGTGTTTTACAAGGTACATCCGTACTCTTTACACAGGACATGGTCACAGCGCAAGTTCAAAAAAGCTGTCTGGTCGTTCCGTGTGTTATGCATTTAGGGATAATCAGATTTTCTGGTCATGGCAATTCGATTCACAATATAATTCTACTTAAAAAAGAAAATGTAATCTACAGTTATTTTGTTCCTTATTTTGTTTGTAACCGTGACTCATGGCCTTGTGTTAAACTAAGGCAAGTATCTCAGTCCATTTTTGTAAAATCAAAATATCTGAAAAATTAATCAAGAAAAATGACAGATAATTCAATCAAATATTTTACTAAGGGTGTAAATGTTAGATATTAAATTTGAGAAATACCGCTTTAGAACCTTTTGACTTATTGAATTTAATTTGATTTACAGATTAACTGCAGATAAGCTTCAGATATATCAGCAACCATGTTAATACTTCGTAGTTATTAATCTTTAAAGTCATTTAAATAAAGAAGTGTTATTTTCTATGTTCTCTAGAAATGTTGCTTTATACTACTATCAATGAGAAAGTAAAACACATGTAATGAACATTCAATAGAAAAGACTCTCATTTCAAAATGTTAGTTTAATATTCATGTTTTAAGTCGTTGAGAAATTTAAGTAGAATTTTTAATTATATGTAACTGTGTATACCATTTATGGTAGATGTGAAATGCACTTCAACTTTTGGTGACAACAACCACATTTTTTAACTGCATAGTTTGGAATGAGCAGCCGCAGGCATAGGCCTCTATGTCAATGCACACAAAACGGAATGTATGTGCTATAATCAAACGGGTGACATCTCCACTCTAGAAGGAACCCCTCTTAAACTAGTAGACAAATTCACTTACCTAGGAAGCAGCGTCGCATCAACCGAAAAGGACATCGACACAAGGTTAACGAAAGCATGGACAGCTATCAATAGGCTATCGATTATATGGAAATCAGACCTAACCGATAAAATGAAACGCAGTTTCTTCCAGGCAGCGGTCGCATCGATACTGCTATATGGATGCACTACATGGACTCTAACAAAACGGCTGGAGAAGAAGCTAGACGGCAATTACACAAGAATGCTGCAACCAATATTGAACAAGTCCTGGCGGCAACACCCCACAAGACACCAACTGTACGGCCACCTGCCTCCTATCATGAAAACTATTCAAGTTAGACGAACCAGACATGCAGGACACTACTGGAGAAGCAGGGATGAGCTCATAAGTAATGCACTCTTATGGACCCCCACACATGGCCGTGCAAAAGCAGGACGACCAGCACGAACATACATTCAGCAACTATGTGAGGATACAGGATGTTGTCCTGAAGACCTGCCTGAGGCGATGAACGATAGGGAGAAGTGATGAGAGAGGGTCAGGGATACCCATGCTACCAGCACGACATGATGATATGTTCCCTTATCTGTTGGTAATTAATCACTGCTATACTTTGAAACAGAAAATAAATTTGACTTTGATATTTTCATATTAAGCAATCATTATATAAATAACACATTGTTCATACCAACAAAAATAAAATTGCCAACATCTGTAAAAAGTGGATGAATTTATTTGGGCAAGTGACTTCATAGATGGATAGTTACATGGTTGTTGGTCTCTTCAGGAAATAATAATAAAAAATTAACATAAAGTTTTCAAAAATTGAAAGATGATGTTTAAAATATTTGCAAGTAAATTTATGTTTAATACTTTTTACAAACAACTTCTGTATTTTCTTCTCTATATAAATGATTTTATTTCACATGAGTATCTAATTAATTCTATCACTAATAAAATACACACATACACACACACACACACACACACACACACACTAAAAGAATTAGAAAAATGAAATAGAATAATTTTAAGATTTAAAATACAATAAATCATTATGGTAAAATTTTAGAATGTTTAAATATTATCTAGTGTTTATTTGGTTATATAATATAGTGAGCATATAAAGATAATGATTGCATTTTAAACAGAAGTTGATACATTCACCTCAACACAAACAACTTTGATATTGTGCTTTGATTTCTATAAGCTTAAATTATACCATATTATGAGCAAGAGTTTAGAACTCTTTACTGAAATGAAAAATATAATTTAGCTATTAAGAAACACCATCAGTGAATGATTAAGAAGTAATTCGTATGCAGATAAGAATCTGCATGCCGAATTGAATTGTAAGCTAATGTGATGCTAAACAAAGAATAATTTACTCAGAATCATTGGTCACACAGAAGGTATTTTAGATAATTTTTTAAAAACTTGAGTGTTAACACTTCATTTTTTTGTAAAATCATATATTATTGATACTGAATACTTGTACCATAGCCATGATATGGCTATGTGTGAAACGTATGTCGAATGTCCATAAAGATAGAACATAGGAATCTCGATACACGAAAAACACTTATGACTTCTTTGTTCAGGTACAAAACTTTTTATTACCTTTGAGTTTAAAGGTTTTTCGACATAAGGAGAGAGAAGCACAATCTTTCTATTCTGGCTTTTTCATCAGCCCCCCATCTCATGCGACACCAGCCCAAGGCCTCCATGAGCAAGCGAAAACCGACCATCTTCCTCTGATCTGATCTCAATTCTGCCGACTGACTTTTTCAAAATCTCCCAAAATCCTCCGCGCGCTTCCAGTGCGTGATGTCATTCGCACTCGCTAGCCCCCGTCTCAGGCTATTGTGATATCTCTGAGTGATGCACAAGTGAACACCTGTGTTAATGTTGCACCTAAGTAACCCATGCACTGAGCTGAAAGGTTCTCAGCCTAACAAAACCCAAAGGCATGAAACGAAATCCCTCCGCCATTATATTACATACTGACCCCCATCCCCCAAAAAACTAATGAATTAATAGATGAAAGACTACTGTGCATTGAAGAGGAAACAAACTTATCATGTGTGTATTAATGTAGAAAAATTTATCAAAAAAAGTTAATCTCAATTTCTATGTTGTTTTTTCTTTATGAATATGTTAGGTTTCATTTTGTTGTTAACTTTTATGATTTGGCTTACTTTCCTGTGATCATAGACTATGATTTATTGGTTAAGTTAAGGCTTGAATACTTTGAAGGTTATATGGTTTTCTTCAATAAATAATTGTTTCACGAGAAAGTATACTAACAACATTTACTGTGTGAAAATTAACTAACTTACCCCTCTTTAATGAACATTTTGCTTTTAAGCAACTATTTTTAATTTTATTGTTGTATTTAAGTATGTTTTTTCATTATACAGCTAGAGATATACCAACATTCTAGCTAATGGAAAGTAAGATAAAATTAGATTGACAATACAAATAGAATATGGACTGTGGAATAGAATTAAAACTTATGATATTTAATTTTGATAATTATTATGCAAAGGATGTCGAATTAATAAGAAAAAAGATAATGATGATAGATTTAAAAAATCATATCACTTTAAAGTTTTCGATAGGACACCATGTAAACGTATTAAAAACAAAAGAAATAAAATGTTTTGTGACATTTTTTTAAGAAAATTCAATAAACAACTGAGACATTTGAATTCATTAGAGATTTTAAAGTTAAAATGCAATTTTCTTGCGGAATGCACTAATAATAACGAGACCAATCTAAGGGAGATAACTCGGATACATTTATAAATTGACAAAATGAAGTTTTTCATTGCTTTTGCAAACAATTTATAACACTGGTTTACAAAAATAAATTTTTGGTCTGGGGCAAGAATGGGGATAGGTGCTTTTTGTTAATTTGGGTGTGCTGAATTCAAATTTATAAATAATTTTGCTCTATCACCTCTAGTTTTCTGGCTTTTAGATAGTCTCATTTTAGTATAAACAGAGAATATGTGCATATTTCAAGAGTTGCAGCAGCTTATAACAGATAAAACAGGATAGATAAAGAACACTGATTGAATCAATATACTTGGATGACACAATTCATAGTACCACAGACAGTCAAAAGTGTATTTTCTTAGAAGATCTGGTGCATTTTGCCTCCGGGATGTCACGCAAGAGCATCCAGCAGAAGTCTCCCATCATGCCAGGGTTCCATTTGCCTTGATAGTTGCTCTCCATCTTCGTAATGTCTTGGTGGAATCTTTCTCCATGCTCATCACTCACTGCTCCAAGGTTTGGCGGGAAGAAGTTGAGGTGGGAATGGAGAAAATGAATCTTGAGTGACATTCGGCACTCCATATCCTTGTAAGACTTTGGCAACTTCTCAATACAGGCTTGGTAATCTGGTACGTGTGTTACCAAGGAAGCCACTACAGACTGACTTGAATGCTTCCCATGCTCTCAGTTCCTTTAAGTTAAGAAGCTCCTCAAAATCAGTATCCTTCAGCACTTCTCGGATCTGAGGTCCGACAAAGATACCCTCTTTGAGCTTAGTAACACTAAGACCTGGGAACACAGTAGACAAGTGTTGGAAGGCAGCACCATTTTTGTGCAACGCCTTCATGAAATTCTTCATCAAACCAAGCTTGATGTGAAGAGGAGGAAGAAGCACCTTGTTATGTCCACCAGGGGATTCTCCTTGAGGCTGTGTTCGCCAGGAACAAAAGTGCTTCTAGACCCCCAGTCTTTCTGCTTATAATGCTGGGATACAGCTCGACTATCCCAGAGACAGAGAAAACAACTGTACTTTGTGAAGCCCACTCGCATACCCATAAGAAGACCAATGACCTTGAGGTCCCCACACAGAATCCATTGGTACTCACTGTACTTA
Source organism: Sepioteuthis lessoniana (assembly GCA_963585895.1). NCBI lineage: Eukaryota > Metazoa > Mollusca > Cephalopoda > Myopsida > Loliginidae > Sepioteuthis > Sepioteuthis lessoniana. Next base: position 132,947,389 of record OY757910.1, read on the forward strand.
ATAGCTTCTAAAAGAAGCTCCATATTGCCATAGGACTCCTTTAGATGGACAGAGTGTGCAATGGGAATGCTGGGATATTTATTCCCATTGTGCAGAAGAACACCCTTGAGACTTCGCTTGGAAGAGTCTCTGAAAAGACGCCAGTCTGAAAGATTATGTGGCAAACCAAGGGGCAAAAACAAGCCAGGTATGTTTGTGCAGTAGCACAATTTGTTTTCCATGTCGAAAAAGGAAGCAAGGTCTTTGTTCCGATTCCTGAAACTGGTGATCCTTACATCTTCCTGGACTTGGTTCCACTGTTTAAGCCAAGAGCTCTGACTGCTGTTTTGACAGATACAAATCACGAGCAAGATCATTCAGGCCTTCTTGCATGATCCAGTGTGGCTCATTGCCACTTGTTCCTGAATATGTAGACTCAATATCTTCCAAAGATATTGACTCAGCAGAATCCTCCCTTGAAGGCATTTCTTCATCTGATGAGGAAAGAAGATCCTTATTTACTGCAGGTGTGGGTACAGGAAGATCATCTGAATGGGGAACGGGTCTCATAGCAGATCGAAGGTTGGGATATTTGATCTTTTTCCTAGAAGATGCATTGAAACCAGTTATATTAGTTAAACAAAAATAACAAGCAACTGCATAGTTTCGCAGCTCTCTCCAAACCATTGGGACTGCAAAGTTGAAAGCAAAGTTGAAAACTAAATGTGAATTTGAAAATGTAATACTAATATTTAGTAGCCCAAAACATGTGTAACACAATAGTTGAGGGACACCAACCTCCTGCGCCGGCTGCTGCCTTAACTGTTAAAATCTGTCTTGATATATAACTATATATATATATATATATATATATAACATAATGCTATCACTTACATTTAGTGCATAATAACTAAAAAATATGCCATAAGTCTCACAATATTAGAATTAACCCTGAATTCATATACACCTTTATGTACCGTATATGCACAAAATACACACTATGCATATCTAAAAAAAACTAGAGGTGATGAGTAAAAACAGATTTCAAATTTGAATTCAGCACCTTCAAATTAGGTAAAAATGGGTATTTTTGTGCTTGCCTCAATTTCTTTGTAAACCAGTGTAATTAGTCATTAGGTTGAGTATGTATATATAATATTTGGATATTTTTCAAAATACAAATAATTATACATGTAAGAAATTTATTTGATAAAATTGTTTATATCACTAAGGTTTGAAGCAGACCAGCCCAGACTTCAAAATTATCATGAGATGTTATAGCTGTTGAAAAGCACATACTTTCATTTAAATTGAACCAGGAGGAAACAATTCTAAATCGTTTACTAGTAAGTTGAGAGGCTGAAAATTATCACCACCATTATGTTTGAAACCAAGCCTAAGTAAAACATAATAAAATAAAATCTATTGTTGAGAGAAATGTGAAAAATCTTAATCAGAGGATCATTAGATAAGAAATTTTCAAATTTACTTTACTGCTTCTTTTATTTTTGAAAACTGATCTTATTCAGTGACTGTTTATATTGAATCATATTAACTAATATTTTGGATATATTCGGTCATGAATGTTAAAAAGTAATGATAGATTATGACAATCATTGAGTAAAATTTCCTTTTTCAACACAAAGAACTTACTTTAAGTAAGATTGAAAGTATAATTTCTGATAATTTAACATATGTTGATGGTTAATTTCTCCTTAGAATATGTTTATGAACAATACGCAAAAATACCTGCATGCCCTGTTAACTGGGGATATAGACTATACTTTAAACCATTTAAATGTGCAAATAAATGAATAATATTGAATTATCAGTGTTAATTAGCTATCTTTGAAACCATTTATTGTCTTGGATATGACATTAAACTGCATATGACACTCCAGTTTTGCAGTTTCTGGAATGTGGAATACTTCTTCATTACCATTACTTTTAAGTCCATTTTAATTATAAATGGTAGTACCCATTTATGAGTCAAGTAAAAATATTCATCCTTTTACTTGGGATTATTATCAATATTAAATCGAAATTGTGATAATAACTACACTTAAATGTAAACATGTGCAAACCAATGATAAGTTTTATGTAAGATAATAATGTTGTAGAGCCACATAAAAAATATGTAACTATACATCTACATATACATGCAGAATACTTATTGGCGCAATAATAAAGATGAGTGACACAGTTCTAAGAAAAATATACCTCTCACTTTATTGTAAAGGTTTGTGTGTGTGAAGGAGTTGGAGACCAAACAAAGACTGCAACATATTGACCTCGCCAGCCCCTCCGGACATCGCCGTGTGTCGTTCTCATTCTCCTGGCCTACTTAACCAGGGGCCTGTGGGCCCAGCCTCTCTGGGACATGTTCTCATTCCAGCATCTTCTCACCAACTGGTCTCCAAACTCAATCGGGGGTCCCAAAGGCCCCTTCTGCCGGGTGGTGGCTTTCTCAACCACATCTTGTCTCTAACTCATCTGATCTCCAACTCACTGACTTCCAGTCTTCACCGAGTTATATAATAGTTCAATCGCCCACTCAATATCTGTTCTCATGGCTAGCCAGGCCGGAATATGCCACTTCCGGCGTCTTTGGACTGGCATGTTTGATCATCATCAAGCGGAAATAACTGTCATGCAGTTCAGAGGTCACCCTCTTCCGGTGCATCAGTTTTTGCCTGTACCATGGGATTTTACCTTGTCCCATATTGTCAGCCAAGTCCGCCTACGCGATTTCTTCTCATAACTGCCATCGGAATGTGTCACTTCCTGTTTGGCCGGGTCGAAGGTCAATATATAACAGTAACACTTGATAAATAGAAATAGTAATGTTCAATATCAATACTTGAACCCATCTAACAGTGTGCAAACAATGATTAATATTAGAGTTCAATAGCAATACTTGAAACCATATAACTGTGTGCAAACAGTATACTGGAATCCGAGCAATCATCTCGTTTTGTTTTTAGTTGTGTGATACAAAAGATATGCCCTCTAAGTAACAAGAATGCATTAAGTTGCCATTGTTCATATGTGCTATAGTCATCAGTGATTGGTCAATCTACTGCTGCTGTTAACTAGCAAGCTTATACACCATAATAATATTCCCCCTCACAAACAATCCAACAGGGCCCCCTGCTTGGGGGTATAAGATGGAATCTTCCACCTTTAAAGGAAATACATATTAAAATTTTAAAAATGCGAATAAATTTTTTTTTTAATTGTTAGTATCAACACAATTTTGTTTAATTGACACAAAAACACAATTAGTGATTTATTTAGTGGGGTGGGTAGGATTAATTGGCTGGTTTATTGTCATATCCCATACACTTGTTTTGGGGAGTTTTACGCCTTCTGCTGAGATTACTGTTGATGTATTTTTCTGCCCCAGTTGACTGGGCTAATAATGGCTAATTTACTAAGTTAAGAATCAATTACCAACTATAATCTTTTTGAAAGCGTTTAATTTTATTCCTGTCACTGGCTTCGTGAATGTGTCTGCTACATTTTTCTGGTTCAATGTATTCTAAAAGAATGTACCATATAATATATATCACATATAAACTGAAATTTTATATGAATATGTTTTAATCTTTAATGAACGACTGGGTTTTTTGCCTAAACAAAACGGGACTGATTATCACAATGAATAATTGTTGGTATTTTAAGTGACTCAATTTCTGTTATAGTTCTCAATATTTCTCTAAGATACAGGTCTTCTTAGCTTGCTAAGGAAACAGTGATAAATTTCACTTTGCATGTTGACAAAGCGACTGAATTCTGCTTTTTAGATTTCCATAATATCATTGGGTTATTTTCTGCCAATCTAAAGCAAAATCTGCTCACATTTTTTCTGTCACTTACATTAGCCCAATCTGTGTCACAAAATCCTTCTAATTTCAAGGCTTTTTGTGATTTCTTAAGTATTCATGAATGATTGATTGTGCCTTTTAAATAACGTTAGAGATGCTTGGCCTTCTTTAAATGGAAAGAATTTGGTTTTGTTAGGTCTTGAGATAACCTAGTAACTGTATTACAAATGTCTGGTCTTGTTGCAACCATTACATATTTTAGACAGCCAATAATTTCATGATAAGGTTTGCTTTCTACTAAATTGACTGTGTAACTTGTTTTCAGTAGAGCCATTTCTCATAGAGTTGAGTGTGGTTTGTAAAATGCCATGCTGAACTTTGATAATATCTTCTCTCGATATATCTAGATTAATTCATTTTAATAGTATTAATTTCACATTCAATTGTATTCCTAAAAACCAGGATAATTTTCCAAGCTCATTCATTTTGCAAGTAGAGTTCAGTCTTGTCTTAATTTGCATAAGGTATTCCTCAGTTTTTGAAGCTACTAATATATCATGTACCCACAATAATGATGGATATTTGATTGTGGACATTTTGAACGTGCATGCAGGGTCCACAGGTGACAGCTCAAAATTTCGTGTAGTTAAGTATGGAATGTTTTATTCCAAGTTCGACCACTCTATTTTAACCCATATAGGGATTTTCTAAGTTTCCAAACATAATTCCCATTCTTAACGTTAAGGCCTTCTGGTGGCTCAACATATATTTCATAGTCTAAGGGGGCATTTAAATATGCACTCTTAAAATTCATATGATTAATTAACAAGTCATAATAGACTGCTGTTTGCAATAGTAACCTTATGGAAGCCATAATTGTTGTTAGGACGAAAGTTTCTTTATAATCTTTGCCATATATTTGCGAGTAGCCTTTGGCTATGAAACAAACTTTATATTCATGACTTCTGTTACTTTTACTTTTAATAGTAAAAATCCACCTACTACTGACAATATTTTTATTTCTTGGAGCCTTCTAACATTTAAAAGTATTATTTTCTATCAAGGAATCAAATTCTCTGTTTATTGCTAAAATCCAGTTATTCAAATCTACAGAGTTTATGGCCACAGAGTATTTAGCAGTAATCATACACTGAGTACAACAGTAATCAACCTCACCAAATTCTAAGTTTCTGAGTTCAAAAAAATCAGATGGAGCAGATAATGGGTTATTTGCCCCTCCTCTTCGGTGTTTAGGTTGTATTTCTGTCGTATGTCATATATAATTAAGTATTCTGGAAATTTGGTATTTTTCTCTGGTTTCCATTGTGAGTTTGTTGCGGAGCTGATAAGCATTTCGACCTCGCAAATGTTTTAAGTTTAATGCGTGCGAGTAATGACAGCCAAAGACAATGAAGGATACAAAGGCAAGGTAACAAATATACTAAAAGTGACAATTGATTGTCAGATTTACAAATGTGTGTGTAAAGTCCATGGCGGTTGTATTTGGTCTTCAGCTAGATGGGTGATGTTGATAGCTGGTTTGGTCAAGTCGTAAATGTGCGCAGCTGGATGTTCGATGAGGGTAGCTGGCGTAGGTCGAGTTGTGGAGATACAGCAAGATGTTTGATGCGGGTAGCTGTCGGTCGAGTCATGGAATGCAGCTGGACAATCCTTGTGGGCAGCTGAGGTCGGTCGAGTCATGGAATGCAGCTGGACAATTGTTGCGGGAAGCTGTGGTCAGTCGGGTTGTTGAATGCAGCTGGACGATTGTTGCAGGAAGCTGAGGTTGGTTGAGTCGTTGAATGCAGCTGGACGATCGTTGCAGTTGAGTCGGGACAGTCGCTATGGCTGTGTGGATGATTCGGAGATGGTAGCTATGGCTTTGCCACGCCAAAGCTGTGCGGACAGTCAGGATGGTAGCTATGGCTTTGCTGCACCAAAGCTGTGTGGACATATCGGGATGGTAGCTAAGGCTTTGCGGTGCCAAAGCTCTGCACTGTCGAGCGAACAGGCCAGGAGGCCACAGCTAAGACTGGCATTATCTTAGCACTGCACAGATAGCAAAGCAGTAGCTAAAGGCTAACCCGTGCCTTTAGCGCTGCACAGCCAAACGGACAAGCAGAACCGATCAAAATGTTTAAGAACAGATAGTCTTAGAGTCCTCTTCGTGTTCGCCTCCGGGCTGTCTACTTCGATTGGTCAATAAAGACCATCAGAGATGCTCCAACCCACAAGAGATCTCTAATGGTCCTTAAAAGGACCTTTTGTGCATATCAATGAGATGGAAAGGCGACTGCAACTACAAGTGGAATTCAGCCTTGAAGCAAGGCAATTCATTGGGAAAAAAAGGAACGTGCTGGGGTGTAAGGCGAATGCAATCACAAGATGTAGGATTCAGCCTTACAGAGCCTCACTCTGAGAGTAGCTCCAGAGAGCGTCGTGGGGACCTCTAAATTTCTCGCCGCTGAAGTCTTGTTTATATTAAGGGAACGAATTCCACTCTGCCACGCCACATAAATAGAAAGTTCTTCTATAAAAAATGGATGTAGAAAATAAGTCCTTCTTTAGCCTGATATAGGCTAGCAAAGATAATAATTCAATTTTTATAGAATTATTTCTGGCAGAAGTGTTTTGTAAATGTTGTTAAATGTTATTTATTCCCTTTTCTTAGCTGTAACAGCAGGTTAGGGTCGAAAAGGGCTTCGTCATTTCCGGCCATACCTGGATGTAATTTTTCAAGGGCGAGCGAGTAATCTGATCTGTTTATGTTTGTGAGCAGGTCACAGCAATTTATTATCAGATAAGTCGGTAAATTTTACACACTTAACTCTTTTAAAAGCCATTGTTTCCATAAAATAAATCAAGTAAGCTTAACTTTGTTTATCATAACTGGCAACAAGGATTCAACTTTGTTTTATTTTGTACATAAGAAAAACAAGTTGTGCCAAAAATATGCATTTCAATTTTGGTTTTCAACAGGTAAAACTTTCATATGGAGTTTTTCTTGTGTTTTTATTATGAAAACGATTTCTAATATACGCTGACGCCATGAATGCATAAACCCACAAGTTTTGGGGCAATTTTGACTCAATAAGGAGACACACTAACTGGAGAGGAAGCAAAGAAACATTAAAATTATATTGCTAATTAATCAGATCAAGACTTGATTATGCAGCCAGAAAGACATACTTGAAAGAACTAAATACCATACACCACCAAGGACTTAGACTAGCCCTTGGACCATATAGTACTTCTGTTGAAAGCCTATGCACAGGAGCAGATGAACCACCTCTTACACTAAGACGTGAAAAACTGGCTCTCCAATGCTCCATAAAGCTGAAATCTTGCCCATCCAACCCAGCTTATGACTGCACCTTCAACCCAAAATACAAGCAACATTTTGAAAGAAAAGAAAAAAACAATAAAACTTTTTGGCCTTTGGATGAAGTCAACCCTACAAGAATCAAAAATACCACTAAATAACATTCATGAAAGCACTTTTCCACAAACACCTGGATCATTAAAACTTCCAAAATGATTCTCAAACTGAATGAAAATTCCAAAACTAAAACCCACCCCAGTACTTATCAAGAAAAACTTCACAATATTCTCCAACACCATCCCGACCACCTCTATGTCTTTACGGATGGCTCCAGGGACAACAATAAAACAGCATGTGCAGCTGTTTTAAACAAAACAATTCTTAAGAAAGCTCTTCCAATGGAAAGCTCTATCTTCACAGCAGAAGCCCATGCAATAGACATAGCTCTCAACATCATCTTGAAGAGTAAATATAAGAAATTTATAATGTTCTCAAACTCACTCTCTGTCTTGCTATCATTAAGAAATAAAAAATTTCAGAACCCTCTTATCATTAAACTGTTGAGTAGATTAGACTCTACGTCAAATAGAAAAGAAATAATTATATGCTGAACCCTAAGTCATATTGGTGTGAGAGGGAATGAAATAGCAGACTTGGCAGCCAAATTGGTCTTAGATCTAACCCCCAATAAATCCAGGATTCCATATACTGACCTGAAACCAACAATTAATAAAGTCCTTCACAAAAAATGGCAACAACAATGGAGCAATAACATCCACAATAAACTATACCAAATTCAGCCAACCTTGGGAAAGTGGAGACCAGCATTGAAAAAATCAAGAAGAGAACAAGTCATTATAACCCAATTGCACATTGGTCATACAAGGCTAACTCACTCTTTCAAACTGCAACAGGAACCAAAACTACAGTGTTTGACCTGTCAGACAACTTGCTCAGTTAAACACATTCTTATAGAATGCAGAACTTTTGCTGTCATCAGAAACCGATTTTTCAATGTGAATAATTTAACTGATCTGTTTGAGAATGTCAAAATAGATGCCATTCTGTCCTTCTTGAGAGAAACAGGGTTGTACGAAAAAATATGACGAATTAAAACTGGTTAATCAAGTGCAAACAAATGAAATCCAGTGAATAGAAAATTTTACCTATTAAGTATTTGCTAAGAAATCTTTGGTTGAATGTATATACATATAAACAGAATTTGGTGTTAAATGACCTACAAATGTTGATATGCCATAAAACCCAACCAACCTGGAGAATAGTGTGGGTCCAGAAGCAGTTCATAGTACAATTCATGTAGTTTTGCCATTGTTGTGATCAACTTGTGATGCAGTGCATTGTCTTGGTGAAAGAGTACTTTTTTCTTCATTTGTGGCCGTTTTTTTTTGTGATTTCTTCCTTCAAATGCACCATTAATGCTATATAATATTTGCTGTTGATGGTTCTTCCTTTCTCAAGGTAACTGATGAACAAAATACCTTGCCCATCCCCAAATATGGAGGCCAAAAACTTGCCTGCTGATGTTTGTGTCTTTGGTCACTTTGAATGGGTTTGATCTGCTGTACAATGATCCTTGTCATGGCAACAGTTAATGTAACGACGACTTGTTGTCAAGAGCGGGCGTAAAAGGCAACAGGAAACTGATTCTTGTGTTAATTCGAGAGAGGACACGGTTGTTAGTTTCAGGGTGTATTGAGTCGAGCACTTTCTCCCTCTCTCACAGTAGCTGTTCCTTCTCTCTCGTTCTCCTTCCTTCCTTCTTTCTCTCTCTCCTTCAGGTTCTCACCTTCCTTCCTTCCTTCCTTCCTTCCTTGAGATGTAACACGTTCGTCGGGCAAATGCACTCAGAACCAAATTGGCACATTCAGTTACCGTGCAGATTTGTATTATCGTGAGATCTCGGAAGAATTTGCATACGTGCAAATTACCGCTCGCTGGTTCGAGATCTACCCTCGTCAAATATGCTCGAGGCAGCCATATCGGTTTCCACCCTACAAGCCAGACACGTTCGCACGCGCTTCGAATGTCCAGGTACGTTACCTTCACACTCCTCCCTGATTTGGGAATCACACACCGTACAGTGCGGAGCAGGTCTTTTGAGTCTGCTACATCGTCTGAGCGGAACACTCTCGGCAACGTCGTCGTCCTCGGACATGTCTCCAGGCCCACATTGACCACGGTCGCTGTGGTCGCTTTCCGACACTGTGGGATCCTCCCGCGATAAATACAGCATCGGCGCTTCGTCTTCAGAGGAAGCGCTGCTGCACTACGTGGCGTCTTCTCCTCGCACTGGACGAACATCCTTTACGTGGCTAGGTGTCCTGTCAACAAGGACCGAATGGGGGCTGTACACACCCGTAATTGTTCCCTTTCCGAACTGGGTTGTACATCGCCCATGAGGGATTTTCACCCAAACATTATCCCCTACCTTGTACCTGCTGGGTCCGGCATCCTCCGGTGGTAACGTGACATCAACACCTCTTATACGGGCTGTATATGAGTATATTATGTTAGCTGGTGCAGTTGACGCCGACGCATCGTCTTTGGGAGTCACATTGTACCAGTATACAGCCTCCATCACTGAGCACAGTGTTCTTGCAGCAATGCGCTTTATTGTGCGGTGAGATCTCTCAACAATCCCGTTGCCAGCCGGTACGTATGCGCATCGGAATCTCATCCGAACGCCCCAGCGCTCGGCGAATCTAAAGAACGTCTCTCCGCTAAAGGTCGTGGCGTTATCTGTGAGTAGCTCAACAGGCGCCCCCCTCTCGCAAAATACGGTCTCCAACTGCCGAACAATGCTGGCAGCATCTTGGCATGATAACGGCCTCCAAATAGCAAACCGACTTGGACTGCAGTCGATTAAGGTTAGGTAATGACGACCTCCAAGGTGAGTCACGTCCATTCCAACCCTCCTCCAGTTCTCGCATACGTCCAGTCTGCCTGCCTTCCAACTCACCGGGGCTGGATCTATGGACTGACACTCTTCGCATTCTCTAACTACCTCCCGAACAGCTGCCTTAGAAACCTCAGGACTTGCCAGTTTCACAAAGTAGAGTGTGCGCTTTACGCCAGGGTGCCCACAAGATCAGTGAATGGTCCGAATGCGAGCGAGATCCAGCTCACCCATAGATGCGGCGCATACTGGCTCAATGGGTTCCGCTTCTTTTTGAAGTGCATCCAGCCATCGTTGGGGCACTCTAGTGAGTGGATCGGCTCGGTTCACCTGGGATTTGACGAGTGCCACGTCAATTGTCAGTCTATACTCCGCCGTTAATTCTTGGAGCGTACTCAATCGCCGTCTTATTAACATCGCCGACGCCACCTTAGTCCGCACCCTCGCTTTCCCGGACAGGGTGTCAGAAATCCACTGGTGCACGCAGGCCGAGTCTGTCCACAGGTGAATCACACTCGCCTTCCAGTGCAGCGCCAGATTAATGCCCCTCAACACTGCGTCAAGCTCCGCCAGGTTGATGTGCTTATCTGTGTGCACCGGTTGTAGCCAACTTGCGTCTTCAATGATGGCTCCGTCATATTCAATAGCCACCCCGGTGGCCAGGGAGCTGGCATCCACCCACACAGTGACTTCCTGACCATCCGTGCACCAGTCACCACGTGCTGGATAAGTTTGTGACGATCTCATCACAATTTCGTCAAGCATCCGACGCAACATGGGGTCTCGTGTTTCGTCGTCCCATCCGGTTGTCTCAGCATTAGCTCTCCGTTTCACAAACGCAGCTGCAACACGGAGCCAACTGCACACTGGAAAATGCCCAGTCAGCCGCCCACACACAGAAAAGACGGCACGAAGCGTAAGTACATTGGGAACCTTCGGACGCTCGCCGTCGCGTCGCTATCTAAGCTTGCCACGCTCCTCCCAGACGTATACACCCAACACTCGAGCGCCACTACTTACTTGTTCCGGATTCTTACAAGTCAGCCCAAATCATTCAAGATGCGTCTTCACTTGAGCTGCCAAACACACACTTTCGTTAACAAATATGTTATCGACATACGAAGAGGTAGCGCGACTGACAGTTTCATCTTGCCTGATCACAGCTTTTACGATGGACCGCATAATCTGTGGCGCTACATTGAGCCCGAACCCCAAGCGGGTGAGGCAGTACCTTTGCCCTTTAATTTTCACCGTTTGGAACGGCCACAGTGACTTGTCAACGTGGATCTGCAGATATGCCCGGCGTAGGTCCACTATAGCGGCTTTTGGCCCCTGCTGTCGCCATTCCCGCATGGTTTGCGCACATACGTCCGCATTCGCATTCACGTGCTCATTCAACTCGTGATAGTCCATAACTGGCCAGACCTTCTGCTTACTTTCCTGCAATATGGCCATTAATGGTATCAAGCCTTTAGGAGGGCCAAGTTCGTTCTCCGGGTATAAAATCAGCCAACCGTTCTGAATCCAAGCCTGCAACTCCCGCTCATATTCACCTTGGAGTCGGTTAGGGGCGGGGTATTCTGAAAGCCTGTTTTTCAAAGACACAGGTGGCTGGTCACCGGACCATTTCCAAGATGCGGTCCATACACGCTTGGTCTCGTCGTATTCAGCGTGAAAGTCAGGCTCGTCGAGGGTAATGGCAGCACACATCAGTCTTTCACGCTGAGGAAATTTCACTTCGCCGGTGGCAGACATAGTCATTCCCCCAAGTTGTCTGATCGCATTCAGCCCTAGTAGCAGATCATATCCAAACAGAGCCTCATCTACAACCAGGGCTCGTACGGCGACTGAAGGTCCATTGCCGATGCCAATTTTGACCACGCTCTCTCCACAACACATTGACAAGTTCCCTCCTACAACCATCAAGGGGACTTGCTTTTTCTTCCATGTCTGACAGCATGGTTTTCATACTAGGGTTTGCGTACAGCCCGTATCCACTAGGGCAGTTCTTCTTACTCCGTCCATCTGCACACTGACTGCAGGCAGAGCGCCATTCATATGAGGTCTGGGGGAGAGACTGGCGCTGAAGACTCGTCCTCTTCGCTCGTTTCCCGGACAATTTCGTGCAATGTGGCCCTGTCGCTTGCACGGATAACAAATGAGAACCTTTGGGGACCTGGGACTTCCGCGCCGCCTAGGACAATCTCGAGCCATGTGGTTAGGTTCTTAACACACATAGCATCTCCTTAGAGCTGTGACTCCCTTCTCCTGACGTCCCGGTAGTTGAGCTGCAGCAGCTGCTGATTCTGTGCCCGTGAGACTGTCCTTCAATATTGCTCAAGCACGGGCCAATATTTCGGATATCGGCAAATCATCTACTCGGGTAGTGGCCGGGAGAAGATTCTCCGCATGCTCTGGCAACCCAGCAATGAATGCGCAGACCAGACCTCGCTCCGTCATACCTCCGAACTGAGTCACAAGCTTGCGTAGCTCCACCAAATAGACATCCACCGTTTCTCCCGGATGCAAACGGCGCGCCGCAAACTGCTTATAAGCCGTTACAGGACTGAGGGCAAATGCTGTGTAAAGAACATCTTTTATACAGGCAAAGTCAGCCCTCTTCTCCTCACTCAGCTGCTGATACACTGCGTATGCACCCCCCGAGAGGCGCATCGGCACCACGCATTCGATATTTCTTACCCCGCTCAAATGGCACACCAACTCTGCCTTCTCCACCCATTCAACCACCGATTGCTCGGCATTAGTTTGGGATCAAAGGCCATGATTGCCGAAATAGCTTGTTGTCAAGAGCAGGCGTAAAAGGCAACAGGAAACTGATTCTTGTATTAATTCGAGAGAGGACACGGTTGTTAGTTTCAGGGTGTATTGAGTCGAGCGCTTTCTCCCTCTCTCCCTCTCTCACATTAGCTTCTCTCTCATTCTCCTTCCTTCTTTCTTTCTCTCTCTCCTTCAGGTTCTCACCTTCCTTCCTTCCTTCCTTGAGATGTAACACGTTCGTCGGGCAAATGCACTCAAAACCAAATCGGCACATTCAGTTACCGTGCGTATTTGTATTATCGTGAGATCTTGTAAGAATTTGCATACGTGCAAATTACCTCTCGCTGGTTCGAGATCTACCCTCGTCAAATATGCTCGAGGCAGCCATATCGGTTTCCACCCTACAAGCCAGACACGTTCGCGCGTGCTTCGAATACCCAGGTACGTTACCTTCACACGACTCTTCAACACTTCACTATTGATGTAACACCATAACCTAACCCCACTCAAGCACCATCCTTCACAATTTTGGTTGTAATTTCAGTGTTACAGGTTAGACCTAATTCTCTGGGGATCCTCTCAACAGCCCATGTTGTGATTGATCCTATTGAGCTGTAATGGGGTCCAAAGATTATCTGCTGGTCCACCTGCAGGACCGTCAGGCTGGAATTGTGTTAGCATCAGAAAAAAAATAACAAAGCTGATCCGATTTTATGAAAGGTTTTATTTTTCTTATTTAGATAATAATACCAACAATACATGAAATAAACACAGTTCATAAAGAAAAAGTAAATAAATTGAAACATCTCTTATATAACAGTACCTCAAGTGTGGGTTATAAGAGAGAGATGGTTTTTCTCTTAACTTCCGGTTTAGCAGCTTGTTTATTGATTTTCATTTATCAGGCTTTTTAACGGTACATGCACCTGCAGAACACCTGATTCATTTTCCAGTATGGACCGGGAGTAATTGCCTCAGCAGTCACAGCAAAAACCCTCACATTGGCTTGAGGTGAGACTTATTTATTGAGAATATCTTCACCTCCTCTTAATCATGTGATGCCATGCATAATTGATTCATCCATCCTCTAGCATGTGTGCCACCTTCTGACATTGCACAAAGTTCAATTTCATGTTGTGATTTTCTTGCATCCTACATTCTGATATAAACAATTCATATAAACATCTATTATTGAGAATATAGTTTATTTCTAGAAGTTCGTTTTTTTATTTTCTGTAATCAATACAGATTATATTTCCAACTTTATGTTAACTGTTAAGTTAACATGATATTATTTTTTTTTATATACCAAAGTCCTCAAGGCCAATCAACCTCCTGGATCTTTTCAAAGATGCACCTTTTTTCAATTCATTGGACTAACTTTGCCCATTAAAATCCAAATTAAATGTTGAAACCTGCTGTAGAACCCTGTCGAAAATTTTCCATTCAGGTAAAAAAGAAACATTTTTACAAGAACAGTTTTTTAGAAATGCATCTAAAATTTTCATTTGTCTATTATTGAGAAGTTTATATTATAACAGTTACAGAATGTTTTAGTAGAATCAATAAATGAAGACCTTTATTATATGAAAGTTTATACAGATATATATATATATATATATATATATATATATATATATATATATATATATATATATATATAAATGATACTTGGATATTATAAACATCTTTATTTACTGTATCTAGGAAAAAATGTTTATTGGTTATGATAAAGCTGTACTCCTGTAAATCTCACTGAATATATGCATAATTGCAGAAATATGAAGTATTATTAACAATGTGACATAAAGTAATAATGTGTATTTTTAATGTTGTTGAAATAGGTGAATGAATAACAATATGCAGAAAAATTAAGATAAATACAAATTAGAATTTTCAAAAATGTGAATGTGTGTTTGTGAATTATTCAGCTTCTCTGTAATCAGTAAATTTTAGTGATAAAAACTGAGTTCCCTTTTTAGGTGGTTATATTGATTTAAAATGTGGCAATTTGTAAATGGGGCAAAATTGATAACAATACAGCAGACTACTCATAAACTTGTTTATTATGGACAGAAGTCAATTTTATGTAGAAATCAAACATGGACACGAAAACAAACTTATAATAGTAACTTATTTGATCATGTCACAGCAAAAACAGTACATCATAATAATTTTTTATCATAGTAAGACGCATGGTGCTCTAGTTCGGGGAAAAAAGCAAGATTACTTCAAATTGTGATTGGAGGATAATTTTGATGTTTGAATCATCCCAATTTCTAATATTAAAGTGATAAAAATACCATGGTTCCTTTCTCTATGGAAGTATCATGGAGCTTTGTTACAATGAGAAAAGAAAATGTTTCTTGGTCATCTGGTGTGAATTTCTATGTCATCAGATGAACAAGACTAACAAGGAAAATGAAGATTATGCCATGGAAAGCTTCCAATTTAGTAGAGTGTAATTTAGATTTTTGTCTTGGATTGAACACTGATCATTGAGAAATATTCCAGTTATAATCTGAGCTTAGATTAACATATACTCCACCAAAATCTATACAAAGGGTTCATAATGTCACAACGTTAAGGATTAAATTTCACTGGGTGATTCATTTTATATTGCAAATGAACCTAACTATGAATTATTTGTCTTGTTCTTAGGTGGGTCCGGGTGCAGGACAGAAACCCACATGCCCCTGGTAGTCCAAAAAATGCCTCGGGCCCCACCAGCATATACCTAAAAAGGGGCACCAGGTGATAAAACCAACCCCTCTGAAGAGGGATAATGCCTGGGGGATGACCCCCTGGGGCTCAAGGATGTCTGTCATTACCAAATGCCACCTGAGCAAGGACACACCCAGTCGCAACATGACTTGCCAACACATCCGACCGAAATGTGTCCCAGTCAAGTAGCATAATGCTCACGAGCGAGCCCAAGGACTGCTGAAAGTCTTCGCTATAAATAGAACGAAAGTCATATCACTCTGCCAGGGCCTCATGAACAAAGAGTTCATCCATAAAAAATATAAGTGGAAATACAGTCCTTTAACCTGAAATAGGCTTCTGAAGATAATCCTCTTTATTTTGATAAAGTGACTTTCACAAAAATGGCTCTGTTATTGTTGTAAAAAGATAGATTTTTTTCTTTCTTTCACTAGGGCAGCTGGTCAAGGCTGCAAGTGATTTCATCATTTCCGGATGTTGCTGGGTGTAGTGTTTTTTTAGGGATTAGAGCAGTCTGGGTTTTTTTTACGTTTTTGAACAAAGCACGACAACTTCATCAAATCTCAAATTACATGATGTAATCTGGCCTGCCGAAGAGAAATCCATGTTTGTTGATCAAATTATATGTAAATTGATGTGGTGAAATCTCAGGTGAAGAGGTGAAATATGGTATTTGCGGAGATCTCATGTGAAGAGTTAAAGTCTCATCTGATGAGGTGAATTCACACGGTAATTTAATCTCACGTTTGAGTTATGTCTTAAAATCTCAATTTATTTTGTGATATCCCATCTAAAAGAATTTTAGTGTGTAATTTTAAATGGTAAGTTCCGCAGCTTTCTAGTTCAGATACTGATCCAAAAAGATAACACAGACAATAAAGTTTTTAAAAAGTAATTTTATACAAAAGAAACAAGAAAGAAAGGGGTAGAAAAGATGGAAACTTATCTGAGAGAGTATGTGGGAAACAAAGTTCTTTGAATTTGAGTATTTTTTTTTTTTTTTAGTTTTGTCAAAATGTTTCAGTTTTCATTAAATTTTGACTCTTCTGAAAGGTTGTTTTTTCAACAGAGTTCATGAGTTGAATTTTATCTTTCAATTTTTAATTTTAATAGAGTCATTTTAATTTTCATTTAATTTCAATTGAGTTTTCAGTTAAGTTATCTTTTCAGCAGAATTCTCGGGTCGAATTTTCCTTCAGTTGTTTAACTTTATAGAACTTCGGTAGTTTGATTTTAGTTTCATTTCTTGGAAAGCTTCTCTCCTGTTAGAATACTTATTGGCTATTCAAGAAGCGAGTGACGAAACCTTACTGCTATTTTATACTACCTTAACAGTCTGGTCCTCAATTTTGTACTGAGGGTCCTATAGGAGTTTTCGGCAAGTAGTATGAGGTAGCTTTTTGGTGTTGTATCATCTGGGATTACTTCTCTCTTTTTCCACTCTGACCAAAATTAAGTGTCACACTTGGTCGGTTGGTTTCTTTGTTAGAAAAAAATTCTTATACATCTTAGGTTGTGTTAGCTTATGAAACCTCATCTAACTGAAATCTCAAGGGGGTTGTTGGTGAAATCTTGAGTGAATTACGCTGTGATTCTTGCAAATATTTTAAGTCTCACATTATTTGGGAGAATCTGGTGTACACTGTGCTTTTCTTTCTGACTTTTGACTCTAAAGCTCTGAGTAGACTATTGTCATGTATACGAACTTTCCTATAACCGAACCTTGCCTTTTCCATTCACCATTTCTTCAGAACACAATTACATTTTGTTTAAAGTTTTATTTGTCTTAACAGTGCTCTTTAAATACTTTCTGATAATTCCACTGCCAAATATGGTTTTTGAATTTCCTCTGAACTTGTGAGATAATTTTTCCTCACTTCATGAATATTTCTATTTTCCAGTTAAGGGGGGTTGTTAAAGATATTAAATGGTAAATTTGGTCCTCCTAATTCTTCAATAATTACCTTGTTATAACTTTTCTTTCATCTCGACTTCATCATTTATCTTCGGTTGTATTTTAATAGTAGTAAATATCCTAGTCAGGGCATTTTTCATGATTTTTTTCTTCATCTGTGGATGTACTGATAAAGCCAACTGTTTTCAGTTAGCTGTTAAGTGAGCTGAAATCTTTGAGTGGAAATTTAAGTCAAATTGGAAAGTTCAAGCCAGTACACCAACGACCAACACTGGAAGACCCAAATGTAAACAAAATAAATTCATGTCTTGTCACAAGTTTGATTGAGTAAATGAAAACGGTGAATTTGGACATGTGTGAGAGATGCAATAACTTAGCAAGATGACATAACACTACTGATACCTTGAATTTAGATATATTGGCAAATTTTGAAAAAGTTGTCAGTTGGGTCAGTTGGCATTCAGAGAGTTCAGTTGGGTGGGGGCTCTTTGTGTTTCTGTTCATAGACCCTTAACAGATCTTTTCTCTCTCTCTCTCTCTCTCTCTCTCTCTCTCTCTCTCTCTCTCTCTCTCTCTCTCTCTCTCTCTCTCTCTGTATGCAGTCTGAACATCAAACAAAAAATGATTGTTAATTGTTTACAAAGAGTGCTTCTTGCTTTTGAGTAGCCAACACTCAGGCAACTTTGTTCCAACAGATTACCCTGACCATCAAAAGAAATTCCGGATGAATTGTGTCATTCCCTATCCGTGAATTTTTCTAACACAGCATGATCACAGACAGATTTGATAAACAGATTATCTGGAAATGCATTTGATGCCGTTACCATGATAAGACCAAAGTAATAGTACTATGACAACTATAGTACTGCATTTGGCGCCATTACTAGGATAAGACCAATCATTATTATTACATTTGGTTCAACAAGTTTTGTCATACACAATGTTATTACATTTGGCGCTGGTACCGGCATTGATAGTCATGACTGCAATATTGTTACAGTGGGGCTGTGCCAAGATATTGTTACATTTAGTACTGTACTGAAACGATAGCATTACAAATGGTAACTGACCCCAGAACATAGTATCACATTTGGTACTGGACCAAGTGATAATGTTATAATTGGTGCAGGGCCAAACCATAGTACTATAGTTGGTGCTATGCCTAAGATAAGTGCCCAGATGGTACAAACCGTACTGTTAAATTTGGTGCCTGAAAATCCACAGCACAACCAGACACAGCATCACTAGAACCTCACCATCAAATTATTTAGTGTCATAACTAAGACACTCGTTGAGGGGGGGGTATTACAGAAGTGCAGTCAGTGTATTCTACAACCCCAGCCGACTGGACAAACCTGTAGTCAAGATTGAACCTCTAGATAATATCATTTAGAAGTTCTTAAACTAAATACCTATATCCATTACGCCATGTGCCCTGCAGGATAATTTAAAGAAAAATATTCTTCTCCTTTAAAAGAAAGAAAAAAAAAAGCCACAAACATTGAGCAGTGAAAGGTGCCTCTGGTAGTGTAATGGTTAGCTAACTAGGCTAGCAAAACTTCACAAGTGAATTCGAGTCTCATTGGGTGCCCCATACATACGGCCTTTTTCCACTTCTAAGTAAAAAGCTTCAGTGATGTAAAAATTATTTTGGGCCATAAGTTTCTCGAATGTAAGCATCTTATTTTTTTTCTTTAAATTCAAGGGAAGTAACTCTATGACACCGAATGAATTACCTTCCTTGAAAACTCGAAGGTTTTGCTTAAGGGTGACATTGTCCAGTATCTTCAAAGGAAAAAAAAGGAAAAACAAAACTTCTTTGTAAAAGTACATGGCAAATGATTTTTACGCTAAAAATCCATTGCCAGGGAAATTATTTCACATGCATTTTTATTGAATTGGACAACGATTTTTTACTGTAAAAATGCATTGGGAACTATTTTTGCTATAAAAAAAGAAATGATTTTATTACAATAATCCTTTTACAATGATTTTTATTACAAAGATAAAGTGGATAATGAAAATAGGTATGCATTCATATGGATTTAATGATAAAAAAAAGACATTGTAAATAATTTCTATATTGTAGAAATGTATTTTATTCTATGAATTGTGTTGACAGTGACTTTTGTTATTGAAATAAATTAATCAGGGTTTTTTGAGGGTGGGTGATTCTAAAATTTCAATTGATTTTTATAATCAAAATTTAAAAACAATATTTTTAAAAACTATTCTTTTCCGACTGATACTCAATTTAATTCATGGAAATTCCTTATAACAAGATGGAGTAACTAAATCGTTGGGGATTCATTTATGAACAGTACTATACTAAAATTATTAATGTTAGAATAGATATCTTTTTGTTTTTTTACCACTAACATTGAGAAACCAATCAGAATTTTAATCATTTCAGTTAAAACAGGAAAAAAAAATTTTTTCCATGGCACCTAACGATTTAAGGGAAGTAGTTTGTTACACCAAATGAATTATCTCTCTTAAAAACTCAGAGAAATTGCAAATTTTGTTTGAAGACTATATTAAAAGGTATGTCCATTCATAAGATCTGTAGTACACGAATTAACCAAGAGAGAAACAGAAAAGTTGTTGACCTGAGGAATGGTCACTGTTTAAGTTAAGATATTTAGAATTGGATTGTTTGGGGATTTAAACTTCAATGCAGTATCCAACAAAATCCAGAAAATCTTTGGTAATTCTGCTTCAGTTTTCAACTTCACTATGCAAATCTGCTTTCTCTACTCAACAAATATTAGGACAAAGACAAGAGAAAATTTGAAAATTGTTGACAAAGAAATGAGAATTGCTTTATCAGCAATATGATCCAATTTTATGAGAATCTGTAACATACCACCAACAAGGTTTAAATCACCTGTTGATATTAATTAAAAGAACAGCAGATTTAGAGTTTAAGTGAAATTTTTACTATTTCCGTACATACATTGTCAAAGGTTTTGGTGTTTGACAACATTTATCTGAGCTTGTGGTCCTGTTTGTTGCATTTTGTTTATAATCAAAGTGTAATATCTGTTTTCTTATATCAATCAAACATACCATTCTCTTTTGATGAGTGTTGCATACATTCAAGCATAGGTAGGTAGGGGGAAGAGGCCACAAAAAGGTTGGGAAACAACTGTTTAGACTTTCAATTTGATGTGTTGATTGCCAATTGAAACAATTCTTAAACTATGAAATATTCCTAAAGTCTATGTTTAGGATGAGTGTGCATAGCTGAGTGTATCTATATATAACAGAAATTGATGCATAAGTGGAAAGTTTACTTGCGTGAGAGAGAGTTCAAGTTCTATGTATTCATTGAGGTCTTCTGTCACTGGCATAAACAATTTTAACTCTAAACCACTGTCCAAACTCACATTATTCTATGAATATTTCGCCTTTATTCTACCCTCAATCCAAAATGTGTGTTCCAACCAACCAGAAATAAAATCATCCGAGCAAACTATCTTTGACTACACCCATACACTGCCTTTTTTAATTCTGCATGTTTCTAATTGATACTCACGATTAAATCTTTCAATCTAATACACTTTTAAATACCTCAACTTGAACCCTAATCCCCATCACTAACCCAATGCATCAACCTTGTTTTGATTATCTCCCCAGCTCTAATGCTGCCTTGAATATCCCATCCCATCTTCTACCCTGCATTGAATATTCCCCTTCCAACTTTCATCCTGTTTTGATTATCCAACCCTGTCTTGAACATACTTATTCCTAAAAAGAATAATTTTAATTACCAATCCCTAAATCAAACTCTTCAAGCTAATTACCTAAACTCTAACTGAGCACTAAAGCCAATCCCTAACACCTGCCTCTAATAATTCTTTCTATTCCTACCTCCATCCTGGAACCTTAACCATAAATCTAAATTCTGAACCCAACCTAAAACCTATCCAACTTAGATATATATTTATAAATTGAATTACCATGATCAGAAAATTCTGCGAGCACGGCATAAAAAACACAGATCCACCTGACAGCTGTTTTGATCTTATTAGGTCTCATCAGCAGTGTATACCGTGATCCCCACCCCCACTGGGAACCAAACCAGCAACCGCACAATGCAGAATCAAAATTCTACTTGCCCAGTCGGCTGGGGCTGTAGAATACACCGACTGCTTCTCTGCAGAGGGGTAAGACCCCCCCAACGAGTGTCCTGGGTATGACACTAAACAATCTGATGGTGAGATTCCAGCAGTGCTGGAGCTTTGGGGAATGCGGAATACCCCTTCATTGCCATCGCTCCCAGGTCCACTCTGGCCCGGAGTGGTAGCACCTGATAAGGGTCTTATCTATGGGTTAAATAGAACTAAACCGTGCTTCTTTCACTATACTGATTTTTGCATTTAAACTGCATATTTATGCTAAACTGAATTGTTTAAAATAGAACTGTTTTGACATTGGAACTGCGGACTAGTGCTGAACTGAATTGCTCGAAATAGAACTGTTTTTGATGTCTAAACTGTGTACTTATGCTGAACTGAATTATCTGAAATAAAATTGTTTGACATTTAAATCTGTGTATTGCCCTGTCAGCTGGGGCTGTAGAATACACTGACTGCACCTCTGCAGAGGGGTAAGACCCCCCCCTAACGAGTGTCCTGGATATGACACTAAACAATCTGATGGTGAGGTTCCAGCAGTGCTGGAGCTTTGGGGAATGCGGAGTACCCCTTCATTGCCATCGCTCCCAGGTCCACTCTGGCCCAGAGTGGTAGCACCTGATAGGGCCCTATCTATGGGTTAAATAGAACTAACAGCATACTTATGCTAAAATGAATTGAGTAAACTGAATAGCTTAAAATAGAAACGTTTTTGACAATTAAACCGTACTTACCCATAAACTGCGTGCTTATGCTTAACTGAATTATTTCAAATAGAACTGATTTTTGACATTAAAACTGTATTTACACTGAACTGAATTATTACATATAACTACTTAAATAGTTTGAAATGGAAATGTTTTTGACAATTAAACTGTGTACTTATACAAAACTGAACTGTTTTCAATAGAACAGATTATTTACATAAAAATGGATTTGGCATTGAATAACCTACAAAGGTTGCCATACAAACAAACCAACCAACCAACCAATCAAAATTCTACCACTGAGCTACAGATCTTTATCACACAATTCCAAATCAACCAGTCATCGTAAATGCATGGCCAATTAACCTGATGTGTTTTGTATTTACATCCATACTCTTACAGTGGATATGGTCACCTTCAGGGCTACGGCTTCCCAAGTGGATTGGAGATACACATCTACATAATCATAACCTCATGGGCAAGGAAATAGATGTATATTTTTTATTTTTTTAGAGAGAGGAATTCAATTTATACTATCCAAGTTTATTTTGAGAAGATATCTAATAAGACACTGGTGTTTAATCACAGTCATTTCATTACGATTCTCACCTTTTTCTGTTGATATGGGTAAGGAGGAAAATTAAACAAAGACTGACAATTACACAAGTAAACACCCTCAAAAATTTTCCACATCTCCAAGGTATTCAGTTTTCTGTCATCTAAAAGCAGGAAGGAATGAATGCTAACACTTAAAATGGGGAACTAAAAAAAAATAGGGGAAATTTACTTTCATACACAAGTTAAGTTGACCTTTGTCACAAAATGAAAAGCCAAAATCTATTCTAACTTACCTGGAGTGGGTCCACTCAAATTTTCAAAAGCCCAAGGTCCTTTTCTAGGTTACTAAGTTCCACATTGAATACTGAATTAGCTCATCTTACTTGACACAAACTCACAAGACTCACCTTTTGCTGAGTCTCTTTCTCTCAATCCCAATTATCACTTTTAGCTGATGTCTAAAGAATTGGATTAGGAGCTGAAGTGAAAAAGAGTCACCTCTGTGAATTCCTTTCCTCCCCGCCACATCATTGTCTATATCATGACTCTCATAATTCCAAGTAAGCACTGAAAGTTTCATTCTATCAGCAGTACTACATTGTTGCAAACACAAGAGGCTTTCAGGAGTGAAAACAGATCCCACAACCTATGGGATCCCTAGGAACCCAAACAAACCTGAACAGACCTCTTTCTAGACTGTACAGAATGGTAGATAGGAGAGGAAGCCCTGAAAGTTGGCAAAGGATGGGAAGAGGGAAGATTTGCAAAAGACACATTATGACCATCCCCTTTAAAGGAGGGTTTCTGTTTGACCAGCTTAGATGTAACCACAACTTTTTCCAAGATCTTCAACCAATTCATCTCCAACTAAAGTTTGGGACCAATTCAGGTATATGAAACCAATTGTAAACTGGCAAACTTCTTACAGTTAATTTTAGTCACCTATCACTGTTTCATACAATCAAATTTCTTTGTCAATCTTGCCATTGCTCTTCACAAGCAAACTGACATTGTCAGGTAGAATACTTTGCCGAGATGAATGAGTTAGCTAAACCTAACAAAGGACTGGATTCCCCCTCAATTTATGCAGGAAAAGTTCTCACACAGGAACATGTAGCAAGGGCAATAATGAACACCCTTTATAATATGATCAAGACAAGACAAAAGAGTCTAGCTTTATTCCATTTATTCCCCTCATAGCCCTAAGATACGCATACAAAAAGATACAGCTGTGAAAGTTCAGCTTGAATTCAGCCACAATCTCCAGAAAACAATGGTCAACCCTATCAAAGGCTTTTGGACTGATCTAAATGGACCAGTGTAGTATCCTCATTGACTTTCTCTAAGAAAATGTGTACCAAATCAAAACCGTTTTGAACAATCCTGCTCTTTACAGCACAAGTGTGCTCAGGAGCAATCAGATTAGGCAAGACATCTGCAAACCACAACCTTTGCCAAAATCTTCAGGGTTCAACATCGCTGGAGACTAGATCCCTGCCTCATCCAGCTGATGTAAATAATAGCTAGCAAGAGTACAAATATAAACAGCCTCAAGTGTACTTTGTAGGGAATCTCATTGGTGCCTGGAGGTTTGCCCATTCCAAACTTCTTTAATACTTTCCGAATGTCTTTTGTCATGGGCTCCGTGCACCTAGCCACTTTGATATCTTCAAGACAAGGGAAGTTGACCAAATTAGAATCAAGTTCAAACCAAGTTCCCTTGAGAAAAGTGCCAGTAATAGGATCAAAATTTCTTGTGCCTTTATAGGCGGTTTAGAGTCATCCATCTAGCAATATGTTGATAAACAGCATTGCCAAGTTCCTATGCGGCTATATTCATTGCCATTCTTTTAAGCCTAGACTTAACTAGTAGGGGTTAGTCTTTCTTATTGAGGAAGGTCAGCTCCACCTCAACCGAGTTTCTATACCATCTCTCGATTGGAAAGTCCACTCTAATATAGATTATAATGTCCTCCTCATTGCAAATGGCAAGGCCAAATCTTTGAATTTCCAGTGGTCAGCCAACCTATGTTCTGTTTAAGCTAAACTATAAAAGCTTAGGCTACCGAAAATTTTTATATCAAATTCATCTACTCAATCAATGTAGCTAAAAAGCTGCCTCAAGTTCAAGCAATCCCAAGTATATACTACTCTATCTGGATGCTCACTTCAAAATTTATTGACAAGATCGAGCTTGTCTATAATTTTGTGAAAGTATTTCGCACTTAAGTACTAGTGTCCCAGTCTATCTTGGGATCAAAGATCGCATTCCAATCACCCACTAAAACTTTCCTAGAATTTAGCAGTTTCATATGGATAGCAAAATACATCACCCATACCATAAATGCAGGTTCTCACAAAAACAAGTGAAGTGAAATGAACAACTAGATTTTACTGAATTATACTAATAAAGCCTCAGTGAATTACAGGTTTGGATCTTTGGTAGAAAAGTTCCTACTCTATATCCATTTACTTAGTGTTCCAGAGGTTAACATTTACTGTATTTGACGGTGTATAAGACGCACCCCAATTTCAGCAGGGCAAATCAAGAAAAAGGAAATCACTAATATTAAACATGATGAAATTAATATAATGAATATTATCAATCATAAAACTTTTAATCTGCATAACAGCATTTTAAATAATGACAATAGGTATGAGAAAGTTTCTCTAAAGTCTAAGCTAATAGAAGTTGCCAGGTAGCTAATTTCAGATGACTATCGCAAATTTTAAATCTACATATGGCATATGAGATGCAGGGAAATTTTAAAAGATATTTTTAGTAAAAAAGTGCACCTTATATGCCATCAATATGGTAAGTAAATGTTATGAAGGTAAGCACTCTCAAAATTCATCTTTTACCAAATAAAATAGCATATAAAGATAATCTAATGTTTTTTTGAGTTTTTTTCACTTCAAACTGTGAAAATTGATTGCAAACCAACAGAACAGAGTGTTTAAATTATTTCTTTCCTCACATATTTTGAGACATATCTGGAAATACATAAAATTAGAAACTTCAAACTTAGGTCAACAACTAATACCATCTCCTCATCAACATAAATTCTATTACTGCATTTGAACAGTTTTTATTAGGTCATGGGGTCAAAGCAAGAAAGGATGATTTTCATCAGATCAGTGTTCATTGCCAATGGAATTGCCCCCTGCTAATTTCATCTATCCTCAATAAGTAGCATAGTAAACATAAATTAGTGCTTATTAGTTTACTGAAGATCTGATGAGATCCAAGGATTCAATTGCATATTTTTGTATTATCTATTGCAAAAGCAACAATAGGATTGTAGTCTATGAGGATAAAAGCAGACTTTGTGATGTTCACATGTTTCTTCCTTCTATCTTTCTTTTCTCCTCTCTGTCCTTCAGGTGATACTTTCTTTCTGCTGTTTGTTCATTATTTCTACCAATATGTTTGCTTGACTCTTAACCAGAAGCAGTCACCAACTGATTCTGCCATTAACTTATGTAACCATTTTCATTACCTACAATTCTTTCCTTTTTCCCCACCCATTATAACTCTGAGTAAGACAGTGTGATGGAGACATCTTGGCTACCATGTGCAATTGCTCATTATGTAACCCCATGCTGAGATCATTGCAGATGCCAATCAAGGTTTACTAAACTTGAGACTGCATCACAAGAGAAAACAAAGAACTGGATTTGCTCACAGATGGGAGTGTATGTCAAATTGAAACCATATTTTAGTTCTTCTTCCACCCCCACATGTGCAGTGCAAATTCTAACTTGCCACTGCTTGGTTTTCAGACTTGACATGACATGGATCCTAGTGTCACTTTCTCCTAGTTGGATCTCTCTCACCAACTGACTACACCTGTGTGTGTATATATATATATATATATATGGGAGTAAATCTTTCCCTACTTCCTGATCTAGGCCACCCATAGATTTGAAATAAAAATATTGCCAGACTGTATTTCACCTGAACATCCTTAATAAAAAGAAAAAAAAGAATGTTAAATTGAATTCTCAAGTTGCAGCTTGAGCAGTCTTCTCAACCTTATCTGACCATCTCCACTTAGACTAGGAGAAGCTAATGAGTAGTCACCACACAAACACTC
This sequence comes from Sepioteuthis lessoniana, assembly GCA_963585895.1. Classification (NCBI taxonomy): domain Eukaryota; kingdom Metazoa; phylum Mollusca; class Cephalopoda; order Myopsida; family Loliginidae; genus Sepioteuthis; species Sepioteuthis lessoniana. The sequence continues at coordinate 132,974,352 of OY757910.1, forward strand.
ATCCATGCCCAAAACACACATACTCAACATATGCTTAAACTTATTGTAGATACATAACTATGCACATATGTACACACAAATACATACCAAAGCCTACTCCTGTGAACTGTGATATTCATATATATGCACACACATCCATCCAAAGCACATACTCAACATAAGCTTATACACCCACTCACAAATATGCTTGTATACATATATATATATATATATATATATATATATATATACACACAGTTAACGTAGATGCTTTTTTAAATATATATATATATATATAAATATATATACATACACACACACAACCACATGGTCAACTCACATATATAACTCTATATACTATGAAAGTTCCATTCTGTAACTACAGGTAACATCAAATGATTGAGAATTTCCTTTTCTTTCATTTAAAAAAAAAAAAAAAGCTCCCCACTCATATTTAAGACCACTTTCACATGATGTAATCATGTGTCCATGCTTGGCGTGTCTCTCTTTGGGATTTTGGTATTGATATCAATACCTTTCCATCTAAGTTTTTAAGGCTTATCTTCATGAGATGAATGCACTTTATGTCCACAATATGTTGTGGCATCCTATGAACCATAAATTTGGTGATTGCACACTAATCATAATTCCTATCCACCATTGTGTTGGATATGCTTTTGGTAGTTTCACCAAAACTTTTTAACCAATTTGTACTGCTGTGGCCCACTCCCTCTTTATTATTTGGTGATTTATCTCTCAGATGTCTCCATTAGTAAGGAGAGACCTTTGGGGAACTGTCTCTTTCATCTGTTCAACTTTGGTTTGGTTGGTTGTTTTTTATGGCATATCAACCTTTGTAGGTTATTTAATGCCAAATCCATTTTTATGAAAATAGTTCTATTTCAAACCATTCAGTTTAGCATAGGTATGTAGTTTAAACGTAAGTACAGATTAATTGCCAAAAACAATTCTATTTCAAGCACTTTAGTTTAGTCAAACAATTCAGTTTAGCATAAGTATGCCATTAGTTCTATCTAATCCATAGATAGGGCCCTATCACGTGCTACCACGCTGGACCAGAGTTGACCTGGGAGCAATGGCAATGAAGGGGTGCTCTGCATTCCCCAAAGCCCCAGTAGTACTGGAATCTCATCATCAGATTGTTTAGTGTCATATCAGGACATTCATTGGGGGTGGGGATCTTACCCCTCTGCAGAGGTGCAGTCGGTGTATTCTACAGTCCCAGCCGACTGGGCAATGTTCAACCTTGGGTACTATATCGTACTAAAACATTGCTTCCACAGAGATATCCCTCTTTTTGCTGCTATAGACTTTTTGGTCCAATGCTTTCAATCCAAAATCCCATTTCCACCTGGCCTGTATACAGCCCTGAAATATCTTCTAATATTCCACTTCTCAAGCCTGATTTGGAGGAATTCCGATTGAAACACCATGTCCATCATAACCTCTTCTACTTGTCCTTGTTCAAGAAATACTTCAAGCTCTTCTAAAACTATTGTCACTGTCTCCACTCACAACTCCTTCCATACTGTAAGTCGTCCAGGTCCACAATCTGCCATTGTTAAGTATGTCCCTCCACGATAGTGAATTATGTTGATGGCCAACTTTGTGTAGTTCCAATTTCACCAGGGAGAAGGGGTTGTGCTCACTGGGGCCAGGATCAATCACCTGGCATCGAACACAGTTTTTGACCACCCTTTTGACCTCCTCTCTTTAGGCCTATTAGATACAATGTTCTGTCCACTGCCATATGGGGCATACAGTGTAATTCCTTCAGTTCTGTGCTTCCTATACATCACACTGCAACTGCTCCCTCTTCTTGGACGGTCAGCCAACTCTCTTTTTATTCATGTCAGTGAATCTGCTTTATTTCTTTCTGAAAGTATCAACACTGCACTCAGCTTCAAAATCAAACTTGGTCAGTAGTTCTCCCAGTATTCAGTTAGTGCAGTTTGATGCGGCATATGTCATTGATTTTCCATGGTGAGAAACAGATCATGTTTCTCATGATCCCAGCCATAACTCAAATGGTGATTTTGATAAAATAGTTAGAAAAAGGGATAAGGAGTCAACTAAATTAGCCACATTTTACTTAGTTTCTATTTTCCTTTAGAGGTCTTATGTTTATTTTTTCCTCCTAGCCCACACTCCCTTATTGTAAATATCACTCATTCATTGTTTTGTTTTTTTTTGTTTGTTTTTCTATTGGGTTTTAAGTAGAGTAGATCATAGAAAGTTTGGAGGTATTTTGGTTTAAGTAGGTTGCATGAATGATAACTACTCATCCCTTTTTCTTTCTTTCCTCAATTTGTTCATTTCTTCAGTCAATATGCTTGCTCGACACTTGACCAAAAAAAGTCAACAACTGATTCTGCCATTGATTTACATAGCCACTTTTGCTACTCACAATTCTTTGTTTTTTCCCTACCCATTATAACTCTACATATGGCAGGTAACATCCATTTAAATGATGTAGAACTTTCTTTTCTTTCATTCAACCCACAGATTTATATATTCTAAAACTGAAAATCACCCTCTCTTGCATAAATAGCTCCTCATGACCTTTTTTCATTCTGTGGAATTTACACCTTTTAAAAATACCTAAAAAAAAAACAAAAAACAAAAAAACCTGCAACTCACTTTTTTAACATGTTATATCAATGTAATAAACTGCTTAACAATAAGCTAGTGTTAGGATTTCAGTCATGCCTCTAACAAAAATGACCAAGTCAAACCTTTTAGTTCTTGGTTGTTAAGTTTTCATTTTATTTATTACTTTGGTTAGACAGAGAATGAAAAGTTGGAAGAAAGATATCTTCTTCAGTCATCTTACCATCTTTGATCACATCTGCTGACTGGTATTATCCTGTCTGGATGATAGCTCCTCTTCATCTAAATCAGCTTGCAGGGTCATCAGTTGATCTCTCTCTCTCTCTCTCTCCCTCTCTCTCTCTCTCTCTCGTCAAACAAAAAGAAAGAAAAATGTTTTCAGACAATGTCAGTTCTTCCTTTAAAATTTTTAATTTCAGAGTAATGCCAAAGAGGAGTTATTCTAAAAAAAATTAATTAATTAATTTATGCTACTAGCAGAGGTAATTCTTCTGCCTAGAGGTTAAGGAAGTGTACAGTTTAAGGATAATCAAGTATTCTTATTCAATACAAATAATTAGCAAACAGATCTATTTGATCTTTAGATGGAAACTTAATAGGTACCACCATTCCAGCACAGTGGACCTGAGTGTAATGACAATGAAGGGGTGCCTCACACCACATTTTGAAGGGGAGGCCTTACCTCTCTGTAGGAGATACAGTCAGCATATTGTAAGCCCCATTGACAAGGTGTTTTAAATATCTATTTTGACAAACATTTAAGTTTTAAGTAAGAGTGAATGAAGGTATCTTAAAGTGTGTGGGTAACCTACTTATAATATGCATCTATATGCAAATACTTAAGAACTAAAAAGATTTTCTTTTTTATTCTGAAAACCAATCTATTTTCAGGGATAATGTACCATTTTAGTGAAGCCACTCATTATTTATATCAAATAAAGAAGATCACATACCGACAGCTGTCATTTACAAAACCGATTGTAACATATGAAAACAAATAATTACCCCTCCTGAAAGCTTTGGAGTCTTTCACATGTCAAGCTGAGAGTTCAATAAAAGCTTACTAAAGAAATATGCATCTAATCAGTATAATTTAAAGGTAAGATGCATTCAAATTAAGAGACTTAGAAAGAGAAGAGTCTGATTTTGATTTATATTTTGTCTCTCTGGCAGGAGACTGGGCTGATTCCCGGAGGTACTGCAATACCAGGCCAACCCGGGACAAAGGCGGAGCAAGCCCAGAGCTCTTCGCCTTGTACCAAAAATCAGTTTAATATCGTAGTCCCCATATCGGAGACGTATTAGATATTAAGCTAAGAACAGATACTACACTTTGATCTTAGCCAAAAAGCCTTTCTTGTCAAGGTCTAATTTTTTTAGGTAAGCGTTAAAAAGAAAAGTTACGATTAACATAAAAACGTAATTATAAAAATCTATTGCAAAAGATTTTAACAACATTTCATCTAAAAGACTTTTACTTTCTATTTGAAAAAAAGCAAACTCCAAGTCATTCATTTTTAAATCAATGTATCCAAACATTAAAAATATATTAAAGATAAACGAAGTTTCGTGTTTACTGTGTATTGTGCATATGGCAGCATTCAAAATAGTCCCAGCCGACAACGCGTTACAAGTCTTGATATTTAATTCTCAAGACAAATAAAAATCAACCATGATAAATTATTTGGGTTCAAATAATTGATGAATAAATTCCCGTAAAAATATTTATCTAAAAAAAAAAAAAAAAAATCATTTTTCTGGTTTATTCCACTATCCGGCTCAAGGTCAAATTTTGTTTTGTTTCCCTTTAACTACCGAAGAAAAACAAAACAAAACAAAAACAGAACTAATAAAGTAATCTAGTCAGGTAAGCAAAGATTAATAAATAAAATGTCATTAAAATCAAACACTAACTTGAACTACAACATTAAAATTCGGATTTTATAAAAATTTTGGTTGAATAATGTTTAATTTAAATAAAAACATTGAAAATAAAAACATTGAAAATAAAAACCTCGTCGTGTTAAATATAAATTACAATTTGTTTAAAGGTCTGGAAATCGGACAGTTAAAAAGACAAAGGAGCTAGAGTTTTTTTTGTTTTGTTTTTTTTTTTTTTCTTCCCCTCGCCTGTGCAAGAGACAAAGTAATGAAAAGAGATTATTTTTAAAGAGAGCACCCTATTTTGTGACTAATATATAAAGTTTTAATTTTGTTTGCAAAGAAGAAAAAGTTTCATAAAAATATATTTCCGAACTTTAGTTTTTAATTCAATCTGTAATCTCAGTACAATATGTCATTGAGATTGCAGATTGAATAATGAATAATTTACTTCGATTAAGTAGTATTTCTACGATTGATCATCACAACTATTTCAGAAAACATGATTTAAAACTAAAAATTTAACTTGTCTTAAAAAGTTAAGTTTATTAACATTTCATTTAATATAGAAATATTAAATAACCTAATTTTTCAAAATTAAATCCCTTTGTTCAGGTTTATTGCGATCAGTTTTGTACTTTAAGTAACAGCCTTATGGCTCATCTGATAAAGACGTTTTCAGCTTACATGAATGGAAGCTCCTCGCTTAAACATATCTTTAAAAAAAAATCTAATATAAATTTCAGAGTTTTATTACAATTCATGACTGTAAGATGATTTAATTAGATAAACAAAGTTCAACAAGATACTAAATGAAGATTAAATTTATAACATTTAATTTTCATAATATTAACAAAAAGTTATTAGGAACGGATCAGCAGCAAAGTTTATTTCAAGTAGAAAACAGATTGCTTTAGGAATTTTTTTTTCCTAAGTATGTTCATTTAACAATAGTTTCTGAAATGGATTAAATAAGTGAAATTGAGTCATTGGAGGTTTGTTTAATGTTTTTTAAAAACACACTTTCGAGAACGAGATCAAAAACTGACCAAACTGATAATTACTGAATGTGCAAATTTATTGCAGCTTAAGTTTTTCACATGAGAGTAATCAAATATGATCCAAAAATGATCTTAAAATAATTAGTAAATTAATATACCAGTTGGCTAAATAGATATCAATTCATTTGTTATACGTATTTTTATTTTTTATGTAGAACTGTTGCTCGACTAACATTAAATAGTTCTGATTGCATAGATATGATCCAGTGTCTGCGGTTATTTAATCTAAAATAAAATGGCTATTCTGACTTTCCAACATATTGCTTTTGATAGCCTATTCTCTGTGGGGTTAAGGGGACTGGGAATACATCAGTATGAAAATGTACGAATATGAAAAAGCAACAGATCTTCAGAGGATGATTTTGCCAACGTTAAAAAACAAACTTTTAACTATAAATAAAACCATCCTCTGAAGACCTTTTTTTTTTTAAATTATGTATGTAACATTTAACTAATATGATAGGGTTAGGATTAATGTATAAATGCTACAGCCTTTTCCTCTTCAAAAAAGACCAACCCACAAAAAACAAAAACAAAATAAAACAAAAAAAAACAGATTACAGAATTTCCCCTTTCACACAAATATCTAAAAATAAAAATAATCTTCCCCTTTGGAAGTAAAACGAAAAAGAATAAAAAATAAAATAATTCGACCAGTCTGGTTTGGTTTTATGGCATATCAATTATGCCTAATCATGTTTATCCATATATATTAAATATATATTATCTGTAAACACAATTTGTTGATAATATTTTTAAATGAACCTGAGATCATTTATTTCTTGCACATGGTTAAATGATTTCAAGTATTGCTATATAACAGTCACAATTTAACATCAGTCATTTGTTTGCATTTAAATAGATATACATGATATGAAATATATTAGTTTGTCGGTAATTTCATTTTTAAATGAAAACTAAATTGTTTGCGCACTAGAATTGCTATTGTTTCTAGATAGTTGAATGGTTTCAATTATTGCTACCTAACACTTATAATTCTATTCAATAATTATCATTTGTTTGCACACAGTGAAGTGGTTATGATTATTCTATTCAACATTACTCATTCGTTTGCACACAGTTAAATGATCAAGTAGTTCTATTTGACTCATAGATAGGACCCTATCAGGTGTTACCACTCTGGACTAGAATGGACCTGGGAGCGATGGCAATGAAGGGGTACTCCGCATTCCACAATGCTTCAGCATTACTGGAGTCTGGCCATCAGACTGTTTAGTGTAATATCTAGGACAATCATTGAGGGGAGGTGCGTCTTAACCCCTCTGCAGAAATGCAGTCGGTGTATTCTACAACCCCAGCCAACTGGGCTATTAACCTGTCTGGTACTTGTCTTTTACAATGCGAACTCTTCCAGAAATAGGTTATCTTTTTACATAGAAAGAAAATGTCAAAGTAAAACCCCGTATAAAATGTAAACTCCCTGCCCACTCCCGAAAAAAAAAAGCGGTATGATTGGTTGGTTGGCTTTTATGGCAAATCCACCTTTGTAAGTTAATTAACACCAAATCCATTTTAATACAAATAATCAGTTCTATTTCAAACAATTCAGTTTAGCATGAATACACAGTTTAATTGTCAAAAACATTTCTATTTCAAGCTATTCAATTTATTCAAACAGTTCTTATTCAAACAATTCAGTTTAACGTAAGTATGCAGTTTAGTTCTATCTAACATATAGATAGGCCCTATCAAGTGCTACCATTCCGGGCCAGAGTGGACCTGGAAGCAATGGCAATGAAGGGGTGCTCCGCATTCCCCAAAACCCCAGTATCACTGGAACCTCACCATCAGATTATTTAGTGTCATATCCAGGACACTCGTTAGAGGGGTCTTCTGCAGTCGGTGTATTCTACAGCCCTAGCCGACTGTGCAAGTGGTGAGTATAAGGGGCTAATTAGTTCAAATCACAAAAAAATTTATGGGAAAACTTCTTTCCTGGTAAACTTGAATGGGTGCCCCATTTAACTACTAATAATCCTTTGTAAATTTGATGCATAAATGAGACCCAAACAGGTACTATAAATTCAGATTGGAGTGGGCCTGGGAGTAACGGCCATGAAAGGATATTCCACATTCCCCCAAACTCCAAAACTGGAGCTTCACCATCAGGTGTAGTGTAGTGTCATACCCAAAATTATTGTTGGGGGTGGGACTATTACTCCTTTGAAAAGATGCAGTCAGTGTATATTACAGCCCCAACTGATGGCGCAGTATTTGTTTTTGTGTTCTTGAGTATTCTACCTGATAATTACTTCTGGAAGATTATTGGTTGGGTTTCATGGCATATCAACCTTTGTAAGTTATTTAATGCCAAATTCTGTTTATACACATATGAAACCAAAGATTTCTTAACAAATACTTCAGTAGATAATATTTTAAATGAGCCAGAGCTCATAAGTTTGCCCACAATTAAATGGTTTCAAGTATTGCTATATAATACTAAGAATTCAATTTAACATCAGCAATTTATTTGACACAGTTAAATGGTTATACATACAATGTGTAAGCAAATTGTTTGTGCGTTTGGTTAGGTTTCATGTCATATCAAACATTGTAGGTTGTTTAATGTCGAATCTTCTTCATGCATATACATTAAATACATATAATTTGTAAACATTTTGGCAATAGCATTTTTAAACAAGCCCAAACTCATTTTTCTTCAGTTAAATGATTTCAAGTATTTCTATCTAATACAAATCATTCTATTTACTTTTAATCATTTGTTTGCACACAGTTAAATAGTTTTGAGTATTGTCAAGTAGCAGTAACAATTCAACATCAGTCATTTATGTAAACACACATTTAAATAGATATACATAATATGTAAAAGATTAGTTTTTTGGTAATTTCATTGTAACTTTTTAAGTGGATGGTTCGTAAGTAACATTTAAAAGAGATTGAGCTCATCTCTTTGCATAGAGTTAAATGGTTTCAAGTATTGTAGTCTTTTGTTATATCTTCTAGAGTGAGGTTGGCAACTATGTGGTCTGTGTCACTATTCATACTTTCTATACAATAGGATCTTTGCAGAGATTTTGTCATTCCCTGAGCATTGCATTGTTTATTCATTCTTATAGGTGACTTTGTTCTTGATGTTGAAGGAACTGTATTGAATTTGCCTGAGGGCAGTTTGAATGCACTTCCTGGTCTTTCATTGTTCACTTTGGTGTTCATCTGTATTTTGGTCAATGGGAGCTAGTGGGTTGTGTTTAAGTTGTTCCAGCTTTTTGGGAGACAGGTTGTTTAGTCTGTCTTACACAGTTTTTGGTGGATGGATTGGATGAGATTTTGCACTTTTATGAGTGGTTTGTGTTTGAATGGTAGATACTGTGTGTTGTTGCTTAGACTATCTCACATTGGATTTCTCTTCATTTTTAACTTCTTGTTGAGTTTGTGGTTGCTGAAATTTGGCCAAGTGTATTTTTTTTCAGGTGATCCTGAAACTTTGGCCAATCATTTGGTTCTAACTGGATCCTTTTTCTCCACAAGAGCTCTGTATTCATTTTCTTGGTTGATTGGATCCACTCTCCATGCAACAGAAGCATGTTTTCTCCCATAAAGGACCCTACTGTTTTCCTTGCTTTCTGGAGGGACACATTCGTCTAGGGTTTTACTTCAAGTATTTCCTTTTTTTTTATCAATATCACAAGATCTTGCATAAGCCGGGTGGCCTTGTTGGCAGTTAGAACATCTAATTTCTTTTAAGCAATTTTCTGCCATGTGGTCCAGATCCTTTTCATTGCACTTGGCACATGTCTGTTGTCCTCTGCAGGCTTTCATGTGGTGTCCATATTTTTGCCATTTGAAGCACCTCAGGAGTATAGGGACATACATCTCAACCTTCTCAAGATAATAATCGATCTTCACCTCCAAGGGAGTATGGAGCTGATTAAATGTCAGGATGTAGCTGTTGGTCTGGATTTGTTTTTCGCTTTTTCAAATGGAGATTCTTCTGATGTTTGTCACTCCCTGTTTTCCAAGCGCTACTGTCATCCTCTGCTATAGGCAAGGGCAACTTCCTACTGCTGATAACTTCTTTGGATGTGTTCAGTCTTTCGTGTGGAAAATTTTCATTTTAAGGATGTTTTCTGCTTGCCTCCAGCTGTTTACCTAGACAAGCAAGTTTCCATTACTTGGTTATTTTCACATTTTGTGTAGCTCTAGTTGATAATACCTTTTCTATTAGAAAAGGGGAGAATTAGGCAAGGCAGACCTCCCCCAAAGATTCAATGACAATGAATCTGAGGAAGTAAGCTGCTTCATTATCTGAGTCTGATACAGATAAATTTCTTTGTTTTTTTGTGAGAAGACACCATAAGTGATATTTATTTTTTGCTGGCTCTGTGCTCCACCACACAAGGAGCAAACTCATTCACTTTGGTTGAGACGGGCATACACGGCCAGTATACTTGAGCTAGGAGTAGGTTTTTGAGCCATTGCCAATTTCAGGTTTTCATCAATGATCAAATTCCTATTCTCTCAACACAATTGACCCTCAGCCATCACCTTCTAGCACCTAAAAGATAAGGGTTGGGAATTTGCTGCAAGTACAGATTGAAAAGTATGGCCAGGATAAAACATATAGATGCTAGGGCTTTACACAATCAGCTATTTGATTGGGTTGGACCTATCCAACCACCCGTCTAGCTCAGTAAGGTCCAAAGTGGTGTGTTGTAAGTGACTTGACCACTCGGATGTCGGGCTATGTACTACTCCACCACGAGGATCCCATCCTTAAGCATCAGAGATTGCCACCCATGGCAAACAGGTGGCTTCATTGGAGGAGTTTTACTCCTCTGCAGAGGTGCAGTCAGCATATTGTACAGCCCCAGCTGAGAGGATAATCATTTGTTGAGTCAAATTGGTTGGTTGGGTTTTATGGCATACCAACACTTGTAGGTTAATACCAAATCCTGTTTATACATATATATTAAATATATGATTTGTAAATGCATATTTTGTAGATAACATCTTTAAAAGAGTCAGAGGTTGTTTGTTTGCACACAGTTATATGGTTTCAAGTATTCATATGTAACACTACCAATTTAATTTAATATCAGTTAATTGTTTGTGCGTAGTTAAATGGATATACATGCATGGTTTGTAGATCAGTCCACCACTTAAAAAAATAAATAAATAAATAAAAATTTGTTTACACACAAGAATTGATATTGTTTGCACACAGTTAAATGGTTTCAATTATTGCTAACACTAATAATTCTATTAATATTAATATTTTGTGTGCACACAGTGAGGTGGTTACAAGAATTGCTGTTTACCACTGATAAATTTTTTTGACACAATTCATTCATTTGCACACAAAGGGTTTCAAGTATTGCTAAGTAATACCCAATAATTCAATTTCTGCACAGAGTTAAACAGTTTTAAGTATTCCACATGAATAGTTTTATTTACACTGTTGAATAGTCCAAGTATTGCAATGTAACACTAATGATTCAATTTAATATCATTTGTTTGTACACAGTTAAATGATCAAACAGTTCTATTTGACCACCCCGGGTCAGAATGAACCCAATAGTAATGGCAATGAATGAGTATTCCATATTCCCCAAAGCTTCAAGACACTTGTTGGGGGTGTGGTGGAGTCTTTTCTCGCTGCAGAGATGCAGTTGGTGTATTCTACATCTCCAGCCGACTAGGAATTATATCAAGCTCAGTGATATTGTTAGTTACATCGTATGTAATGGTTGGTTTCTTTGTTCAATGGCATGTCAACTTTCGTAGGTTATTTAAAGTCATCCTATATAAATACAAGTATATCAACAAATTTGTAGTACAATATTAAGTAGCAATATACTTCCCGGCCTTGGCTGGGCCAGATGGTGTATCGAAATCAGTGGCAGATTCAAGGCCGAAAGGCCCCCAGTTTTGACTGAGCCATCTTCAGGTGGGCAAACTGCAACATTGACACCTTTGTCCCTTATGTATAGCACTAGACCTTGCTGTCTAGTTTAAGCTATAACCCGGCATTCCTGTCCGGACCCAGATTTGGGCCCAAGAAACAGCTTGGCTCATTAGGCCCACATTGCATTGAATGGGTCAATGAGCAGCACAGGCCAGCAGGGTTCGAGCCTCGGCTCCTGCCCGATCTTCCCTCCCCAAAATCCCCACTATAATTGGCCTTCGGGTCATTGACCTTGTGTCAAGCCCTGTCTGATGGGAGGCAGTGGCAAATACAATACTTCCCTGGCATTATGTCGGCAGGGAGAGAATTGAAAGCTTGGTCTCAGGGGGCGTTCTCACCACCCAGGCTTTACAGAGTTAAGTTCATAGCTAGATGCCCCAAAAGGATAAAGCCGACAGGGCCAAGAATTTTTAGGGTACTTATGCAGCTATGTTACCGCAAAAAAAAACGAATCGGAATATGTCGAAACGCCTAGCTAATCAAATTTAAGATAAAATAATTCAATCAATTTGTTTACTAAGTTACAAACAAGTGTAAGCATGAATTTATCGCAGCTAAGCGAAAATCTACAATGTGCAGAAATGGTGATCCAATTCTGCCGAGAAAAAAAATCTTATTGGTAAAATTAAAAGTTGCCGGGTATGTGAGCATCCTTGCCACCTAAAAAAATGTGGAAAAGTTATGCCTGGAGATGCCGTAACACCAAATGCAGGACCTGGATTATTATTAAATTGTTCGGTGAAAGTACAGAATAGTTACAAAACACCCCCCTCCCCATGGTAAGAATGGATTTCTAAATTAACACGTTATTACTTCTGCACAGTACAATAAGTGCATAAATACGAAAAAAAATTATTTAAAAAGACAAAAAAATGATACCCCCCACCCCACAAGATAATATAAAAATTCAAACTATTTTTTCATATTGAAAATTACCATACATTGACTGTTGATTTATTCTTTTTTTTTCCTGAAAACGTTTGTAACATTATCCATTAATAATTGTCTTTCTTTTTCTTTTTTTTTTTGAGGGGGGGTCTTCATGTGTTTTGTCAACAAATTAGTTGACTTATTTTATCGTCTACTTGCTTAAATTTCGTTCCGGAATATTCCGATTCTTTCCGTTATCGGCCCGGAAACGCTCGGGTAAGTTCGGCTTTTTTGCGGTAACATAGATGCATAAGTACCATTTTTTGGACCAGCCGAGTATGAGTCTTGATTTGTGCGTAGCTCCCCACTGTAAAATGGTCTTGTGTCCCTTGGTGGGAAGTCAGTTAAATACTCATATTAAGAGGCGGAATCATGGAAGTCGAGATCGTTTATTTAGCAAAAATATATTGGTCGAAGGGAAGGTTTTTCAAGACAAATCTGATTGGTATACATTTTTACAGCTTTTCTCCAGACAACTATACTATAAAGCAAACGTTTTTCTTTGGGTAGGGGTGACGCAAATTTTTGTTCATGAGTTTGATATATCTCTATCCGGCAATATTTAGTTTTGTGTTTAACATTATTCATAAATTTTAATGAAATATGTTTCCGTTAAATTAATGTGAGCCGAAAATCTTAAGACTTATTTTTGATTGGGCATTTATATGAACTTTGAGTTTTGAAATATTTTAAAATTTAAGTTAGTTTCTGACCAAATACCACCCTTTTTTCCTCACTTTAACCCCATATTCTTTAAAAGCGTGAATATATTTTTTATTGGCCCAACGAGAGAAAAGTAAATATTATAAAATGAATAGGTCCATAAGTAAATTTGGTTGTTAAGATTTTTATAACTTTGCTTTATAGTCGTCTTCTATTGTGAATAAAAGAAAAAAAATTCAAAGAAAATTAATAAATAAAATCTCATAGATAAATTCAAACCTATATTTATCAGTCAGAACCTAACGTCTTTCTCACCCAGAGAACCAGACTTCACCCCCAAACTGCCTCACATTCAAGTAAGAAATGTAAATACAACCATGAAAATGATATATCTATACATAGATACTAACACAGTAAATTCTTGTAAACATATACAAGGAAATGAAAATCACCTGTAGAGGCCCAAAAGGTTTTCATGAACAATTAAGACATTCACAGACGACTATATTCTGGAAATGAAAACAATCATAACCCGATCAAAATAACCGCTACTATGAAAGTCAAAAAGACTGCCCTAACCATAATAGTCACTTTTCGGAGGTTAATAAAGTCGAAACACTTTTAGTGCAAAGTTATAAAAAATAAAAACTGTAAATACCTATTCACTTTTTTTTTTTTTTTTTTTTTTTTTTTTTTTTGTTAAAAGTTATTTGTAAATTGACTTGTTTTGAACAGAAAACTTAAATCTTCATTCAGTTAAATATTACAAAGTATTCAGACAAATATTTTATTTGATTTTTATATCAACAGTCAGTAAAGAATATATCTAAAAAAAAAAAAAAATTCATACTCCTTGAAAGACATTTACTAAACGCCAAATTATTACGAAAAACAAATTAAAGTCTTAGCTCTTTCATGAATATAGGATTAAAAACAAGAGCATTCAGATTATTTAACATTAATCTTCGCTACTGACAAGTGAGAAAAGTCTTAAAAGACAATTAAAAAATCCATGACGTCACATAACTCCTCCTGTTACAAAAAAAATCATTCGGCTTAAATGGCTTTTGAAAATACATTACTTTTTCTTTAACATTAATTTCGCTTCTTGTTTACATCTTTAAGCGTAAGCTTCAAACCAAAATTCAACATTTGTTTTTAAATGCTCGATAGATTAAATTTTATCAATATATATTCTTATAAATAACTACCAGAGAAAAATATTAAAATAAATTTTAAAATAAATTTCAATAGTGTAAAATTTTACATTACGGTAAGATCAAGCAAAACTGTGGTTTAAAAATAAATTAATTGTTAAAAAAATATATACAGATTACACTTAATGATAAACTTGATTTTTTTTTCTGGTGTCACAGTGATAAAGAAAAAACAATCAAAATAATCATCAAGCGTATTACTTTGCTTTTAGAGAAGAATACATTAAAGTGAATATGTGGTTTGAAAGACTAAAATTGCTGGAAAGAAACCTCGTATGGCAGCCATGTTGTTTAGTTAATTTCCTAAAAATGAACTTCTAAGACAAAGATTCCTAAATGAAATTTTTTGGCAGTAACTTTTGGATCTAAAAGTTTGTTTTTACAATAAATAAAAATAATATAATATATATAATAATAGAACTGAATTGTTCAGTGTATTTTCTTTTTGATGAAAATGCTGGTCTTTTTTGGTGGCCAAAATGATTTGGTTATGTGTTTGTGCCTTGCTTCCTGTCTATACACGATCTATGAATTTTCCGTTGTTAATTTTAACCGCTCTTTCCACACCTTGTGAGGGGGCAGGTAAATTTGAAAATTTTAATTCTGCTCCATTCAGTAGAGATTCTAGGAATTCATTCCTTGAAAAAAACCTCTGCAAATGTAGGTTCACAAACACCACTTAGTGAGAGGTCAAAACAAAGTTGATCAATTTGCGACTTGCAACTCATCTTATAACCTCTCATTGCCACTTCTCCATGATCTCAATGTATATTCTATTGGTGGTAAAGTGTGCATATCAAGTATTGGATTTTAAAAAATCAAGTGAAGATTCATAAAAAGGATTATCCTCTGGTTGGCCCCATTAATCCTGATCGGAATTAAAACCACGTAGTCGTATTTGCTTTAAGTTTTGTAAATCAACAATTGGAATTAAGAGTCACCTGAAAGCTCATGAACAAGAATTAATTATGTGATTTGGCATCGCCAAACACAGATGATTCCGCCTTCCACCCGCTGAATGTTCTGCTCGTCGGAAATATCCTGAGATTACGAGAAATTATCCACTATCTGCCCACAAGCGTTTTTTAGCTCTAGACAACGAATCACGCGCTAATCAGAGTCGCCGGTTAGCAAGTAGACGAATGCCACTGCACAATTTAATAAGTAAAAAAGTCGACTCCCAGAAACAGTACAAACACGGCTTTTTAAAAACAACATTTAGTATATATAAAAAATGACGTTCAAAGTTTTTACATTCAAAGTTCTCACATGAACGATAAATTCTGTTAGAGCCCGTCAGTTACAAGCACAAAGCTTAGTCTATCTTCTGTCTTCTATACTCAGGGCAGTTTGGTACAAGGCAATCTTAAATGGCAGTTATGTTTGTTTTTCACAGCGTCGTATTTGGATGGCTTTCTCACTTTCTCTACTCAGGGCTTTTTGGTACAAGGAAATCTTACGACGGTTATATTTCTTTTTTTTTCACATCGTCGTTTTTAGACGGTTTTCTTAACTCAGGGCTGTTTGGTACAAGGTAAATAAAACTCAGGTCATTGGGAGCTACACACCGCACCCCTTTCTACCTTCTCACCTGGTCTGTATGCAGGTCTGTACTATAGGGGGGCATGTTGTTTTGGTTGATTGTTATTTGAAAAAGCATCTGAAGTAAATATGTGTGAAACGACGCGTACAAAAAGAACATATTAAACAAAGCAGTACAAACAAATTCAAATTTATATATCAACAATACATTCAATGAAATATTTCAAAACATTACTAGTGTTCTAATAAAAGTATGTAAGTAAATTGGCGACTGTAGTCGAGGGCGACCAGAAGGCTCCCTTTTCAATAGCTACTACACCAAGGTGTAGGGGAGGGCATTACTCCTTTCCCTAGATTTTTCTAATACTGTTCGTTAAATATTCCTCTGTATGTGTGTGTGTGTGTGTGTGTGTGACTAACACTAATACTACAAAAAGGACTATTTAACAAAAGTGTCCTATACGTGTTGACTAAGTATTTCTACTGTTTGTTTCTGTCTGTGGTTTGACAAAATTTCTGTGTTTGAGGCTAGAAAAAGTCTCACCGAAAGAGTATAACAAGAAAGATAATGGTTGCAGACAGTATACATTTTCGTAGCGGTTGACTGCTGGAAGTCAAATGTAAAAAAGAGGAAGAGTGTGTTGACTCTGTTAGTCGAAATGGAGAGAGTGAGAGTGTTCTCTCTGAAAGTTATAATGGAAAAGAGTTGGAAGATGAGAATATTCATAGAAATTTTTGTCATGCAGTTGGCTCCAAAAACGCGGGACAAAATTGAAGTTGCGGACGTAGTTGTTAGCACTAACCACGTGGTTTTCCTAGCCAATAGGTCCCCGAGACTGATTAGTTTACCGACGTCTGCCATCTTTGTTTCGGGAACAAGTAGCATAACGGCCATTTTAAAATATAGGAGTGTAAATACAATAGTACTCGTTCTATTCTTGTTCTCGATCTCCTTTATTACTATTATTCCCGTTAATTTATGCGTACTCGTAACTGGGTTTGGGTCGACCTACCGGTGACTTCAAAAAACTACCAACCTTCGGCTAAATTTCACGCCGAATTCCACTTCTAAATTTAGCTTAAAAAATCGCTTTGAAACCATAACAATAAATTTTAGCTGTCAACGCTTTGTTTTTAAAATTCCCTTTGTTATCAACCTAACTCAGCCCTTATGACAACTTGCTCTCTAATCAAAGATTTTGCGAATTCTTTTTCATAAAAAACAATTCCAGTGATAAAACAAAACATGTTTTTTTCCTACACTACCCTTCGAAAATCCATTGCGTTATTACACATTCGTAATGTATTTCTCTATTCTTCTAAAATCCACTTTGAGTTCTTTTTTTTTTCTATTAACTTTTAACTCAAGACAACACATCAAGTCATTTCAGAATTTAATAAAGATGGATGACCGCGACCAGTCACATTTAACTGTGCCATGCAAATAGACGCAGTTATGGAGTTCAAAATATCAATTAATTCAAATTAGAATAATTATTGTTTATTGTCTAAGAACTACCTAAAACTACTAGTGATAAATTACAAAAATTCTATCGGGTATTCGCTTGGTTACTTTAGGACCCCCCCCCCTCTTTAGAGGTACCAGTTACTTGTTACAATATCAGTTTCTCCCTAAAGGTACCTATGCCCCCACCTTTTCTGTATACATGTCCATCAACTAAACTTTGACCCTCCCTAGGACATGTCTTCTAAACAAATACTAAATCTTCAAAAGTGTCTTGAATCGCAAAAACTGCAATGAAATGAAATCATTGTATATTTGTAAAAAAAAAATTATTTTTTTTAATACAGTAGATACATTTTAATTGAGAGTATTAGTCTAATTTATTGCAATTCATTAATGGTTTAAAATATCTGAAAATTCTTTATTTTTTTCCACATGGAAATTGAAGTGTATTTCAACAACTTGTCAGAATTGTCTTTCATTCCCAGAATTCAACAACACGAAAGAAATTCATTAGATGCAGACGTCACTAGCAGACATGTTTTTTTTTTTCTTCTGATAGATGACCAAATCAATTGACTGAACTTTTGCTGGTCTAATAAATCGGTGCATATCCATCAGTGAAGAAGAAATTTACTTCAATTTAACGCATTGAAATAATTACAGCCCATTAGACATTTCTGAACCGCCAAAGACAAAGTTAAATTGCTAAGTCACTCAGATCATCATCAAGCAACTTTCAGCTGTCTACAATGAAATAATTTATTTTTCAAAAATAAAGCTATTCGAAATTTTCATCGTAAGAAAATGTAAGTATTTTGACTTAATTTTACAGTTCTCTTTTCTCCCGAATATTTTTGTAAAGAAAACATTAATGGAAATAAAGTAATATTTTAAAAACAACAAAAAAGAAAACACAATGGAAGTTTTTATCTTTTAGAAAATAATAGATAAACATAAATTAAATCAAATGACTTTAAATTTTCTTTGAAAATCAGTTTAAAAAGCATGGCATTTAAATTTAAACAAAAACCCATGAAGCATGAAAATTACTTTTGTTGTTAGTTTTTCTTTTCTTTCCAAATTAAATTATCCGTAACGAATAAATTTGAAACCGGGTAGATTTTATTTAAAGTAACAAAATTGATTTATTCATAGATTTTAAAAGATGAAAACTTCAATGAGTGACAATTTTTAAAAGTATATTTGATTTTGATAGATGAGTAATTACAGAAAAACTAAAAAGAACCAAATCACCTAAAGGTAAATCACAAAAATATCGACAAAATTTACGAAAATTTCATTAAAATCTTTTTTGTTTTTCCTGATGTTATTGTTATATTTGTATTCGCTGGTGAGATTAAATTTTAAAAGTTTTATTTATTTATTTATTTACTCTAGTATTAATTGTTATATTTTCTGGTATATTAATGCACACGGTAATTAGTGACTTCCAGTCTCATTGTGTGCCCCTTTTTCCTGGCCTTGTGCCACAAATAAGCAAAGCTTAATAACTAGTTCCTATTGATATTAACTGTGAGCACTTCTCGTACTCCCATAATGTACTGGTTTGTAAAATAGACTAGCAAACCATTCATAGTTACTTCAAGCCTCAGCAGATGCCTCAAACTTCTGGGTGTGCCACAAATAATCTAAGCTTATTAAATAACTATTTTCCTGTCTATTGCTAAGGGTTAAACATGAAAATGTTTTTATCGATTGAGGATTAATATTTCCTTTTTTTCTTATTACTGTCATTATTTTTTAATGTTTAAAAATATATTAAAATATATATACATAAAAATAATAATAGTTAATAGCAATAAGAATTAAAATTTAAAAAGGAAACTTCATTGGCCTGATGAATAGAGTATTTGCCAATGGTCCCGGAGACCGGGGTTCAATCCCAGGTTGAGTCATACTTAATGCCACCTTGCTAAACACTCAGCATTATAAGGTAAGGATTAATGTAAAGTGGAGCAATCCAGGGAATGGAGTAGCGACCTCCTCTACACCTCTGTGTAGTAGCTATCGAAAAGGGAGCCTTTGGGTCATCTTCGCTAACTTTACTTACTATCACTTGTTCTCTGGGAACGGCTAGTAGTTTGTAACAACATGAAATGTCTGATAGCTAGTGAGACAATTCTTCGAACTAATTAAACAACTGTCGGCAACAGATAAATTATTACTCACATGGTAGGCTCCCATAAATAAACACTCCACTGTTACCTCAATAAAATGCTTGGCAATAAGCACCATACGTTAAAAAAACAAAAAAAGCTTTGATCCCGAGTAATGCCTCTCAGACAAAATGCTTTGCTTTTCTAAAAGGACCTGACAATTTTCTTGAAGAAATCTTTATTTATGACCCCCAACTCCGTTAAGAAAAACCAAAAGAACATTGAATGGAAAATATACCTGCTGGATCTGAGTAAAAATCCACAGGATTATAATCTACTAAACTCAGAGACATCTTGTTTTATTTTTCTTCCAAGAGATGAAGTAAACAAACAAATAAATTGATTGTTTTTTAACAGATGTCAGGAAATTATATAAGGATGAGAGTGACTGACTTAACAAATGTTTGTGAAGCAATAAATTGCATCGAGAATGACACTTTGTCGAGCTTTTCGAAAATAAAGTAAAAATGTTGATTAGGAAAATGGCTTACTTCTTTAGAAGTTAAGAAAGAGAAAAACATGTATTGTTTCCAAACAATTGCTTTTTCAGCTTTAATTTGCTTTTTCCCTCCATTTTTGGCCTTATGCCTTGTTTGTAAAAGCTATTACAATAATGTCCTAAAAGAAAAGATAAAGCTTGGGAAAAAAAATTAGAATTCTACCTTGTGTGGAAAATAGTCATAATGCATTAAGAACAATTAATCTGAAAACCTGGAAGAAAATCAAAAATAGGGAAAAAAAAAAAATTTTGTATTTTTTATATTTGTATTTGCTGGTGAGATGAAATTTTTTTAAAGAATTTGTTTATTTATTTTCTTACTCCGGTGTCAATGGTTACATTTTCTCGTTTATTTATGCAGACGTTATTTAGTGAATTCCATTCTCACCGTGTGCCTCATACTTTTGGCCTTGTCACAACTAAGCTAAACTTATTAAATAACTATTTTCTATTGATAGTAACAGTGAGCACCTTCCGCACTCCCGTAGTGTACTGTTTTTTTAAATAGACTAGCAAATCATAGTAGTAAAAATAATGAAATAATAACAATAGCTTATAGCAATTAGAATTAAAATTTAATAAAGAAACTTACTGTCTCTTGGAAAGGGCACTCGTTTATAATAGCATAAAATATCTGCTGATAGCTAGTGTGACAACTCTTAGAATTAATTAAAGGTCTGTAAGCAAAAAATAAATTATCAGTCACTTGGTAGGCTCCCATAAATAAACGCTCATCCCTTACCCGAATAAAATGCTAGACAATTAGCATTTACGGTCGAAGAAAAATCCTTTGATCTCGTTTGATGCCTATCAAACAAAATGCTTTGCTTTTCTGAAAAGACCAGACAATTGTCTGAAAGAAATGAACATTTTATTCCCTTCTGTCACTGGTCCTTGTATCTTTGACTTGACTTTCTTTGAGTTTTGCAAAGTCAGTTTCGTTTCGAATTCTGAAATGTAAACGTTGAAAAAAAAAATTAAGTCATAGGATTTAAAATTGAAAATAGCCATGCATGATTTAAGATATTAATCTGCGGGATTATTATCCACTTAAAGACTTTGTGAGTACAAGACAAAAGTTTCTCAAATATTTTAAAAACTGAAAAAAAAAAAAAAAAAAAAAAAAACGAAACAAATCAAAACAATTCACCTCTGTGAACCTTTCATTGTACAATAACTATTTACAAGTCCCTATTCGGTTTTTACATAAACATATATTTATGTATTTACTAATACTTTTAATGTTTGTGTTTATTTTTATTGTTTTACAATTTTGTCAAAAGCCTAATGATTCTTATATTCTAATTAACTCTTGAATAAATATTGACTATATTGTATGAGAAGGATTGTTAGCGGCGATTATATATCTGAATCCGTTTAATATAAAATGTATTTATAGTTGAGAGATATCGAATTAAAATTCCGATAACCAAACAAATCTGCTAGAGAATAAGGTTAAAGAAACTGGTCGGTAAATACTTTCAAAATGTATTAATCTTTTTTTATTTAGTGATATTATGATGGTTGTTTTCTAAATTGATGGAATCATTTCATATTTTCAAAGATTTTACATATTACATTGATAAAACCTTCGTTTGATGATAAATATGTTAATATTTCCGGTTGTTTTCTATTTGGTACCATTCTTTACTAACATCCAACTTGGATAATAATAATTTTATGTCCTTAGATTTTACTATTATATCATCCCTAATTTTTACTATTCTCATAAGTTTCCTGTGACGGATGAAACTATTCCAAAAAATGATTAGATTGAAAAAGTATTGTTCATACACTTATTGTTTCCGTTGGTGTGTTTGTCAATTCACCTGTCTTATGTTTTTACTCTATGTGCCTTTTCGTGAATTTTTTGAATTTACATTTTTGAATAATACTTTTCAATTTTATTTTCATATTCCAATTTTTCATTTGCTTCCATGTTTTCAGATTGTTTTTGCTTTGTTAAAGTATTATGACACTTTTCCATAATAGGTAGAATTCTACATTTTTCCAAGCTTTATCTTTTCTTTTAGGAAATTATTGTAAAAGCTTTTACAAATGTGGTGGAAAAAGGCAAATTAAAGCTGAAGAAGCAATAGGGACAAATGAATATAAGACCAACACATATCTATAACCTGTTAGAAATAAATATTCCTTCAATATAATTTTACAATTTAAAACAAAACTAATTATAAAATTTAAATAAATAAATAAAATAAATAAAACTTCTCGCAAGTCTTAAATTTTATGAATAATTAAAAGGACGTTTTTTATTGGTTGAGAATAAAAAGCTGTTTTTGTGCATATATTAATTTTATAAATCAATAAGCAGACGATCTTTAGAAGACGCTGTCAACAAAAAACTTTTCAAAATGAAAAGACAGCTCTTTTAAAAGACGTCGCTTCAATTAACCAACGTTTCACACACACAAAAAAAAGGAATCAAACCGGAGTCAACTATTCTTTGATAAGAGAACATGAAAACCTAAGGTAAGTGTTAATTTAATTGTGCTTTTGTTTGGGTTTATATATGTATATAAATACTTGAATATGTGCAATTGAAAACTGACTTAGCTACGTGTTCACTTTTCTTCTAAAACGTTTACAAATAAAAGTAAGTATTACGTTGGTTATAATATAATTTACTAATATACCTAGCATTGTTCAGAATTCAAATGTTTTTCCACTTTTTTTAAATACTGAAGAAGAAAGCCATCTGCCTTAACAACATTTTTTAATTTATTTTCGAATAGCTTCACAAAATGTCCTTCTCGATGACATTTTTGCTTCACGAATATTTAAGTCAGTCACTCTCGTGCTTATATAATTTCCTGAAATTTGTAAAAAAGCAAAAATAAAATCTCATGTAGAACTGAAACACTTATTAACCTCTAAACAAATGTCAACTCTTTAAAACAAAGTGTCTTGAATCGGCAAAAAACTGTAAAGAAATGAAATTGTTTATTAATTTTTTTTCAATACAGTAGACACATTTTAATTACGAAAGAGTATTAGTTGAAATTATGATAACTCATTAATGGTTTAAAATATCTGAAAATTCTTTATTTTTTCCACACGGAAATATATCAATGTTGACTAAACCTAACTACATCACAACTTCCACACAAATGGGTGGTTTTTAATCTTATTCCCTCATTATGTTGGTATGTATCATTATTATTTCTGATAATCTCTCTATTTTCTATATCACTCACTGATTATTGATCAATCTAACTCATTACCTATCTCATTATCTACAGGTTCGATAACAACTTGTCAGAATTGTCTATTCATTCCCAGAATTCCACAACATTTAAAAGCATTAAGAGAGAAATTCCTAAGAAGCAGACGAAACTTGCAGACATCTTGTTTTTTTATTTTTGTTTTTTTTTTTCCTTCAGAGAGATCAACGAAGTAATTGCCTGTATGTTTGCTGGTCAAATAAATCAAATCACATCCATCAGTGAAGAAGAAATTTACTTCAACTTAACGCATAGGAATAATTACAGCCTATTAGATAGTTTTAAATCGCCCAAGAAAAAATTAAATTGTGAAATCACTCGGATCATTAGGATATCAAGCATTTTTCAGCTGCTAACAAAGAAATAATTTAATCATTTATAATTTATTTTTCATTCTTAGTAAATGTAAGTATTTTTACTTAATTTTACCGTTTTCATTTCTTACGAATACAATATTTTGGAAAGAAAAGATTGATGGAAAATAAAGTAATATTTTTAATAACAACAACAACAAAAACATTTTTTATTTTTGAAAATGATAAATAAATGCGAATTAAATCAAGTTACTTAAACTTTTCTTTGAAAACCAATTTAAAGAATATGGTATGAAAATTTAAACAAAACAGTAAACATAAAATATTTTTTCACGTTGCTTGTAATTTTTCTTTTCTTTCCAAATTAAATCATTCATAAAGAACAAACTTTTATTCAGATTTATTCAGTGATTAATGAAAACTTAAAAAAAAAAACTGGCACAGGGTAAAACACACTAATAATAAAAAAAATAAATTTCCACCAAAGTTTTCAATAAAGAATTTTTTCCCTTAACTAGTGAGTTCGAGTCTCAGTGGGTACCCCATACTTCTGGCCTTGTCCCACAACTAAGCTTAGCTTTCAAAATAAGTATCTACTATAAATAACCGTGGGCACCTCCTGTTGTGTACGGGTTTGTAAAATAGTGAGCTTGAGTCTCAGTGGGTACCCCATACTTCTGGTCTTGTATATCTAATCTAAGCTGTTTAAGGGATGAACATAACTGTGTTTTTATCGATTGGGAATTAATATTACAGTTTTTTCTTGTTACATTAACTTAAAAGATGTATTGCAAAATCATTTTGTGTTATGACAACTTCCGTCTCTTTTGCTAAGCTTAATTATTTATTAAGCTTTATAAGTTGTAGCACAAAACCTGCTAGATCGAGCACCCAATGAGACTTGAACAGTTCTTCGAAGGCTTATCCCTCCTTTTTTCCCCTGCCTCATTTCACTGTTTTTTTCGTGTTACGTTATATCCTCCATTCAATAAGCTCTTGTTTTTTTTTCTTCTCTTTTATTAATTACTTATCTCTACGAATTGGTATACAAGTCTCATCGTTATTAAGCAAATCTAGACATGAATTAGTCCATCTTTCTATCCGAGAAGAATATTGAATATTCTCATGAATAGAAATTTGATTCAAAGTAAGTTAGTTTTTCATATGATCATAATTTGTGCTTCAAAAACAGTATGTTATAAAAATTTTGAGATTACCTTCAATTCTACTTATGAAGTCTCAGTAATAATGAAGTTTAATGTACGTAAGCATTTATATAATTCCTAAGGTAAATTAATATGCTAAGTTTACCAAAATTTGAAAAACAAAATGGAAAACAAAAAGTTGCTTTCGAATTAGAATTTAAAAAATCGTTTCTGTAAATAAAGATGTGTTCTTCCACCTAAAATGAACGCGAGGTAAGACTGGATATACGTGTGACAAGGCAACTTTTATTCTAAGAGAGAGAGAGAGTGTGTGTGTGTGTGCGTGTGCGCGCATGCATGTGTGTTTCTCAGTGTGAGAGAGAGGAGAAATAATATGAAATAGATTATGATGTGTCAAAACATTCAGTCACCCTGTCGACAGGGCTTAAAAATCCTTTTACTCTATTCCTTGCTGAATAATAAGCCCCCCCCACCCACCTCACAAATAAAAGGGGTGACCTGGATATAACATTAAAGTGCATCCGTTTGTGAGATTTCAGTTAATGGGAGTGTAGACTACTCCTTCGTTGACAGTCTACTCTGACTCAGAGCGGTATTACTTGTTTGACTTTCATCTATGTGTCATAGATTTATTTGAAAATTTTTTGTCTTAGATTGGAATACTTGATACCATGTAACGTTGTGTAAATTATTTGTATTAAGAATAGTTCCTTAAAGCTATAATTGCTTATTAAGGATTATTATTATTAGTTACTTGAAACAATATAACTCCAAACAGATGAATATTATTAATTAGGAATAGTTACTTGAAACCATGTAGTTGTGTATAAATTACTGGTATTAGACAGGAATATTTTTCATTGCACAACTGTGCAAATTATTTCTATTAGATAGAAATACTTGATATCATGTAACCATGTGGCAAAAAAAAACGCTTACAAAACAACCAAACATAAAATAGAAATATAATATTAGGCACAAGTTTTTCTGGGGTTCATGCATAAAATAACCTTAGACAGGTTGACATGCCATTAACACAAACCAATCAACCAAAACATTCGAGGAATCCTATGTTTCCAAGGAAAAAAAAATCTTAATAAATAAAATTACCTGTCTTGATGATAATGACAGAAATTGCCAAAGGAAAGCCACTTGCCAAAGAATTTAAATGTTTTTTTAAAAAAAAGAAAAGATTAAAGTATATCATAAAAATCTATTTTATACAAAAATACAATATTTTGCTATTAGTTAGTCAATGATATCCAGACAGATTTCTGATTAACTGAATCATTAATTATTGCTTATTAAGTAAACCTTTCACTTTTAAAATTCATTTTACTGCTACATTGGTGTTGATTGATAAAACTTGTATTATGCATGTAATTTATCAAGTATGCATTTAGATGTATTTTGATGAGAAAATAGACTTGCATTCTGTCTCAAATTAGATGGTGTCATAGGGTCTTACAATCATCATCTTGCTTCGGTTTATATGACAGATATTATGTGAAGAAGAAAGCAAAATCAATTCCAGTGGTTGGATAAATATTGATATCTTTGAAACATAGAAGCATGATATTGTATATTCACATTACACTCTAATGTTCATTATTAATTATAAATTCTTCATGTCTTCGACAGTGATTGACAAGCCAAAAAACAATGTAGTCACTCTTATGATCTCTCCCACAAGACAAGAGCCATAAGTTGCAACTGTCAGATTTAACAGTATCCCTTGAAAAATTGCTAAAATAGTTACTTGCTATGGCTGACTATTATATAACCCAAGAAGGGTGCTTTTAATGTTGAAGGTAGCATGATGTTTATGAAAATCTAATCGTCAGGCCCTCACAAGCACACACATAGCAATGTTTAGAATTAGAAAGATTTTCCCATTTGACAGCAATCTACTTAAGATACTGAATTACCTGGTTCATGTTACACACCATATTGACCAGAATGTAATTAAACATAAGCCATTACAGCATTTGATATCATATGTGAATATCAAGCCAAGGAAGGACTCTGAAAGTAAAATAAACAAGGACAAAACAATATTGATAGACACATCATGCACTGAATGTACAATGGGATTTGCAGAAAAAAAAAAAAACCTTCAGTAAACCAGTTTCTAAAGTCAAAGGCAAAAGAAAGCTGAACACAAGCATGAAATGTAGACAAGAATGGCAAGAGATTATTGTAGAACTAGTCCAAACAAGAGCAGTAGCTCATTCCTCAGATAATTGGGTAGCCTCAGTTGACTAAAAATCACAACACACGTGACAAGCAGCTCTTCCCCAGTATACCTCTAGTCAACTCGTTTGATCTATCAGTCAAAAAAAGCAGTCCACAAAGAACAACAACCACCCGCTCCTGCAGCTGCTGGCATGCTCTTTTATGCAAGTTCCGGCACATAGAAATTTACATGTATTGTAGATTTCTTCTCGTTTGAGATGAGATCGGCCCACTATAACTTCTGCCTCCAGAAGTGAACATATTTTCTAGTGCTTGACATGCAAGGCATAGTCTTATATGCTTTGATCCAGCTGGTAAGTTTCTTCTCTAGCTACAGAGATACATTATGGTGATCATGAAAGTTGGAAAATAAAAACTCAGTAGTGTAAGGTAAATACTCCAACACTGATACATAGACAATAAAAGAAGCAAAAATGTAAAATATTCAGCATGTAGATGACATGTAAGTATCCTATGTAATAAAGAAAAGCAAAAAATAATTATATATATATATATATATATATATAATAAAAAGGTTCAAACTGAAGACAATATAGAAATAAAATGTCTTTCTCACCTACTCTAAAAAAAGGAAATAAGATATTTATATTTCTTTAAAAAAGTGATTGATATTATACCTGTAGAAGATATAGCAACTGTATTTATAACCTGACCCTTAAAAAATTGGGGAGGACTGGACCAAATAATAATAATAATTTTGAAAAAGATATGTCAGTTTTCATTAACAGTAGTCAGTTAGGACTACTATCTACTTGAAATGTTTATCCTTCTGTACTACATAACCTAATTTTGCTTGACATTGTATATTTAGTTGCTATTTATTTATTCATTTGTTTTTATGCCTCATTGGCCATGTCTTCCATCATCTGACTTCAACCTTAAGATAAAGGAAAGACTCTTTGCACAGAAAATCTATATGCAGTTGCAAATCCGTTTATAAATTGAACTGATTATTCCCAAAAATGCCTTCTTGTGTTATTTTTCTTAGCATTTTTCTGAAATCATCCAATTTAATCTTTTGTCTACTCTATTGCTGTTTTTCATTATATTAGGCATTTTGTTTCAAAAATATATTAGCCAAGAAATTCCACTAATTTAATAGACTTAATTTTTAACATCTGTCTTGATAGTAAATTTAATTTGTGAGAAAAAATATTGAAAAAAATCTACCCCATAATTAGAAATTTCACAAATTATTTTGAAGGCTTTAATTAGATCACCTCTCATTATTCTTTTTAGTGATGAATGCTCATTTCTCTAATCCTGCTATAATTAATCCTTACCTGTTTTTTTTTATTATTATTTAGCTCATCTTTCTTTATTATTGCTCCAATCACAATGTTAAAATGCTGGGACCTGTGTACAGTAATCTATATAAGGTCATATTATGGCTTCATATATTTCTAAAACAAAATTTGCTTCCCTTGAAATGAAATTCACCATCTAGTTAATCATTCCATTTGCCCTTGATACAACCAAGAAAATATGAATGTCACCTTTAAATGAAGCATTAAAGTCAATTGTTACTTTGCATTCCTGGTTTACTTTTTGATTTCCTTGTTGCTTAATTTCTATTCAACAATGATGGCCCCAGTACTGAACCCTGAGGAACACTAGGGGTATATTCTGTGTTTCAGAATAATTGTTACCAATTTTGACTTTTATACTTCTATGTAATAAAAAATAACTTACAATATTTAATATTATTCTCAAACCACCTATTTTTTTCATTTTCCCTAGTAAACTATGAGATACTGTATAAAATGCCTTTATAAAATCTGAAAATATATTATCCTCAGATTCCCTTTCAATCTAATAATCACTACGTTCCAAAATTTTAGACAATGATGATTTACTATTAAAGAAACCTTCTTAATTATAACTTATATCATCCTTGATAAAATTTAATATGAAATATATAACTAATTTTCAGAAACCTTACACAAAGATATGTGGAACCCAGAATTTGTAATGTTTAGAAATACATAAGTATAGATAAGATACATAAAGAAAGAAAAAAAAGTTAATAAGAATTGAATTTGAATAAAGACACTTGCCATAACTTGTTCTCAATAAAATGCAAGAAAATTTGCACTATATGTCAAAGAAAAACTCTTTGATCTCGTGTGATGCCTATCAGACAAAAAAAAAATAGCTATTTGTTTAAAAAGGACGACAAATTATCTGAAATAAATCTTGATATATGACGACCTGTCATGGACCTTAAATCTTTGATTTTTTTTGGATTTTGCTAAGCAAGTTGTCTTGACTTTAGACATCTAAACCCCCCCCCCACCAAAAAAAAAAGAAAATGAAATACGAAAGACTTTAAATTTAAAATAGCCCTGCATGCTCTAAAATATAAATCCACAGGATTATAATAAGCCACTAAATGAATTTGTGAGTACAAGACAAAATTGTGTAAAACAAACTCATTTTAAAAACTAAAAAAGAACACATTCACCTCTGTCTGTGAACCTTTCATTGTAAAATAACTATTTATAATCCCTATTCTTTTTTTTCTCATATAAAACATATATTTACAATTTCTTTTATATTTGTTTGATTGTTTGTGGGTTTATTTTTATTGTTTTACATTTTTGTTAAAAGCCTAATGAGTCTAATGTTTTAATTTGTTCTTTTGAATAAATATTGACTTAATTGTATTAGGAGGATTGTTAGCTGTGATTATATATCTAACTCTGTTTATTATAAAATGTATTTCTTGTTGAGATATCAAAATAAAATTCTGATTACCAAACCCATCCTCTAGAGAATAAGGTAAAAGAAACTGGTCATTAAATACTTTCCAAATGTATTTTATTTCGTGGTATTCTGATTGCTTTTTTTCTAAATAGATGGAATCATTTTATTTTCTTAAACATTTTACATATTACATTGTGAAAACCTTCCTTTGATGATAAATATTTTAGGATTGTTATAGCAAAATACATCAAATCTTTTCTGATCCACCCACTTAACTCTTCACACACCTAACTACTAAAACACACAAAACACAGACCGACAGACATCAACACTGCAGAAGAAAATAACAGCTACCGGATGTTGACCCAACAAAGGCCAGTGTCAAACTGAGAAAATTGTGGCTTCTGCACGTAGACTCCATGCATAGTCTATTCAAATTCCCCAGAAAATTCTCATTAATAAAAGGTCTATTTTTCAACCAATCATTTTTTTTCTACAAATAGTATTGTCTGGAACACATAAATAGATCAAGCAGAGGTCACACAGGCAGTTGAATCCCAGGCTGTCGCTGAGAGCGTCACTCAACAACACTGTCAGACTAGATCAAAGCAAACAGATAAACGCCTGTCAGCAGGCTAGATATTTCATTTGCTTGTTTATTTTATTTATTCAATAAACAAAATAAACTAAATCTTCCTGTCAGTCTTATTTTTCTTGCAACCATAAGCTTGTATATAACAGGAGCTATTCTCTCTGGTACCATTAGCTTTATGTCTTTAGGTTGTCCTATTATTTCATCCATAATTTTTATTTTTACACTTCTCATAACAACTTTCCTGTTATAGATGAAACTCTTCCAAAGAATGATCAGATTGAAAAAATAATGCTCATACACCTGTTTCAATTGGTGTGTTTGTCAATTCACCTGTTTTATCAGGTTTTTACTCTACAAATGTTTTTGTGAATTTTTTGATTTTACATAATTGAATAATGCTTTACAATTTTATTTTCATATTCCAATTTTTCATTTGCTTCCCGGTTTTCAGATTGATTTGCTTAGTTAAAGTATTATGGCACTTTTCCATAATAGATAGAATTCTACATTTTTTCCCAAGCTTTATCTTTTCTTTTAAGAAATTATTGTAAAAGCTTTCGTAAAAATGGCACAAGGCCCAAAATGGGGTTTGGAGAGAAAAAATCAAATGAAAGCTGAATGAGCAATAGGGACAAAATAATATTAGACTAATACACTTCTATGGCCTAGCATTGTTCATAAACAATGTTTCAATATTTTTCCACTTTTTTAACTATTGAAGAATTAAGCCATCTTTCTTAAAAACATTTAATTTTATTTTTGAAATGCTCAACAAAATGTTTGCTCAATGAAAATATTGCTTGACAGATAATTGTTAAGTCAGTCACTCTCATCTTTATATAATTTCCTGAAATTGTTAAAAAATAAAATCTCTTTTAGAACTGAAATACTTAGTATTTTCTAAACAAATGTTATATCTTAACAGTTTTTGCAATTCAAGATACATAAGAAATGAAATCATTGTTTATTTGTAATTTTTGTTTTTACTATAGTAGTCACAGTCTAATTGAGGAAGAGTATTAGTTAAATTTATGGTAATCCATTAATGGTTTAAAATATCTGAAAATTCTTTAAATTTTTTCCACATGGAATTATCTCAAAGTTTACTAAATCTAATTACATTAGAAGATCCGTACAAATGGATAGTTTTTATCTTATTCACTCATTATGTAGGTATGTATCATTTTTAATTCTGAAAATCTTTCTTATTTATCCATATAACTCACTGATTATCAATCAATTTAACTCATTACTTATCTCATTATCTACAGGTTCGATAAAAACTTGTCAGAATTGTCTATTCATTCTTGGAATTCAATGACAACATCAAAAACATTGAGAAAGAAATACCTAAGAAGCAGATGAAACATGCTGACATTTTGTTTTTTTTTCTCTTCTGTGAGATTAACTAAACGACTGAAGTTTTGCTTGATTGGTACACATCTATCATTGAAGAAGAAATTTACTTCAACTTAATGCATTGAAATAATTACTGCCTATTAGATATTTCTGAATTGCCCAAGACAAAGTTAGATTGCAAAGTCACTCAAATCATCATCATGCAGAAGCATCTTTCAGCTGTTAACAATGAAAAAATACATTTTTTATTATAAGAAAATGTAAGTATTTTGACATAATTTTGGTTTTCTTTACTTATGAATACAATATTTTGAACAAAATGATTTATAGGAAATGAATTAATATTTTTGCTAACAACAAAATAAAAAAACCCACTAAATTTGTTATATTTTAGAAAATAGTAAAAGGACATGAATTAAATCAAGTCACTTGAACTTTTCTTTAAGCTTACTAAATAACTAGTTCATGTTCATAGTAACAGTGAACACCCACCATACTACTTTAGTGTTATGATTTTTAAAATAGACTAGCAAATCATTAATAGTCAGTTCAAGTCTCAGTGGGTTCCGTAAACTTCTGACCTTGTCCAACAAATTATCTTAGCTTAGTAAATAACAGATGATCCTACCTATTGCTTAAGGATTGAACATAATAGTGTTTTTATCAATTCATTTTTTTCTTCTTACAGTCATGTAAAGAAATTAGAGTAAAATTATTTTGTCATGAAAATATATGTGCCCAAATTTGAAATGTTCAGAAATATGTAAATATTTGTAAAATTATAATAGTAATAATAATGGCTAATAGCCATAAGAATTGAAATTTGATAAAGAAATTTGCTGTCACTTTTTGTCAAGGAAATGCCACTCTTTTATAAGAGCATGAAATATCTGATGATTGCTAAATGATTTTTCTTTGACTTTTGCTATGTCAGTTGCTTTTTTACTTGGGACATATAAATGTAGAGAAAAACTAAAAGTAAAAAAAAGATTTAACTTTGAATGGAAAATATCCCTGCTCGATCTGAATGTAAATCCACTGAATTATGATCCACTAAATGGACTTAATGTGTACAAGACAAAATTTCTAAAACCAGCTCATTTTAAAACTTAAAAAAAAAAACAATTAACTGTCTGTAAACACTTTCATTATAAGATAACTATTTAAATTTTTTTTCATAAAACTTTAAATATTTACAAATTCTTTAATTGGTGTTTGTTAGAGTAGTTATTTTCTTGTTTTGCATGCCCATCAGAGGCCTGATATTTCTAAAATTCTAATTTGTTCTTTTTGAATATATATTGACTTTAATGTATTAGGAGGATTGTTAGGCGCATTGATATCTCTGACAACATTTAAAGTAAAAGTATTTCTAGTTTAGAGATACGAAATAAAAATCCAATAACCAAATCATCCACTACAAACTTCCATACCTTTTGTTCCAGTTAATTATTCATTAAGCCGCAATAGATTGTGGCACAAAGCCTGATAGATGGAGCACCCAATGAAACTTAAACTTACTATTAATGGCATTTCTTTGAAGGCTTATCTCTCCTTTTTTTTCCTCTGTCTCATTTCATTGTTTTCTTCATGTTACATTTTATTCTCCATTCATTAAGGTCTGTTGTTTTCCTTCTATTTTAGGAATTACTTATCTCTACAAGTTGGTATACATGTCTCACAGTTATTAAGCAAACCTAGACATAAATTAGTCCATCTTTCAATTCTACTTATGAAATCTCACTCTTAATGAAGTTTAATGTGCATAAGCATTTATATGTTTCCTAAGGTAAAATAATATGCTAAGTTTACTGAAATGTGAAAAACAAAATAAGAAACAAAAGCGAAGACTATATAGGGTAAAATGCTATGCTGAAGATGAAACAAGTTCTAAAGTAAGAGTTGAAGAAAAGGAAAACAATTTGATATAGACACATGTAGAATTGAAGTTGTGTGTAAAGATGATTTCTTAATAATTTTAAGGAATATTTTTACCAGTTATGAGAAAATAAATGATAAAATACTTTAGCAATTGTTGCTTTTGAATTTGAATAAAAAATTGTTTTTGTCCATAAAGGGGTTCTTTCCCCTAAAATAAAGGTGAAGTAAAATGTGGATATTTGTGTGACTATGCAACTTTTATTCAGTACTATGAGAGCATACTTGTGTTTGTGTGTGTGAGAGAGTCTGTGTTCATGTGGGTGTGTTGGTGTCCGATGTGTGTATGTGAGAGAAGGAATAAAGGACAGTAGCTATATGAGAGGAAAGATTTTCCATTTCATTATTTTACTACTGTTTTTTCCTCTCTTGAAGCAATCATGCTGTTGATTGGGCTTAGAATTTGCTGACTCTATCCCCTCCTTAATTTTAAGACCCCTCCTCCGTAACACATCATCATCATAATAACAACATTAGCCAATGTGTAATGAATTCTTCTTAGTTTTTTCATATTATTTGTAGTTTTGGATGATTTTAGTTTTGGTAAAATATCTTTAATATATTATTATAGTTCTTACATCAAATAAAGAAGGATATATGCATATTTTGACTCAATAATAAAATTTACATTTTAAAGTCATTGTTTATTGTTAAACTAGACTATGTAGAAGATTTTCATGCCTCTCTAATGCATCATTAGAATTTGTGTGATGAAAAGTTTTCCCCTGAAAGACTGGCACACACACACACACACACACATGTACATAAATTCACAAATCTGCATGAAATGTAATTGTTATAATAATGTTTATGCCATTAAGAAGAAGAAAAATTAAAGATAATTTTCATATAAAGATTATCTCTGTACAACTTATAGAAGCAGAAATATTTGTCATAATGATAGTATGAATGTCATAACATGATCTAAGGTCCAAAGGAAGCAACCCAGTTCAACTCTTCCCTCTTCTCTATAAAGATAAACCAAGGATACCCTCTGGTTCCTACCGTCATACAACTGCCATGATTTTACCACATCTTTCCACAAGCTTGAAGTGGAAAAAATACACCACATAGTGTCAGAAGTGGAATTAATTAAAACACCCTTAATTGAACAAGGACTCTGGAGAACCAGAAAACAGTCTCAGAAAAAAACAACAAAAAAAAGCGTAAGTAACAAAATCATACAACACACACATTGTGATATTGAATTCTTGCATCAATAAACAAAACTTGTTCCTTTTACTTAAACAATAACGTGTGAGAATGGCAGACAAATCTCCAAAGATGGGACTGGATAAGTCCAGGAGACCTTCACAAAATATTCAAACAATTTAAATAAAAATGGGAGCTGATTTTGAAGGGCCCACGAGGAAAGTAAGACAAATGCTTCTTTGGATTGATGACAAGGGGCTGGAAATGTATAACACAGCCACCTTCAACTACCCTAAAGTTAGACTAAGGATCAACGCAGTCTTTGAAAAGCTGGAGACTACTGCAAACCCCAAAATAACCAAATTCTCATCAGGTACAACGTAAGAGGCCTAAAACAATGGAAAATGATAATAGAAGAATTTGTCACCAAAGAGAAAAAATTGGTCAAGGAGGCTAGGTACCCTGAAAAGATGAGACAAAATTGAGTTATTCACTGATGTTCAGTGTAGAAACTGATCTAGTTTGCTGAGATGCCATCAAGATAGGTGATACCCTCTCCTATAAACAAGTATACAACTTTTCAAAAATGGAGGAGAGTACCATAGCACAGATGGAGGTTCTATCCATAAACCCCAGGGACAAAACCCTCATCAACAAAATCAAATGCAGTCCTGGGCAAACAGCAATGATCAGATCCCCAAAGCATAACCCCACCTAAAACAAGAATCAGGCCAGTGAACAGCCAAATTTATCTGAAACAAGAGGCAAAGAATGTTACAGATATGGAAGAAACCACCAATAAATGTCCTGTGAGATCAGCACAGTGCAGGTACTGTAAGCATGCATAAAAAAAGCAGCAGCAACAACTTCATGAAGTCCGAGACCAGGAAGAATACCAGACAAACGAGGCTTTCTCACAGGAAGATGAACCAGAACAACCATCAAGCAGCATTGGGACAATAAGCTCAAGCAGCAAGTGTATACACTCATTTTCTAAATATACAGACACATGCATCTTAAGAGAAAATCAAATGCAGCTGCTACCCTTCAAACTAAAGATAAGGATAACCAATACTGAAGATATATGAGTGTTCAAGAATAACAAACATTGTGGCGACCGATCTAAAAATAATTCGTAAGAACAAAAGAATAAGAACAAGTTTGGACATCATAAAAACACCCCAAGCAGCCCTCTGTTCTTGGATGCAGGCAGACACAAGAACTAGAAATCATCTGTCAACTTAAATGAGATAAAAAGACAGCACAATAGGGCTGGAAACACTGAAGGAAAAGGAATTTATAGAAAAACACAAAATCTGCTTCAACATAGGATGTTTTCCAGGGAAGAAATATCAAATAAAAATGATAGAAAATCTCAGGCCTGTGATACACCCACCTCGATTAGTCCCTATACACATTCTCCCACTCTACAAATCAAAGTTGGCAAAAATGGAAAAGGAGGACATCATAGGCAAAGTTACAGGCCCAACAGATTTGTTAAACTCCATCATCTATCAGATAACCACAATCAACAATGGAACATCCAAAATCAGGCTATGTATGGACCCCCAGGAACCTGCACAAAAACATTTAAAGGGGACACTACCCTATCAAAACCTTAGATAGGCTACTATCATTACTACATGGAAAAATGTTTTAGTGTCGTTGACGTAAAAAAGAGATAGTGGCACCAAGAACTAGACTATCAGTCTAGCCTGCTATGCACCTTTAACATGCCATTTAAAAGATACAGATTAAAACGTTTACCATTTGGCTTAACTATATCCCACGACATATTCCAACAAAACCTGGATACAGTATTTTCCAGAATTAAAAATGTCATGGGTATAACGGATAATATCTTGGTAACAAGATCAACAGAAGAGGAACATGACACAGTCATGACCAAAGTCTTGAAAAGAACCAAGGAGAACAACATTTGATATTATCCTGATAAACTCCAATATAAACAAAAAAGAGTAAACCTCTATCACAGAACATGGCATATCACCCACAGAAGATAAGCTTCAAGCTATAAAGGACATTCAATCCCCTCAAAATGCAAAAGAACTTCACACACTGATGGGAAGGACTGCATACCTCAATAGGTTTTCAGTGAAACTATCACAAATGACTGCACCACTTTGAGAACTGATGAAAAAGAATGTGTACTTCTTATGGCAACAACAACATCAAGAAGCCCTGGAAGAAATAAAAACAGAACTCTGCAAGGCACAGATAATCAATTACTGTCATAGACCCCAATTCAACAACAATATTTCAATGTGATGTCAGTACCCTTGGTGTGGAGGCATGGATAAGACAGATCAACGAAAGAGGTGCTGAAAAAATAGTAGGAATGGTATCAAGTTGTCTCATTCCGACAGAGTCAAGGTACTCCAACATAGAAAAAGAGTGCCTGGCAGTCACATACAGCCACAAAAATTTGAATATTTCCTA
Source organism: Sepioteuthis lessoniana (assembly GCA_963585895.1). NCBI lineage: Eukaryota > Metazoa > Mollusca > Cephalopoda > Myopsida > Loliginidae > Sepioteuthis > Sepioteuthis lessoniana. Next base: position 133,011,535 of record OY757910.1, read on the forward strand.
CTGGGGTGAAAGCTAACAGTAGAAACAGACTATTCACCACTTGAACAAATCTTTGAGAAAAATCAATCTCTGACTTTATCAAGATTTCAATGGTTCATTCTAAAGTGCCTAAAATTTGACATCCAAGTCAAATACAAACCAAGGAAGACAATTCCAGTTGCAGATGCCCTGTCAAGAGTATGCGTCACTGAAAATAGAAAAGGTACAGCACAACATCAACTTCATAATGACAAACATGAAAATAATACACACAGAACGGGTAAAAGAGGCATTAATAGCTGAGCCAACAATGAACCCTGTTGAAGGACACAATATACAGAGGATGGCCATAATACAGAAAACAATACCTGACAACACTTTTGGAATACTGGACCTTCAGGTACAATCTCATCCTAGAAGGTGGATTAATCCTCAAGGGGGACAGAATTGTTGTCCCAGAAGCACTGAAACACTCGGTATTTAAAATACTATACACATGCCACCAGGAAAAAACAAAATGCATCATATGCAGCAAATATCAACCAGTGCAACCCAAACTACAACTGATGCAGCCAGACCTCCTCACACACCCTTGGGCAACAATAGGTATGGATATCTGTGAGCAAGATCAATGTAAATATCTCCTAGTGATAGACTACTACTCAAGATTCCCAGTATTCAAAACACTTCCAGACACATCGGCTATTACTGTCTGTGAGCAGTTCACCCAGGTTCCAACAAAATATGGATTATCAACACCTATCATGTTTGACCATCGCTCACAATACACGAGTGAAAGGTTTAAGAGGGAATTCCACATCTCAAACATAATGCTAAAAACCAGCTCACCATACCACCACCAAACAAATGGAGTAGTGAAAAGAACTATAGGAACAATTGAGGCCCTCTTGAAGAAGGCCCAACAGAAAAAGAAGTGCCTGTATGTATAGAACCACCCCAAAAAATAATGATATGCCATCCTCATATGAACTACTGTTTAGCAGAAAACCCAGAACAATGTTGCCTACAGCAAGGGGGAGGCTACAATCTTGCCACTCTGGAAAGGAGACACCTCCAAAAAAAATGAACAAAACCAACCAAAGCAGAAACAGAATTATGCAGGCATTCCAGCCAGGGAAAAGAAATACTGGACATCATGAAGCCAATCTATACGAGGGACACGCTAAGCAACATATGGATAACGGGCACAGTTCTTAATAGACCCCAATCCATCAGGGAACCAAAAACATACCTAATAAATGTCAGAAATAAGGTATACAAAAGAACAAGGGAACACCTCAAACCAAGGCCTACCACAAATATAATCAACATACCAAGACAGGAGATACTGTCTCTAGCACCCAACACAGGCACTACACAAAAAAAGGAAGGCTATTAAGATGGCAACTGCAAACAAAGAATCAAACACACAAAAATTCTACAGAATACCAACTACACCAAGAGAAAGTCCATCAACAGTACAGAAAATATACCAGCTACAAAGCTGCACAATGAGATCAGGAAGAGTCACCAAGAAAACAGAAAAATTCAAGGACTAAAAGGCGTAATACAATTATAACATAATAACTAGATACATACATATATATATATAAACACACTTATGTGAGAAACACCACCAACTAAAAATAGAAAAAATAAAACCCAAAAAAAACAAAACATTATCACAAAGGTTGGGAAATGTCATAACATAATCCAAAGTCCAAGAGAAGCAACCCAACCCAACCCTACTTTCTCTACAAAGGATACCCATTTCAGTTCCTACCATCATACATCTGCCATGTTTTTACTACATCACTCCATGCGCACCAAGTGGATCAAACACACAACAATGAAAACTGAATTACTGTAAACAAACCAAATCCTGAATTTTTTAATGAAAAAAGTATTTAGGCAAAATATTATCAATAACACTACGATGTTAAAACTCGATGAAATAATCAATTACTGGATTTAAGAAAATGTTTGATACTTATCTGATAAAATAAAATGTGTTTTGAAAGGAGTTTATATTCCAAATTTATGAGGCTTTATTTCATGGATACATTCTGTCCTTAATTTGATTTGTTTTACTCATACAAAGTATTGAACATTGATTTTCTACCCAAGTAAATGTTCCAAAAGGAATAAAATCCGTTTGCTTTTTTTTTAATACACAAAGTCAGATGGGTTCATATAAATGTGCTGCTTTTGACTAAAGAAAAAACCAAACCAAACCAACCTGGAAAATAAATTAAGATATTGCTTTTTCAGGCAACTTTTTATCCTAAATTTCTTACTTACATTTCAGGTCTGGTCTATATGAAGAAAACAAAGTATTCATGAAATTTTTTTATCTTTCAGAGATTTATTTTATTTAAGTGAAAAATCCTGTTTGTATACTTTCACTTGCAGCAACTGATTGAATTCTTGCTATTAAAAATCTAACATTGACTAAAGAAATATGACTGATGTGTTTCAACATATCAGTCATATTCACAAGATTTTGTATTTTACATAGATTTTCATTGGATATTGTTTTGTTTATGAAGGATTTTAAGTGTTATAATTATACTCCTTTGAAAATCATCTTTTCCATAAGTATAAACCTTTCTAATAAGACATTTATTCTTCTTCTCTGAATAAGAATGAGAAATTTTTTTTTTTTTTGTACTATCGTTCAAGTGCATATAATTTTTGAAACGGAAGTTTATTTACTAGTCATTTGATTTACCTAATCTTGAAAGGAAGGTACAAATTTCTGTTTTCTTATGGTTCAGCAAATGCTTAGCAAGCTGAAAATTATCTTGATAGATGAAAAGAAAGATATAAGCAGACTGAGATTGGTGCATGTCTAGTGAATACGTCATTTATCACTTATACAATATAGGATTTTGTAATATATTATAGGACACCTTTTTGTGTAGACACACACAAAATGTCTTAAAATAACCTAATATTTCAGTGTGTTAACTTACATATTTAAAAAAGTGGATTCTAACTTATATTTACTAAAAAGCTATTATAGCTCAAAAGCTACAGACTTGAAAAAGTTAGTGACTTTCAAAAGAACATAAGTATACATGTTATTTGTAATATTTATTTGTCATTTAGAGATTTTATTTCTCTGCCATGCTATCTACTTTTTTAAAAGAATGTACCCAGTGTTTGGCTTATCATTTCACAGAAGACAAAATTCTGTCATGATGTAAGGAGACTTTTTCTAAAAACTCCAGCATTGCTAAAATTTAATATCTGAACCAATTTTAATGTTTTTCAACATCACTTCACTCATTTTACTATTCTGCCATATCAGATTGATTGATCTGTGTGTTTTGCAGTGGTGTTTGGTACATAAACATTTCCATTGATTGTTCAATTTGGAGTTTCATCCTATCTCCACCCTACAAAAATTTAGATCGAGTTTTCTTAGATAATTGATTGCACAGAAAAGTGGTAACCAGTGTGAATGAAATATAAACAAAGAAGGTTACTTGTTTAAGTAAAAATAGCTTGATCTCTTAGTACACTAGTGATGGCCAGAACCTTATTCCCCACTCACAAATTGTTCTACATTTTTTCTTTTAAAGTTTGTATAGAATATTCATAAATTTATAGAAAAAAATCTGAAACACAAACACTTCAAATAATTATGAAGAATTAAAAGTTGATTGAAGGAAGCCATTAGATTTTATTACCATTAATCTCTGTCTTTCTTTGATTCTTTCATAGTGTTGTATATCAATAAGATGACATCACATCTAAGCTATATGTAATATGGCTTTTGTCTGCCTCTCCACTTTGGGCAGTACAGCTCAAGTCTAGAGCCGAGAGTGACATGAATCTGGGTGGTCACTTCACAGTCTCTCCATGGAACTCTTCTTCAAGGGTGAGAATCTCTTGTATTTTATATCGCACCCTTCACATCTGCTTTTCTCTTACTTTTATTCAAAAGGAGCAGTCCTCGCCAAATTTGGAATTATTTCAATTTTATGTTCACATGACATGACATCAAAAACTATTGAATCACAATGATAAGAGAAATGATTTAAAATTTTCCATATTAGAATTTAGAAAAAAAATTTGCCATTCATGTATTTCATTTCCAGGTTGCTGATAGACAAGCCCAGGTCTTCAGGTCAAATATCTGAGCTGATTCCTTGCTTGTAATCAAAACAACTCCTGTTTGAGTGTCTGATTCATGAAGACAAATGAGTAACAATCCTCTTATCATTTTTTAATTTAATTTTTTTTTTTTTTTTTCATCATTCTCTTTCTGGTCAAAACAACATATTCCTGATATATTCCTTCTGATTTGATTTTCATTAATTTTCACATTTGACAATGTCCTGATTTCATTCGTCTATAATCTGTCTTTGTTAATTCTCATTTTTATGGTCAATAAATTTCCTTGACTGATCTATAAGGTCTCATTAGATAGAATATTGGAAACCATGAAACTGTGAGGAAACAAATGAGCTCTGGCTTGTTTAAAATCTTACCTACAAACTTTTTGTTTACAAATTATATATATTTAATATATATATGTACAAACATGATCTGGCATTAATAAACCTACAAATGTTGATATGCTATAAAACCAACCAACCAATCAAACTGCCAATGTTAGCAATGAACTTTGATAAATTTTTCCTTATTTTTTTCTTTCTATGATAAAAATTGAAACACTCATACCTTGCAATTACTTTAGGTTTAAAATGAGTCATTGAAATATCAACTAAATCTTTATAGTGACATTTAGTTATTATTTTAGACTAAGACAAGATTTTGTACTAAAGAATCAATCTAAGACCAATGATGAAAAGAAAACCTTGGAAGTTTCCCATCATCTATAATTTGCTAAAAAAAAAAAAAACAAGTAAAAGACAAGTTAGCCTGAGTATAGTAACATTCAGTGTCTTTAACAACTCATGTCTTTTACAACTCATTATCAGGATGAAGAAAAAGACTGGCCTTTATATAAGTAATTGACTGTTTTATAAACTTTGATTAAAAAATAGATAAGATAATGATAATTTTTTTATTGCGGGGGAAGTTTATATGTAATGAACTGTGTCTCTACTGAAAAAATCAATGAGCAAAAGACATCCATAACAAAATATTACAGGGTGGGATGATAAAATTGTCATCCTAGAAAAGACGACATGATTCCATTTAATGAAAACCGTTTTTTTTTGTTGTTGTTGTTGCAGACCATCTACTAGTTAGCCAGTTGTGTACAAATCCCAAGGGCGATAGGCACCTTCTATCATGTCTGAAAGTAACACAATGTTCAACAAGCGAGATCGAAGATGTGCCACTGTACAACTCACGCTCTCTACTGATCCAAGTTATGACAACAGGACCATTGCCAGCACCCTCAAAATGCAAATCTGGATTGCCATGAATAACAGGGACATGCCCAGGGTGATGAAGGTTATGGTTATGGTCTTTGATGTGGTATCAAGTGAGAGCCACATCATGACACCTCACATCTTCGAAGTCGGCTTGAAAGTCAACACCAAAGTGTACCTGGATGTGCTGAAGATTATGGTGATCCCCTGGTGCAATCAGGTGGCCGGTGGCAGACCCTGGGTGTGGCAGCAGGACTCGGCGCTGGCCCACAAGTCCAAAGAAATCCAGGCTTGGCTTCAGAAGGAGTGCTATGACTTTGTACCCTTCTCTCACTAGCCCCCCTCCTCCCCTGACCTGAACCTGCTGGACTACTTTGTTTGGTCATACATCGAGAACATCACCAACATGACATCCCACAATACCAAAGCCAGCCTGATTGCTGCCATCCACCGGCGCTTGTGGAAAAGGCATGCTCCCAGTTCGGATCCATATCAAGGCGGTGATTGAGGCTGAAGGTGACTACATTGAATAGATGTCAGCTCTACTACATAATCAAGTTACCTGAATTGATTTTTTTTTAATAAAAGTTTTAAAATAAAGCTGTAGTGTTGTTTTCTTTAGGACAACAATTTTATCGTTCCACCTTGTACAATATAAAGAACATGTAAGCAGCATAACATATTAGATAGAGTGAGAAGAGTGTTATGTGATGACAGTTTTATAATTTAAAAAAAATGTTTTTGAGGAATATTGTCTATGATGAAAACCTACAAGTCATTGGAGAAAAGCAAACAAAAGATTGTGGACAACCAAAACAACATAGACTCATGGGGAACACAATTTTTATATATAGTAATGAACTAATTAAGGATTTCTTTGTGATAAGAAACAATTCTTTTGAAAGCCTCATCATTATCATTTATTGAATTTTTGTAATGTCTTCTTATAGCAATATAATAAAGTGATTGTTATACTTCTTCAGAGGACATTGATTATTGTTGTAATAGTATGCACCACAAAATCATATTTCAAACATATTTAGTTAATTGTTATTCAGTTGTTTTACAATGAATGAGTGACTGAATGAGACTTCAATGAGAAAATTGAAATCAAACTAGAAACAACTTTGCAACACTTCTATCATTGATTAAAAGCGTCAGAAAAATAAATTAAGTTTTAGAAAATGATTTTTATGGTTGGGATCAAATCAAATGGAAGTCAAATTTATCCAATAAAATAAAATGCATTTTCTTCCTAGCACCACATCATACATATTGACTAAGCATATAGAGAAAAAATAAGACGCGAATTGCTTAAGAATGCTATGAGCTATATTGAACAAATCCTAGAAGCAACATCCCATGAAACACCAGCTGTGCGGCCACCTACCTCCCATCTCTAAAACGATCCAAATAAGATGGACAAGACATGTGGGATACTGCTGGAGAAGTAAGGATGAACTCATAAGTGAAGTTCTATGGATCCCCTTCACACGGACATGCAAGTGTTGGATGACCAACTAGAACTTATCTACTAAAATTCTGTATGGATACAGGATATAGTCTACTAGATCTGCCAGAAGCAATGGATGATAGAGATGAATGGTGAGAGAGTCTGGTAAATCTGTACTAGCTGCACGACATGATAATGATGAGTTTAAATGGGTCAATGCAATAACAGACCCAAAATGATATTCTTGCTGTTTGCTTACTTTGATTGTTTTGACAACTAGCTGGTATGCAGAGTGCACGTTTTCACTGACCTTATAAACCCACTTTTGAATTTCTGTATGTGTACTCAAAATGTAAACAAGTCTGTATTCTGATATTTTTATTTTCAAAAATTACTGTTTCCTGACTTTAGGAAAAGTTTTTTTTTTTTTCATAAGTTTTTAGCATCAGTAAATATATCATATTACCATAATGCAAAGTAAGTCTTGTTCATAAAATTGTCATAGTTAACAATGTTCAGTTTAACTGCTTCATCAACTTTGAATGGTCCGATAATGGTTTGGTTGACCAGCCCATTCGCTAATTAGGTAGAGTGTATGCCAATGGCCTGGAGGACCAGGGTTCAATCCCAGGTCAAGTCATACCAAAGATTCAAAAAACGGTACTTCATATCCCATTCCTTAACACTCAGGATTATAAGGTATGTATCAAGGGTTAAGTGGAGCAATCCAAAGAAAGCAGTAGTGCCCTACACCTTGGTGTAGTTGCTATTGAAAAGGGAACTTCATATTGCCCTCGATTATTGTTGCCAACAACTTATACCATCTAGTTGTTTTCTTTTATTCATGAGCATGTCTGAATTGAACAAAAACTATTCTTTGGCCCAGTCCTCCAGTCTATCAAATGTGCTTTTTGCTTAGTTTGTGAAAATTACTTTTGTCAAGTCAGATTTCATGTATTTCTGGGCCCAAATTTGACTCATTAAAATATTTGCATTACTAGATTTTTTTTTTTGCCGATCACAATTCATAAAGTATTTTACATGTTTTGTCCTTGATACCCTCAATTTCATGTTTTTCAAAGATCTGAGCTTTTGTCAAAAGTGATTGTTTTTCTGTAACTCACTTAATTTTATATTCTTCTTGAGAAAGCAAGTTCTTAAAGTCATTTCTTTTGCCTCAAGTTATCAACTTACTTATATTTTCAGCAACCTTCTTTATCCTTTGATGGTGTGTTTAAAGCTCCTTTGATATATCTAAAGGGAATGTTTTATCACACAATAACTGTGTTATATTCTGTTTTTCAGTAATTGTTAGATCTGTCCCTTTACATATTCTTAAACATATTTCAGACTTCTAAAGCTAATATTAGTTGAATTTTTGTATTAACCTATCTCAGTTCATTTTTGTACATTAAAAATATATCAAAAACTAATCAAGAAAAATCGCAGAAAATTTAGTCAAATATTTTACTAAGGGTGTAAATGAATGAGATTAAATTTAAGAAATACTGGTTGAGAATTTTTTAACTTACTGAGGTTAATTACATTTGCAGTATAACTTCAGACAAGCTCTAGATGTATCAGCAGCCATGTTGATACTTAGTAGTAATTAATCTTCAAAGTCATTTAAATAAAGAAATGTTATTTTCTCTGTTCTTCAGAAATGTTGCCTTATACTACTATTAATAAACATTGATTTAAGTAAAACGCATGCAATAAACATTGAATAAAGAATACTGTCATTTGAAAATGTTATTTGATAAGGTTAAGAGGAATTTTTGACTATATGTAACTGTATATGTCATTTCTGGTAGATGTGAAATGTATTTTAACTTTTGGGGACAACCACATTTGTTAGGCCTAATATACGTTCTCTTATCTCGAAAATCAATCATTGCTATTGTCTGAAACCGAAAATAAATTTAAGTTTCCTATTTTCATATTAAGCAATCATTATATAAAGAACATGTTGTTTATGAGAGGAAAACACCAACATCTGGCAAAAAGTGAATGAAATCATTTATGAAAGTGACTTCATACATAAATAGTTACATTGTTTTAGGTCTCTTCAAGAAATGAATAAAACAATTAACATAAAGTCATTAGTTTTCAAAAACGAAAGATGATGTTTAAAATATTTGCAAGTAAATTTATATCTAATACTCTTTACAAATAAATTGTATTTTCTTCTATGTAGAAATGATTTATTTTACCATGAGTACCTAGTAAATTCTATCACTAATAAAATACACGCCCGCACACACACATACAAAATTAGTCTAATGACCAAAATGAATTAAAATGATTTAAGATTTTAAGTACAATAAATCATTGTTAAAATTTAAAACATTATGAATATTATTTGGTGTTTATTTGGTTATAAAATATATTGAGTATATAAAGATAATGATTGCATTTTAAACTGCAGTGACCTTTTATGTTGAAGTAATACATTCACCTCAACACAAGCACCATTTTTGATATTGTGCTTGGATTTCTATAAGCTTAAATTATTCCATATTATAAGCAAGAGTTAATAACTCTTTATTGAAATGAAATATATAATTTGGTTATTCAGAAACACCATCACTGAATGATTAAGAAGTAATTCTTATACTGGTAGGAATTTTCATGCTGAATTGAATTGTTAGCTAATGTGATGCAAAAAAAAACCCAATTTACTCAGAATCATTGGACACACAAGGTATTTTTGCTAATCTTTTAACTACTTGTGTGTTAACACTTTATTTTTATGTAAAATTATATCTTATATAATTGATATTAAATTTGTTCTCAAGCAACTATTTTTAATTTTATTGTTGCATTTTAAGTATATTTTTGGGAAATTAATATAAAATTAGATTGACAACAAAACTAGCATATAGACTCTGGAATAGAATTAAAACTAAAATTAGTTAATAAGGAAAAAGATGATGATAGAATTAAAAATCATATTACTTTAAAGTTTTCAATGGCACACCATGTAAATGTGTTAAAAACAAAAGAAATAAAGCACATTGTGACAGAATTTTTTTAAAAATTCAATAAACAATTGGGACATTCATTAGATTTTTTAAAGTTAAAATGTAATTTTCTTGCAGAATGCACTAATGAATGACATGGGGCAAATGTAAGGGAGGTAACTTGGTACCTATAGATAACTTGACCAAATGAAGTATTTAAGTGCTTAAGTAAAAGAAAAGATAAATATTTGCATGTATATTGCAAACAATTTATAATTAGTCATTAGGTACAATATTTATATATAATATCTAGATAGTTTTCAAGATACAAATAATGATACACTTATGAAATTTATTTGATAAAATTGTTTATATCACTAAGATTTGCAGCAGTCCAGCTCAGACTTCAAAATTAGTGTGAGACATAATAGCTGTTGAAAAGCACACAATATATTCTTTTAAATTGAACAGGGAGAAAAAAATTATAAATTGTTTACTAGTAAGGTGAGTGGCTGAAAATTATCATCACTATTATGCTTGAAAGGGAACTTGTGTAAAACATAATGAAATAAAATCTATTGTTTAGAGAAAAGTGAAAAATCTTAATAGGATCGTTAGATATGATTTTTCAAATTTCTTAATTGTTTCTTTTTTTTTTCTTTTTTTTTTAAACTGAGCTTATTCAGTAACTGTTTATATTCAATCATATTAACTAATATTTTTTATATATCTGATCATGAATTTTGAAAAGTAATGATAGATTATGAAAATCATTAACATTCCATTTTTCAACACAAAGTATTTACTCAAAGTCAGATTGAAAGTTTAATTTCTGATAATTTAACAATTATATGTTGATGCTTAATTTCTCCTTAGAATATGTTTATGAACAATATGCAAGAATACCTGCCTGCCCTGTTAACTGGAGATATAGACTATGCCAACTGTATTTCTCTTGAGTGGTATCCCTCCCACCCACTAACGTGTGTCCTGGGTGTGTCAGTATACCATCAGAGGGTATGTCTCCAGTTCTGGAGGTTTGGGGAAATGTGGAGTACCTCTTCATTTCCTTTAGTCCCTGGTCCACTTTGACCCAAAGTAGTGGTAGATGTTAGTGTTGCTGGGTAAAATAGAAGTATTTAGTCCTTTACTGTATCATTTATATACCACATTCTTGTGTAATTGCCATCTAGCTTCTTCTACAGCCGTTTTGTTAGAGTCCATGTAGTGCATCCATATAGCAGTATCGATGCGACCACTGCCTGGAAGAAACTGCGTTTCATTTTATCGGTTAGGTCCAATTTCCACATAATCGATAGCCTATTGATAGCTGTCCATGCCTTCGTTAACCTCGTGTTGATTGTTATGAAATAGCCGAGGGATTTCGGTTCATGCCTTTGAGTTTAGTTAGGCTGAGAACCTTTCGGCTCAGCACATGGGTTGGTTGGGGTTAGGGAGCTCGCAGGCACGAGGTGAACTTGGGGTTAGGGAGCTCGCAGGCACGAGGTGAACTTGCGCCCTATGGAGGGCCGCTTGAGTTGGGGGCCAAATGAATAAGACAGCATAGAAGATTGTGTCTCTCCTCCTTACGTCAAAACCTTTAACTCAAAGTTAATAAAAAGGTTTCGTACCTGAACAAGAAGTAGTTACGTGTTTTTGAGATTCCTATGTTCTTTATATGTTCTATCGTTATGAACATTACATGTCTATTTCGCTCACGGCCATATTCATGTATATGGCTACGCAACAGATGTCCTTTTCAGTTGATGAGATGCTGCTTCCTAGGTAAGTGAATTTGTCAACTAGTTTAAGAGGGGTTCCGTCTAGAGTGGAGATGTCCCCCTTTTGATTATAGCACATATATTCCGTTTTGTGTGCATTGACATAGAGGCCTATGCCTGCAGCTGCTCATTCCAAACTATGCAGTAGTATTTCAGCTTGATTGGGTGTATTTGCCAGTATCGCTATGTCATCGGCGTAGTCGGCGTCAGTAATTGTTTTTGCGGGGTACCTTCTGCTTCTTTTCTTTGTCAGCTTGAAGCCGTTCTCTCTGATTTTGTCAATCTATGTTCTAAGTACATAGTCTAGACAAATGATAAAGAGGTATGGAGCTAGCGTGTCCCCTTGTAGTACTCCTGCTACAATGTCGAAGTATTCTGTGTCTCCATCTGGTGATCGTACTTTTACTTTGGTGTTTCTATAGAAAATCGTTATTGCCGCTACGGTTTCTTTAGGTATGCTGTATGCTAGTAGGATTTGTTCCATCTTTCCTCTGTGAATGGAATCGAAGGCCTTGGTAAGGTCAACAAATAGTAATGTCGCTTGTAGGTTTTTTGCCCGGATACCTTCAAGGATTCTATGGATGGTTAATGTTTGTGAGGTCATGGATCTATTTCTTCAGAAGCCATTTTGGTTTTTCCTAAGGATGTTGTCGATTTTGGGCTCTATGCGGTTTCGTAGTAGGGCATTGTAGATTTTGGCTGCTATGGATGTAAGTGTTATACCTCGGTAGTTTTTGGCTAATCCGAGGTCCCCCTTTTTAGGGAAGGGGAGGATGCATCCCTTCATCCATCTATCGGATTTTGATTATATACTGCGTTGCAGTGTGTTGTCAAATTGTCTGGTCTTCCATACTTCTGGGGGAATCTCGTCCAGCCCTGCAGCTTTCCTATTTTTAATTTTTCTGAGAACAGAGTCGAGTTCTTCATGTGTGAACGGTCCTAGTTTAATGTCTAATTGTTTACTAAATATTCTGGTGATTAGTTCATGTGTTACTTTCGGTGGGTTTCCTAGTAGGTTTTCGAAGTGCTGTTTCCACAGTTTTATTCTTTCCTGTTGGTTTGCAGCTTTCAGTTTTGCTTTGGCTGTGCTCTTTCTTCTACTCACTTTGTTTATTGTTTGCCAGGCTATCCTAGATTGTATATCTTCCACCGAGTCTCTAATCTTATCTATCTGATTTTGAATGTATTCTGTCTGTTCCTTTATATATATATATACCTGCTAATTGATATTGTGCCGTTTTTAGTTTTCGGGCATTTGTGTTTGTTGGGTTTTTTCAATAGTTTTTGGAGGCTGTTTTCACTAGTGCCCATTTTTCTCTCACCGCTAACGTTTCCCATGGGACTCTATATTTAGTTTTGAGTTTTGTTGGAATACATTTATGCAAACAAATGATAAGTTTTATGTAAGATAGTAACACTTAATAAATAGAAATAGTAATGTTAAATAGCAGTACTTGAACCCATTTAAATGTGTAAACAATGATTAACATTAAATATTAATATTAGAGTTCAATTGCAATACTTGAAGTCATATAGTTGTGTACAAACAATAAATAGCAATATTTGAAACCATGTAACTCAGAAACTGAATGATTAATATTAAATAAAAGTAATAGTACTTGATAAAAATACTTGAAATTACTTAACTGTGTGTAAACAAATAGGATTTGGTTCATTTGAACATGTTACCCACAAATTAACCATTGTTTTATATATATATATATATATATATATATATATATATATATATATATATAAAACAGGATTTAGGATTGAATAACCTAGAAGGGTTGATATGTTATAAAACAACGCTCAACCAAACTAAAGGATACCTGCACACATTTAATTGATGAAATACCATTTTCTTTTGCAGCAATATTTTATAAAAATTAAATTTTCTGATTTTTCTAAGTTGACATCTACATCCATTATATACAATGTGTTTTACATACATGGGTAAATTGTTAAACAATGATAAGAATATTATTTGAAATTGTAAAGATGTATACATGAATAAAAATGAAGTATGTGAAAACTTCAAACAATAACCTTCATGATTTAGTCAATGTCAGTTCACAGATATGTGTCATAAGAAAACTTTGTGTAACAATTTAATATAGAAATATTTTTAAATGTAAATATATTATGCATGTCATCAAAATGCATTGAGATAGATTTTTAAGTGGATAATTTAATATGATCATTTTGAAAGCAGGATAAATGGAAATAATTAACAGTTAGTTAACATAAAGTGTAAAAGTCTTTCCATTGTTTTTATAATAATATTTCTGTGTAGTTTTTACCATAAAAGTGTTATCTTTTTTTACTATTATAAATTTCTTCCAAAATATATCTGATATTTTTTTTACTGGTGTTATATATATATATATATGTAAAATTTTAAAAGACATTCAAATGATACTAAAAACCCTTCTTTGAATGTAAATTCTATCTGACTTTATTGTTAGATATATTGCAATCAATGCAATAATCCCCCACATAAAAACTGGACTAAAAATAAAAGTTTACTAATTTCATTATACTGTATCTTTAAAGAAATAGAGAATGAGGAATTAATGAAAGTAAAGAGCATTTTTTGCTTTAATATGAAAATTCTTTAGAGATTAAGTTACTAAACGTTCATGTATAAATTAAAATTTAAAACTGTTGTTCGTATTTCTGTTATAAATAAAATCAATTGCTCCCATTCATTATTGAATGAAGTAATGTTAAAGAATTCACTAATATATCTAGGAAACTTGTTAACTGAAAAGAAAAGTATGCATTTTCCATGCAATAAAGTAGAGTATGTACCATGGAATGGGCATTAAATTAGATAAACTTTGCACTATAATTATATTGCAATTTCCTGACATGCAATTATTTGTAATTGATAATCTGAAAGTATTGATAATAGATTATGTGTATATTTTCTAAATCCTTATCCTGCAATTAAATTTTCTGATTTAATTAGAAATTTTGCTTAGTTTTTAAAAAGAATTCATCTAATGTATTGTTTATAGTACATTATAATTAAACCAGTAATACCCAAAAATGTCGACAAAGCAAACCAAAGGTTGGCATGGTTACAAGATAAGTGTTAAAGTGAGATTAATTCATGATTCCAATGAAAGTAGGAAAAGCAATAGAAGAAATGTTATGGTTGGGAAGAACTTTATTGAAAATTAGAGTACTTATCATCCTGTATTTTCACTTTCCAAAATTTTAGGAAAATGAAATAACACAGAAAAGATTAAAAATTGTATCAATCAAAATGGTTTAAAAAGATTAAAAATTGTTGATTTTTGTGTCTGATTTCAATTTGTAGAAATATTCAACAATATGTGAAATGTAAAAATATTTTTACATTATTTATGTTGAGATTATATGTAAACTTTGTTAACATGAAGTGTTTGAAAATACAAGTCTTATATTAAAAAAGTAATTACAATTCACACTAATTATTGCTTTCCAGTTCAATAGATAAATTCAAAATGAATTGCTAAAACTTCTGATAAGTTATATTGATAGAAAATTGTTTGAAGTGTGTGCTGGAAAATTTTTGTGACCTGAATAGAATAAATGATTTTAAAAATTGTTATGTGACTGATTTGAAATTTGTTAAATAATTTCATTTTTTTCCAGTGTAATGAATTGTGATAAGAAAACAGCAAAGATAAGGGAATCACTGAAAGGACCACTTATGAAGTAAGGTTAGTCCTTTTACGGAGGGAAAAAAAGATCACAAAATTAAATACAAATCTCCAAATACAACTTGTAAGTATGCTTAAGATTTTATTATATTCATCTTCGCTGAATTTATGGAAATGAAATTTAAGTAAAACTGACTGATACTCAAAAGTAAAAAGCACAACAAAGAATATATTCTGAAAACATAAATGTTGAAATCATTGGACTAATTTTGCCCATTGAAATCCTAATTCAATGTTGAAACCTGCTGAACACTGGCAAAACTTTTCCATTCAGGTAAGAATAAAAAATTTGCATATCAAATTTTCATTTATGTATTATTGATAAGTTTATATTATAAATAATAGTATCATTAACAGCTAAAGAATTTTTTAGTGGAATAAGTAAATGAAGACCTTATCTTAATTTTCCTGCATATTGTTATTTATTCACCTATTTCAACAACAGTAATAATATACATTATTACTTTATGTCACATTGTTAATAAGTATGAAATTGCAGAAATATGAAGTATTATAATGCTTCATATTCCTGCAATTATGCATATATTCAGTTAGATTAACAGGAGTAAAGCTTTACTGTAAGCAGTTAAACATTTTTTACTGGAAACAGTATATAAGGATGTTTATAATATCCAGCTATCACTTATATATATATATATATATATATATATATATATATATATATATATATAAACTTTAATATTATAATATTAAAGTTCCCTTTTTAGGTGGTTATATTGATTTACAATGTGGCATTTTGTAAGTGTGGCAAAATTGATAACAATACTGCAGACTGCTCATAAAATTGTTTATTATGGCAGAAGTCAATTTTATGTAGAATTCAGAGAGGGACACTCAAGCAAACCTATACCAATAATTTATTTATTTGATCATGACCCAGCAAAAAGTTTCACATCATTATGATTTTTATCATAGTAAGATGTATGATGCTCTAGTTCATAGAATAAAGCAAAATGACTTTAAATTGTGATTGGAGGATAATTTTGATATGATGTGTGTTCATGCCCAACATAATGTCCATTTTCTAAAAATAAAGTGATAAATATGACGTGTTCTTTTCTCTATGGAAGTGTCATGGATCCTTGCTTCAATGAGAAAAGAAACTGCTTCTAGATCATCTAGTATGAATATCTCGGTTATCTACTGTAGAAGACTAACAAGAAAAATGAAGATTATGCCATGGCAAGCTTCCAATTTAGTTGAGTGTAACTTGAATTTTTGTCTTGGCTTTTATTCAGAATTGAACACTGATTATTGAGAAATATTTCAGGTATAATCTGATCTTAGATTGACATATACTATTGGTGTGGGAACTCCCTCCAAATCGCTATACCAAGGGTTCATAGTATCACAACATATAGGATTAGATTTCATTGTGAATAAATTTACTTTGGAACTATTCATATATATTTGCCTTGTTTATCCTTTTTTTTAAATTGATTTTTTTCTTTCAGCCAATTTTTTCCTATTGCTCTTTGTCACATTTGATGATGTATTTTCTCTGATTGCTATTATTATGACTCATTGCTTTGTCATGATTGGGATTTGGTTTTGTTCGCAAGAATCCAGATTTAAATTGGGCATGGTTACAGGCCGCGTTTAATTAAATAGGCTTTTAAAGAAAATCTTGGTGTTATTTATATCAATATTAAACTTATTGTTGACAGGTTTAGGTTTTAGAGTAATGTGTTGGGATTCGTAGTGGAAGTTAGCCCCATACATTTTCTATAATTTCTTCCAAGGGAAACAACTTGTGTTTTCAATTGAGATATTTTATCTTTTAAAAAATCTGTGATTCCATTAAATTAATTTTGATTTAGCTGCCAGGCTGGAAAACAAGGATTAATATTAGTAAAATAAAGGAAAATAACTCAATTTTAAAAATGGCATAAAAATAAGATTCATTTACAGGGAGATAACTCCTTTAAGAAAGATTGATTTCGCTTTCAAGTGGAGATATCATTATCATCATGTCCTGCCACAAGCACGGATATCCCTGACCCTCTCTCGCTACATTTCCCTATCGTTCATCGCTTCTGGCAGGTCTTCAGGGCTACATTCCATATCCTCACATAGCTGCTGAATGTATGTTCGTGCTGGTCGTCCTGCTTTTGCCCGGCCATATGTGGGAGTCCATAAGTGTACATCACTGATGAGCTCGTCCCTGCTTCTCCTGCATGTCTGGCTCGTCTAACTTGGATAGTTTTCGTGATGGGAGGCAGGTGGCCGTATAGTTGGTGTCTTGTGGGGTGTTGCCGCCTGGACTTGCTCAATATTGCTTGCAGCATTCTTGTGTAATTGCCGTCTAGCTTCTTCTCCAGCCATTTTGTTAGCGTCCATGTAGTGCATCCATACGGCAGTATCGATATGATAGCTGCCTGGAAGCAACTGCATTTCCTTTTATCAGTTAGGTCTGATTTCCATATAATCGATAGCCTATTGATAGCTGTCCATGCTATGTTAACCACGTGTCGATGCCCTTTTCGGTTGATGAGATGCTGCTTCCTAGGTAAGTGAATTTGTCAACTAGTTTAAGAGGGGTTCCGTCTAGTGTGGAGATATCGCCTGTTTGATTATAGCACATATATTCCATTTTGTGTGCATTGACATAGAGGCCTATGCCTGCAGCTGCTCATTCCAAACTATGCAGTAGTGTTTCGACTTGATTGGGTGTATTTGCCAGTATCGCTATGTCATCAGCATAGTCGGCGTCGGTAATTGTTTTTGTGGGGTAACTTCTGCTTCTTTTCATTGTCAACTTGAAGCCGTTTTCTCTGATTTTGTCAATCGATGTTCTAAGCACGTAGTTGGGAATGTTACTCTTCCTCCTTAAATGATATTTGACGTTTATCTTAGTTCAATGGGAAATGAGAAATGCTTTTAAGAAATGTCTAAATTCCCTTAAAGAGTTTGGTTAAACAAATCATCTTTGGCAGGGTTAGATTTGAGTTAGGATAAGGGTTTGGGTTTAGCTCCTTGATTTGCTGGTTGCTTGATTCCTAGTTTGATAGTTGCTTGATTGCTTGGCTATTTTGTTGGTTAATTACTTGATATGTTGGCTATTTTGTTTCTTGTTTGTTGGCTTAAAAGGAAAGGAGTCAGTGCTCTTCTCTACACCTTGGTGTAGTAGCTATTTGAAAATGGAACTTTTGAGTTGCCCTCAACTACATTACTTTTTTACTATTTGGCTCATTGCTTGCTGGTTATTTGGTTGATTACTTTATTGATTAGCTATTTAGTTCCTTTCTTGGCTCAGTTGATTGCTTAATGGATTCACTCTTTGTTTCCTTGTCTAGCTATTTGTTAATTGACTGGTTGTCACTTGGCTTGGGCTGTGGCTTGATTGGTTGGCTATTTGGTTGCTTGATGGTTGTAAGTTGGCTTGTTGCTTTCTGTTGGCTTGTTGACTGCTTGGTAGACATACTTAATGGTTTTTGGCCCTTTGCTTGCTAGATGGTTGGTTGTTTAATCAATTGGCTATTCGATTTCTTGGTTGGCTGTTTAATTGATTGCTTAATTATTGGCTGGTTGCTTGAATGGTTGGTTCAATACTTGGTGGTTGACATTTGGTGTGTTTGCTTGCTTTGTTAATTGCAAGATGGTTGAGCAGTTTCTTTTCTTTATTTTTTTTGTTTTGGCTAGTTTTTAGTCGGTTGGTTGATTACTAGATTAGTTATAATTACCTGGTTGTTAGTTGGTCAGTTGCTTACTTAAATGACTGGCTATTTGCTTACTTGAGTTGTTGGCTCATTGCTTACTAGTTGTTTTGTTGTTGGCTTCATTAATTAGCTATATGGTTCCTTGCTTGGATACTTCTCAGGTGGCCGTTTATTTGGTTGCTTGGTTGGCTATTTAGCTGTTTGTTGGATGGTTGCATGCTTGGTTAGCTAATTAGCTGCTTGTTGGATGGTTGCATGCTTGATAGGTTCCATGCTTGATGGTTGTAAAATGGCGAGTCACTTCCTGGCGGCTTGGTAAATTGGTAGGTTGGTTGGTTGATTGCATGATTGGATGGTTTGTGGTTGGCTTAGGGTTAGTTAGGGTTTTCTCAGCAGGGAGTTAAGGTTTTGTTGGTTTAAGGAGGTTAGTGGTTGGGTTTGGAGTTAAGGTATTTCTGTTAGGGGATGGTGGTTTGAGGTTAAGGTTTTTTGGCAGAGGTTGGTTGGGGTTAAGGTTAGATATCATCATCATTGGTTGGGTTGGGGTTAGGGTTGGCATGGTTTTGGGTTGCTGTTTTAGACTTAAGAAAAAACAAAACAAAAGAAACCTGGAAAATAAAGTAAAATATTGCTCTTTCAGGTAACTTGTTAGCCTAAATTTCTCACTTATATTTTAGGTCACTGGTTTATAAGTAGAAAACAAAGTATTCATATTTTTTTCTTTAGAGATTTATTTTATTGAACTGAAAATTCCTGTTTTTATACTTGCTTCAACTGACTGAGATTTTGCAGTTAAAAGTCTTACACTGATGACTAAATAAAAATGACTGATATGTTGAAACATATCAGTCATATTCTCAAGAATAATATTTTTATGATTTTATTTTACATAGTTTTTCATTGGATATTATTTTGTTTATGAAGGAATGCAAGTGATATAATTATACCCCTTTGAAGATCATCTTTTCCATAAGTATAAACCTTTCTAATAAGACGTTTATTTTTCCTCTATGAATAGGAATGAGAAATTCCTTTTTTTGTACAATTGTTCAAGTTTATATAATTTTTGAAAAGGAAGTTGATTCACATAATCCTGAAAGGAATGTACAAATTTCAGTTTTATTATGGTCCAGTTAATGCTCAGCAAACTGAAAATATGCATATAGATGAAAAGAAAGACAGACGGATTTCTGATGTAAAACTCAGCTGCCAGCCACTGTATCTCATCTCTCTGTGGCAGTTTTGGCTGAAATAAAATCACACGGGCTCCCTTTGTTGAGCTGAAGGAACCACTATTAATTGTCATGTTGTGAATTTTTTAATCCGAACCATGGTGCTCTGTTCTCTCAGAATGGTCCAATTGTGGGAGTTGATTTGGCTGGGTTCCATGCCGAAAGGAATTGCTATTTACGAAGAAAATAGTTCCTGTCACAACCACAAGGACGCAAAAAGAAACACGCTACACTTTTGATTCCTGTATAATAAAACCTTTTTTTTTTTTTTTTTTAAAGGCTATTGTCTTTATCTCACTACAAAAGAAATTACAAAAATGTGTAGAGTACAAAAAAGGTTACTCGAGATTCACTTGTTTGGTCGGAAGGGACAGAGAGAGAAAAGGTGAAATCAGTCTGATCTATTCAGATGATATAAGGGAGACAACTACGGATTTTTGTTCCAGATATATTGACGGTGGTTTGTTTTCTCGGCTTTGTTGACAAAATTATCTGGATTCACAAAGATTCTATTTCCATCTCTTGGTTCTGATCGGACCATCGAGATTCAACAAGTCATTTTCACGGTGTTCAGTGTCTCTGTCTGATCATTCAAATGTCTGTCTTCCTTCTGGACTCCTCAGTTCTCCTCTGCCGACTGCTTATATGGAGTAAGGCGGAGTATAGACAATTTTTGGCCCCACCTATGAATTATAATATGTAAATCATTTTGACCACCATGAATTTTTGTATAATCTCTGAAACTCTGCAGGTGACTGCTTTTCAAGTGGTATTAAAAATGAATTTGGATTCCCTGCTGAATTTTCCTGCAGCCATTGTTTACTTCAGTCTGTTAAACCAACTTATCTTGTCTCGAACCTTGGGTCTGGATTTTGTCCAAAGACCACCCAAAATCCCATTCATCATTTATCGTAAGCTTTAATTAATGAACACTTCCATCAACCACCTCGAACCATCACCTCACTTAACTAACAAACTCAGCCCCAGAAATGTAATTCCAAAAGGGAAAAAAAAATGGAAATTCCTTTTCCTTCTCTGTATTAAAAAAAAAAACAACTTATTTCTGGAATTACCCTTCTATCCAGTTAAGTAGTAAATTTATTCCAATCCTTTAGAGCCATTAATTAATAAACCCCCCTGGGGAGAGGGCTCTCTCTCTCTCTTTGTCACAGATTGGCAGATATAAACTGTCTGAGATAAGTGGGTATATTCATACGTGTTTTGTGCACATCTAGTGAATACATCATTTATCACTTATACAATATATGATTTTTCAATATCTCATGGGACACCTTTTTGCATAGGCTCACACAAAATGTCTTGTAATAACTTAATATTCAGTGTGTTAACTTAAAATATTTCTAAAAAAAGGATTCAGACTTAATTTTAACTAGTTGAGACCCTTGTAAATAACATGGATTTTGCCAAAGACTTCTCCTGAACAAAACCAATAAAATGTTCATGCTGTTCAACATATTCATCTCACAGTTCAACATGCTTGGCATATGGTTTTTAAAGACTTTTCAAAAGTTAGGAAACATATAAAATTCAGTGATATTTTAAAAGGGAATTTTCTTTTCTTGGTGGTTATTATTACCGAAAGACAGTTTTCTTGGTGGTTATTATTACTGAAAGACAGTTTTCTTGGTGGTTATCATTACTGAAAGACAGTTTAAGTCAAACTAAGTCTTAATAAAATAAATCTATCTCATTAAATGTAAAATATGAGGTGCCTTCAAAAAGTTTCCAGACTTATTTTGTACAGGAATTTGAATTTGTTGTAGACTCTTGAAAATTCCCTATGTTATTGTTATACATCTTATGAGATGACCGACCAATTTTTATGATTTCAGGTTCAAATGAACAGCTACAACAGCAATTGGAATACACCCTACTGAAGCCTGATTGTCACAGCTAGTGAATTTCAAAAATACAATTTGGACGTGAGGACACTTTAGAAGAACGATATGCAATAAAATTCCGGAAACTTGGAAAAAATGCCCCAAAAACGTATGGAATGCTTCAGACTGCTTTTGGAGCATCTTGCATGAATCGAGCATCAGTTTTTGAGTGGTATAAGAGATTCAAGGAAGGCAGGGAGTCTTTGAGGGATGATGAGAGGTGAGAGAGGAATAAGGAAGTCAGAACACCGGAGTTGACTGGCCAAATAAAGAATTTCATGGATATTCATATTTCATATTTACCAACCCCTCCACTTGGGCAGGATATGACACAAGGTCAATTTTTAAGCAGAGATTAACAGGTTTGAATTTAGAGTTTTCCTTCTCCTAGACTAGTTGCCTCATCAAGGCTGAAGAACCTAATCTGCCCTACTATTTACCTATAGCTGAAGGAAGAATAATTGGATTCATATGTTTCCCAAGGGTATTAGTGCTATGTGAAATGCAATCAGTCTCATCAAGGATTTGAACTCGTATCGCCGTGTCCATTTCCTACAACGATAACCATTACACCATGGGCATTTCATGGATAAGTACTATCGTGTGTCTTTAGAGACACTAAGTGCACAGTTTGATGTCATTATGGGAACTGTACACACAATTATTCATGAGGAACTGAAGATGCAGAAGATTTGTGCGAAGTTTGTCACAAGGGTGCTCAGAGGAGATCAGAAAGAAAGACGTTGTCATGACAGCAGGGGGGTGGGCGAGCTGATCAATTCAGATCCTGCAGTTCTTGATGCTCTGATGACCTGCGATGAAAGCTGGATCTACTACTATGACCAAGAATCAGAATTCCCAGTGGAAGCATGCTGGCTCTCCCAGACCCAAGAAGGCCATACAGAGCAAATCCACACACAAACTTTTGATGATCCCTTTTTTTGACAGCACTGACATGATCTACATGCACTGGGTTCCCACTAGACAGACAGTCAACAAGGAATACTATGTTAAGGTTTTAAGGGAGATCAGGAAGAGATTCCGTCGGAAGAAGCCAGCACTCTTCAAATCGGGTCAGTGGCATTTCCTCCAGGACAATGCACCAGTCCACAACTCCATCTTTGTCACAGACTATTTGACCAAGATGGGCATCAAGACAGTTCCTCACCCTCCCTATAGTCCAGACCTTGCTCCCTGTGACTTTTGATTATTCCCTAAGCTCAAGGAAAACCTTAGAAGATGTTGTTATGAGACAATTGAGGAGATAAAAAATGCTGTGACGAAGGTCATTGACATGCTCACACAAGAGAACTTCCATGAGGCCTTCCAGAAGTTGTTGGAATGGTACATCAAGTGCATTGCAGGTGGAGGAGATTACTTCGGAGGGGACTAGAGTTTCATGTGTGTACAATCAATTAAAGTGCCCATACGAAAAAAGTCTGGAAACTTATTTAATGAGCCTTGTAGATTGGTATTTCTGTGTTTTTTGATGAGAAAACGGTTAGTATCGAGAGTACTCATACAAGAAGCAAAAAAAAACACAAGATTAAAAAAAACACTTTCAAATGTATATACAGTATTATGAAATATTTTAATTGGAAAATTGTCAACAAATGTTTATCATTATGTCTGGTCACTGTCAGAACGCTAATTATGTCGCAGTTTTTGGAACCAAGAAACATTGTACAGTGGTTTATGGCTGTTATATTGTATTCATTATTCTTTAACAAATATTACTAAAATGTGTTTTTAGTGTTCTTTAAAGTTTAGTGATAGTTATATTCTTTAGTGAGTTATTTATGTTATTGTTTATTCTCATATTTAGCCATTTTTAAGGCATTATATTCAGTTTACGTCAAATATAAAGTTACAGCATGGCTTTTTGAACCAACGAATTACATGAGGTGTAACCATAATTTTATTTGTGTTCATTATTTTTTTAACAAATAATACTAAGAAGGCGTTTTAGTGTTTATTGTTTTGTTATGGTTATATTCTTTTGAGAGTTAATGTGTGGTCATTCTTTTAGTGTTTATAGGGATGAATGTGGTTCAATTTTTGTGATCTAAATGTTATCTAACTTGCACTAATTGAATTAATAAGTGAATACAAGGAAGTTAAATAGTGACATTATTGGAGCCTCTATAATCTATCTAACTTGTAAGAAAGCTGCATTTGAATGCAGACTATGCGCAAATATCCTCATCAATTATGTAAAAATAATTAGTAAAAGTCTGGGACAGGTTTGTTCACTGAGAATTCAAAGATTTAGGAGCTTCTTGAAAGGAAGTCCGAGAGAATTGGCTTTTCCTTTGCTTATTGATTGAAATTAAGGGTAGGAACACCTTGCTTAGTTAGACAAATAAAAGTAACAAAAAGGATTTCCCCAAATATATTTTAGGAAAAACCTATTTTAAAAATAAATTCATCTAAAAGCGAATAAGTATCAAAATTTTCATGAAAATTTCACCATTTCAATTTCCATGTAATTTTAAAAAAGACTGTATGCATAACTGTGAATGTAATGGATGCAACGTACCTGGACATTCGAAGTGCGCACAGATGTGTCTGGCCTGTAGAGTGGAAGCAAGTTTATTTATTGTAAAAAAAAAATTACAAACATGGCACAAGGCCTAAAAAATGGAGGAGGAAGGCTGGTCAACACTATCCTAAACTCTAACTTAACTAGATTCATTCACTGACCAATACATATATCCAAAATAAAAAGCACCATAATACCTCAGTTAAACATATCACTATCAAACTATGTTCACCAAAACAACACTAGTGCTCCATGGACTTCTAACTTAATTCCCATATTTACAGTGTGAGGGGGAGGGGAATAATTTAAAAAATGAAAAAAAGCTATTTACAAATATATACATTTTCCCCTAAAAACGAAAAATGAACAAAATATTTACACAAGATGATGGTTAGTATGGGGTCCCCCCCACAAACTAATAATGGTAGAAAGAGGAGTTAACCAGCCAAAAATAGTGCCGAAGGAGAATAAATAAATAAATAAGTGGTAATTAAATAAATAAACAATGAATAAATGATTAAAGATAAGCACTCCATGGCACTCCTGGAGAACTCCAATTCCTGTCTTCTAAAAAGGGGATGGGAAGGGGAAGTAAAACAAAAGAAGGGGACAAAAAGAAAAGGGGCCAATGAACTCACATACTCTAGCTAAGTGAACTAAAATGGGACAAACAAAAACTAAATGGTCTAAAATCCAACTTACCTGGGCTGGGTGGTCATGTACTTCCGGTGACCCAAGATCCTTACGTCCCTGTAATGTCGAGGCTAAAGATAAGGCTGGCTCCTACCACACAACACAAGCGCACAACAGTCACCCACCTTTTGCTAAATTCCAGCGAAGAGAGTCTCTTTCTCTCAGACCAGATTTTGACTTTGATTTGGTGTTTAAAAAAAGACACCAAAGTTTGAGGAGAAAAAGACTCATCCTCGTAGAGTTCCTTCTTTCTCGTCATCTAAATCACAACACACATAATGCCAAGTAAGCAGAGAAACACATAATGTTCCTATCTGTTTATCCTTGGTACCACATTGCTTCACACAGAACTGGCTTCCAGGACAAAGAACTTTCCATTGAGGATGCGAACCATGTAACTTTCAAGAAGCTTGCACAGTGGTTGCACGACCAGGCAGTGAAAGAAGGTGTGGTCAAGAGACTCCTCCAAGTCACCGCAATGGCCTGTTGTGCTGAAAATTTCTTGCTGCTGACCCAGAGGGCATTCTGGATGACCAGCAAGGTGAGGGAAGCCTCATCATTATTGACACAGGGACCCAAGGCCACAGCAAGCGACCCTCCACATCCGTCACACCGAGCTTGCTGATCAGACCACTGCTAGTGGCCCCCCTAACTAAACAATGATATAACGGCCGGCTGTCAGAGAGACCTGTCTGCAGCCAAGAGAGAACTTTCAATGCATGCCGACACTCGCGATAGAACGGGCACTCGCGTCTGGGCAAACGGTGGGTCTCCCCATCAGTGGAATGCACACTTCTTGGCAACGGGAAAGATTGTTTAGCATCTTCTTTCCAGAAACTACCCACTGGTGTATCTTGTGAACACATTCGATCTAGGAAAGTAAGACACAAAGTATGGTACCGCGTCTCAACATTCGGCACACCAAGACCGCCTTCAGATTGGTGAAGGTAACAGATCTCCTGTTGCACCAAAGGAAACCTCTTAGCCCAGATGAACTGGAAAAGGATCCTTTCCAACTTGAATAGGATTGTGTATGGGATTGGAAGCCCTGAAAATCAGTAAACGATCAAGGAGTAGATGTGCGAGCAGTACACCTCAGCCTGGCCCTTTAGGGAAAGCTGTCTACGTAGCAACAACTCCGTCGCAGCTATGATCTTTTCCAGTACTTCTGACCAATTTTTCTCCAATTGAAGATTAGACCCGAACCAGATGCTGAGTATCTTGCATGGACCATCTTTTCAAATGAAGGGACCGGAAAGAGCACAGCCCTTCCACCAGCCCAGCCACAAACCGATGGATTTTTTGCGGTCAATCTTGGTCCCTGTCACAGCTTCATACCTTCCGATTTCTTTGCTCACCTCCTCCACCTTGGCATTGCTCGTTAAAAGCACGCTGACGTTGTCAGCATATGCAGTGTACCTGACAATCTCACTGGAGCCAGGTAACATGAGGCCGCCTAGGGCTGGGTTTGCCTTTAGCTTGCACAAAAAGGGCTCTAACGCAAGAATATAGAGCATAGGCGATAGCGGGCAACCTTGATGAATTGATTGAGTCAAAGTGTAAGGCTCCAACCTTACCCCATTCACCACCACCATGACTCCAGTGGACGCAAAAAGGAGATGGATCCAGGCACAAAAGTGCAACCTGAAACCGGCCACAGACAAGACAGCCTCCAGAAAAGCGTGGTCAACCCTATCAAAGGCCTTGGACTGATCTAAATTGATCAGCGTGGCATTTCCGTCGACTTTTTCTACGATCGTGCGGACCAAATGAAGGCTATTCTGGATAGTCCTACCCTTCACAGCACAAGTCTGCTCGGGGCAAATCAGACTAGGTAGGACAGTCTGCAAACAGTTTGCTAGTGTCTTCGCCAAAATCTCTAAGTCAGTGTTTAACATCGTTAAAAGGTGAAAGTTACTAATCCCATCCCCACCATGTTTGTTTTTACGTAGCAACTTCACTATACCCCTGGTGAAGCGTCTGGGTATGGAACCCTGCCTCATCCAGTTGTTATAGATTGTAGCCAAGCAAGGGGACAAACATGTGCGACAACCTCAAGTACACTTCGTAGGGCAGACCATTGATTCCAAGAGACTTATCCAACCCGACCGACTTCAGTGCTTCCTGAATCTCATCCTCCTTTATGTGCCCCTCACACCCAGCCACTTCAGTTGCCGAAAGGCGAGGGAAGTTGGCAAGATAGGTGTCGAACTGAGCAGAGCTCAGTCCAGGCTTCCTGGTAAAAAGCTTCAAGAAATACTGCCGGAACTCCTTATAGATGGCTTCGTTTGTAGTTTGACATTGCCCATCCAGCAATGTGACACTGGCGATATGCCAATCAGCCACATGCCTGAGTTCCTTGGTCCGTAATTCTTGGGCCATATTTGTCGCCTTGCTGGACATTCTTTTTAACCTAGCCCTAACTACCAGAGCTTGGTGCTCCTTAACTTGCCAGCAGGCCAGCTCGGCCCTAGCTATGTTAACTTGTCCACTATCTCCTGCCAAAACCACCCTATCTAGCTTATCCTTAAGAATTTGTAGTCAGAATCTTTATCGAGATCAAAACTTGGACTGCCTAAATAATCTAGGTCGACTCACCTATAGCTGTAAAGCTGGGCCAAGGCGCCCCTACTGGTCCAAGCTATCTTATTTGGATGCCTTTCGCAAAATTTGTCAACGAGATCAAGTCGTTCGGCAAATACGCGAAAATGTCTGGCGTCCAAGGTATTAGTACCCGCACTAATAGCTCCTCTGTCAAATTGGGATCAAGTACGGCGTTTCAATCTCCCACTAAAATTACCTGCTTTGATGGTATTACGTACGACTCGATGTGCCGGAAAAAGGCAAGGAGCTCACTAGTAGCATTGGGCCCATAAACCCCAATCAGCCAAAACGCCTTATCCTTTATGGTAATGTCCAGAATACAAAGTCTGCCTGCCGGGTTTGAAAGAACAAGAGCACACATAGCAATCAGATGTCTACTTATCAGCTAGGTGACACCTCTGGAATGACCATCAAAATATACTGAGATGGACAAATAGTCCTTCGACAGAATACCTTCATGGAAGTTGGAGTCAAAGCAAGTCTCTTGTAAACAACATATATCAATGCCGCGGCACTGGAGTTATAAAAGTGAATAGGATCTTCTAGAATCCGACCTCAGGCCATTCAAACTAGCAAGCCTTAAATCTATTATGAACATTTACAGGGGTTGAGTGCCTGGACTGAACATGGCTGGGGTCAGGACGCTGACAGTCTGGCTCGTGCAACCTGTGGCCATCTCATTCGTGATGACTCCATCATGAGCAAGACCTCCGATGTCCCGTGAATCTGTTAGTTTTACGACCCGATAAAGGGAGGGGTGCAACACAACAGGGACCCTCCCAACAAGACCCTTACACAAATGAAGATCATCCTTAAAATATGAAATCGGGCCGAGGGCCTCATTTGCATCGCCCAACATTTTCGTCACACCTTCCAACCCTCGGCCCTTGCGAATGATGGTGGTAATCCATGTGTTAGGAAAGTTTTTTGGGTCCTCCACATTTCATCCATTTACCTCCTTGAAATTGTGGAGGACCCTCAAATCTTTTAGAAGTTGTGGCTGGACCTGGTAGAGATGATCCAGGGCCCCCTCATCCACCCGGCAAATGTTTGATCATCGATGTCGACCTGAATTTTCAGTGGCGCTGTCCAACTATTTTCTGTTGTTTTAACATTTTGGTCTTGAGGTAGGGGAGTAGAATTAGGGGATTTACTATTTTGGCCTGGAGCAGGGGCATTTTTGTCGGCGGAGGGTAATTTTCCACTTGGGATTTTGTGTGGAGATGGTGATTTTTCTTTTTGGTCAGGGGGAGGGGCATTTTTGGAAGAGGGTGATTTGATTTTCTTTTTCTGGGGGAGAGGATCACCCTTATTGGGGGAGAATAAGGCCTTTATGGCTGAGCCGTCTGACCGGGACAACTAAAAAAACCTAAAAGGGTGATTTGGAAATAAGAAAAATTAACGTTAAAAAAAGGGACTTATCTGAAGTTTCAACCAGGTCAGAAATTTCAGTCCAGAAGCCGATGTAGAATGAAATGGTCCGATGAATAATGCACGGACATGTTTGTAGAGTGGAAGCAAGAAACAGGTATGGCTGCTTCAAGCACTATATGAAACGTTGGAAGATCTCGAACCAGCGAGAGTCAATTTGCGCATATCAAATTCTTTCGAGATCGAGCGAGCATAAAAATGCATGGTGACGGCTGGAACGGGTGATTCTTTCTGAGTGAATCAACTGATGAGCATGCTCGAAAGTTTTATTACAACTTGAAGGAGAGAAGGAAGGAGAAGGACAGGAAGTGAAGAAAAGAAGCGTTTGTGTTCATACGCACAAGCCTTGGGAAACTGACTTGCCAAATCCATTGCAACATTCCGACACGAGCCATTTCGGCAATTATGACCTTCGACCCCAAATTAATTCCCCTCTTTGACGGGACCGATCCTGGGCAATCGGTGGTTGAATGGGTGGAGAAGGCAGAGTTAGTGTGCCAGTTGAGCGGGGTGAAGAACATTGAGTGCATAGTTCCAATGTGCCTCTCGGGTGGCGCATATGCAGTTTATCAGCAGCTAAGTGAAGAAAAGAGGGCTGACTTTGCTTGTATAAAAGACGTTTTATACACAGCATTTGCCCTCAATCCCATGACAGCATATAAGCAGCTTGTGGCATGCCGTTTGCGTCTGGGAGATACATTTGACGTGTTCTTGGTGGAGCTACACAAGCTTGTGACTCAGTTCAGAGGTATGATGGAGTGGGGTTTGGTCTGTGCATTTATTGCTGGGTTACCTGACCATGTGGAGAAACTCCTTCAGGCAACTACCCAGGTAGACGACTTGCCGATATCTGAAATATTGGCCCGTGCCAGAGTAATATTGAAGGACAGCTTTACAGGTACAGGAAAAGGAGACCACAGCTCCAAGGAGATGCTACATATGTCAAGGACCCAACCATATGGCTCAAGATTGTCTTTGGTGCAAACTAGAAAAAACTTTGCAACACTGCTCTCATAGATTAAAAAGCATTAGAAAAATAACTTAGATTTTAGATTATGATTTATATGGTTTGGATCAAATCAAATGTATTTACATATACAAGTCGAACTTATCCAATAAAATAAAATGCAATTTCTTAAAAGCCATGGTTGTGTCAATTATACTAAATGGATCCATTACATGGACTCTGATTAAGCATGTTGAGAAAAAGCTAGACGTGAATTGCTCAAGAATGCTACAAGCTATATTGAACAAATCCTGGAAGCAACATCCCACAAAACAGCAACTGTACGACCACCTACCTCCCATCTCTTAAACTGTCCAAATAAGATGTACAAGACATACAGGATACTTCTGAAGAAGTAAGGATGGGCTCATAAGTGACATTCTTCAATGGACCCTTCACACGGACATGCAAGTGTTGGATGACCAACTAGAACTTATCTACAACAGCTCTGTATGGACACAGGATATAGTCTAGAAGACCTGCCAGAAGAGGTGGATGATGGAGACGAATGGCGAGAAAGAATCAGGGAAATATGTGATAGTAGCATGACATAATGATGATAATGGTGAATTTAAATGGGTCAATGCTATAACGGACCCCCAAAAATATTCTTGCTGCTTGCTTATTTTGATTGTTTTGACAACTTGCTGGAGTGCAGAGTGCACCTTTTCACTGACCTCTTAAAATCACTTTTGAATCTTAATATGTGTACTGAAAATGTAAATAAGTCAGTATTCTGATATTTTTATTTTAAAAAATTCCTGTTTCTTGATGTTTAAAGAAAAGTATTATTTATTTCATATGTTTTTAGCACTAGTAAGTATGTCATATTGCCATAATGCTAAGTAAATCTTGTAGTAATAGTTAACACTGTTCAGTCTAACTCCTTCATCAACTTTGAATGATCTAATAATGGTTCGGTTGACAATTTAGTCTATTTCATCACATTACCATCTCCTTGTTTTCTTTTATCCACTAGCATGTGTGAATTGAACAAAAACTATCCTTTGGCCCAGCCCTCCAATCAATCAAATGCACTTTTTGATTAGTTTTGGAAAATTACTTTTGTAAAGTCAATTTTCATGTATTTCTTGGCCCAAATTTCACATATTAAAATAGTTGCATTACTATATATTTTTTTTTTTCAGATCCCAAATCACAAAGTATTTTACATGTTTTTTCCTTGATTCCTTCAATTTCAGGTTATTCAAAGATTTGAGCACTTGTTAAAGTGATCGTTTTGCTATGAGTCACTATATTTTGTGTTCATCTCGGGGAAGTAAGTTCTTAAAGATATTTCTTTTGCTTTGAGTTCTCAACTTAATTATATTTTCAGCAACCTTATTTATTGTTTGATGATTTCTTTAAAGCTCCTTTGATAACTCCCAAGGCAACATTTTTTCAAACAATAACTCTGTTATTTTCTGTTTTTCAGCAATTGTTATATCTGTCCCTTTACACATTTTTCAACATATTATGGACATATGCCAGAGGTCTTAAGCTAATATTTATTGAATTTTTGTATTATCCTCTCTCAGTCCATTTTAGTGAATTCAAAATATCTCAAAAACTAATGATGAAAAATGGTAGACAATTTGGTCAATTATTTTACTAAAGTTGTAAATGAATGAGATTAAATTTAAGAAATACTGGTTAAGAACATTTTGTCTTACTGAGGTTAGTTTAATTTGCAGAATAACTTCAGACAAGTTGTAGATATATTAGCAGCTATGTTGATACATAGTTATTAATCTTCAAAGTCATTTAAACAGGGAAATGTTATATTTCATGTTCTTTAGAAATGTTGCCTTATGCTCCTATCAATAAACTTTTATTTAAGTAAAACACATTTAATGAACATTGAATAAAGAAGACTGTCATTTCAAAATGTAAACTGAGGAATTTAAGAGGAATTTTTAATCATATGTAACTGTATATATCATTTCTGGTATATGTGAAATGCATTTTAACTTTTGTGGACAACAGCCACATTTTTTAGGCCCAATATATGTTCCCTTATTTCATGATAATCAATCATGACCATACTTTGAAACAGAAAATAAATTTGACTTTGTTATTTTCACATTAAGCAATCATTATATAAAGAATGTTTATATGAGAAAAAAAAGCAAACACCAATTGCCCGGTCTGCTGGGGCTGTAGAATACACCGACTGCACCTCTGAGGATGGGTAAGATCCCCCCCCCCAATGAGTGTCCTGGATATAACACTTAACAATCTGATGGAGAGGTTCCAGTAATGCTAGAGCTTTGGGGAATGTGGAGTACCCCTTTATTGCTATTGCTCCCAGGTCCACTCTTGCCCGGAGTGGTAGCACCTGATAAGGGTCTTATCTATGGGTTAAATAGAACTAAACCGTGCTTCCTTCACAATACTGATTTTTCCATTTAAACTGTGTATTTATGCTAAACTGAATTGCCCGAAATAGACCTGTTTTGACGTCTAAACTGTGTACTTATGCTAAACTGAATTATCTGAAATAAAACTGTTTTGACATTTAACTCTGTATTGCCCAGTCTGCTGAGGCTGTAGAATACACTGACAGCACCTCTGCAGAGGGGTAAAACCCCTCTGTAATGAGTGTCCTGGATACGACACTAAACAATCAGATGGTGAGGTTCCAGTAATGCTGGAGCTCTGGGGAATGAGGAGTACATTTTATTGCCATTGCTCCCAGGTCCACTCTGACCCAGAGTTGTAGCATCTGATAAGGGTCCTATCTCTGGGTTAAATAGATCTAACGGCATACTTATGCTAAACTGAATTTTTTCATATAAACCCATTTGTTTTCAAAATTGGAAAGATGATGTTTAAAAATATTTGCAAGTACATTTATATTCAATACTCTTTACAAACAACTTTTGTATTTTTTTCTATATACAAATTATTTTTTTTTACCATGAGTGTCTGGTTAATTCTATCACTAATAAAATACATAAGAACTCACACACACATACTTAATAAATTTTAGTTTTTAATGATAATAAATCATTATGGTAAAATTTTAAAAAGTATACATATTATTCAGTGTTTATTTGGTTATATAATACATTGAGGATATAAAGATAATGATTGTATTTTAAACAGAAGTATTATGTTGAAGTGATACATTCACCTCAACATAAATACCTTCTTTGATTTCTATAAGCTTAAATTATAGCATATTATGAGCAAGAGTTTAGAACTCTTTACTGAAATAGAAAATATAATTTAGCTATTCAGAAACACCATAAGTGAATGATTAAGAAGTAAATCTTATACAGGTAAGAATTTGTATGCTGAATTGAATTGTAAGCTAATGTGATGCTAAACAAAAAAACTATTTACTCAGAATTATCGGACACACAGAAGGTATTTTTGATAATCTTTTAAAAACTTATGTGTTAACACTTCATTTCTATGTAAAATCAAATCTTATATTTTGATATTAAATTTTTTTTTAAGTAACTATTTTTAATTTTATTGTTGTATTTCAGTATGTTTTCTCATTATACCATTATTGATATACCAACTTTTTAACTAATGGAAATTAGAATAAAATTAGATGGACAATACAAATAGCATATGGACTGTTGAATAGAATTAAAACTCATGATATTTAGTTTTAATAATTATTATACAAACAATGTCTAATTAATAAGAAAAAAGATAATGATGATTGGGTTATGGTTAACTAATAAAACAATAACATTTAGGCAAAATTCAATATAGCCTTCTTCTTGGGTGATAGCTTTTTTGTAGAATGATTTGTCTTAGGCCTCAAAATATGCTTCAGTTTCAGATTTCACTTTTTCATGGAGCCAAATCTCTTTCCTGGAGCATTCTTTTGAGGTCTTGCAAACAGCCAGTAGTTGCTGGGGGCCAGATCTGGAGAATATTCCCCCTGTCGGCTGGGGCTGTCGAATATGCCGACTGCACCTCTACAGAGGAGTAAGACACCCCACCTGTTGGCTGCAACCCATAAGGTGATAAGATAGGATTCTGGTGGTTGAGCAGTCATTGATCTGGCAACAGAGTGGTCAATGGTTTGTAACACACCACTTTGGCCCTTACTTGGTCTGACAGGCTGTCGGATTGGGTCTGGTCTGATCAATCGGCCGGTCTTGTCATGCCCTAGCACCTGTATGTTTTTCTCCAAAATGTACTATTCAATCTGCATTTGCAGCACAATTTCCAACCCTTTTATTTTATAGGTACTAGAAGGCAGGGGCTGAGAATCAATTGTATTGAGAGTAGAGTTTTTATCACTGTTAAATTTTATGGCACTAAAACCAGAAATTGGCAGTGGCTAGGAATTTTGCTCTTGATATGAATACACTGGTAATGTATCCCTTTCTCAGCCAGGGTGAATAGGTTTCCCCACTGGATTATTCCCAACACAAGTTGGACTGGGTGGTGGAGCATAGGACCAATGAAAAATATACACCAATCATGGCTTCTTCTTTCAAAAAATCCAAAAGATATTTATCCGACTCCGACACAGAAAGTGACTTTCCCAGATTCATTGTTATTGAATCATTACAAGATGTAAAATTAGATCAACTGTCACCTTGATCGAAAAAATATCCAGTTGATCCAACCCCAAAACTGTAAAGAAACTCCAAACTGAAAACCTGCTCGTGGAAGTGGAAACCTATTAAAAAATGAAGAAATTTCAAAGTCTCAAATGTTGTGCCTATCCACATGCCAAATCAAATACTTCCAATGGTGTTGTAAGAAGTAAAGAACACTCACTAGCAATACCGGAAGAGATTGAAATGACTTTCAAAAAGCAAGGAATAAAAGAATACAGAAGAGTCACTATTTGCCGAAATGATGAAACCATACAGACCCATACATACATTCTGACTTTTGAGAAACTATCAATACCAAAAGAAATCAGAATTGGCTACTCAATAGAAAGGGTAGAGCAGTATATACAAGCTCCCCTGAGATGTTTCAAATGTCAAAAATTTGGACACCACAAAGAAATATGCAGAGGACGCCAAGTATGTGACAAACTGGCGAACATGACCCAGACCATATGGAAAATGAATGCAAAAACATAAAATGTGCAGACTGCCATGAGGAACACCCTGCCTTTTTAAGAAGCTGTGCCATTAATAAGAAAGAAAAAGAGATAATGTTTATCAAGCACACAAAAGATATACCTTTCCCTGAAGCAAGGAAAATCGTTGAAAGGTATATGGGAACCAAAACATATGCTAATGTAGCACAAAAAGTAAATCAACCACCCCAGGATAGCACTTCAATCAATAAATACCAAAAACTAATAATAAAATTGATAAATTTTAAAGCTAACAAATGGTTAACATTCCAAGAAAACCTTAAAAGAATGCATTCAACTGAAATGAAACAAAGCGAGCCTTGTATATAAACAAAAGTAAATACTAATACCAACACAGAAAAAAACCCTAAAACCACTGAACAAACCAAAGAAAAGTGACAAAGGTCACCAGTACAACTCCAGATATTAACAAAGATATAAATGAAAATAAAATGAAAGATATTACCATTAAAACACAAAACCCAATTAAAAAATTACTCAAACACAGCCCACCCCAATAATCACATCAAACAAATTTGAAGAGATCGAAGAAATGGAAATTGAAAATAAAACTCCAACCAACAAATCTCAACCAAAAAAGTCCCAAAAATCTAAACTAAATGAATAAAATAATCCAATGCAACATCAGAGGAGCAAGGGTCAACTACTCAGAATTGTTAATACTTATTACAAAATACTGCCCAGCAATCATATGCCTCCAAGAAACTCACCTCAAAAACACCACCACCATCAACATGAAAAACTATATAAAACAGTTCA
This sequence comes from Sepioteuthis lessoniana, assembly GCA_963585895.1. NCBI lineage: Eukaryota > Metazoa > Mollusca > Cephalopoda > Myopsida > Loliginidae > Sepioteuthis > Sepioteuthis lessoniana. The sequence continues at coordinate 133,047,712 of OY757910.1, forward strand.
CTGATATAGACCTTGTGGCAGATCATCTATAATCATTACCAACAACATACCTCACAGCGAAATTACACTAAATACAAACATGCAAGCAGTCGCTATATCAGCAACCCTCCACAAAACGATAACAGTGTGTTCAGTATATATTCCCCCAAATGAAGAACCCAAGGAATTGGAGCTGAACAATTTAATAGAACAACTACTAAGACCTTTCATTATAATGGGGGACTTTAATAGCCATAATGAGATCTGGGGAAATAAGAAAACCGACAAAAAGGACAAAGTCATAGAATCTTTATTAAATCAACATCAGTTGTGTATATACATTAAAAAATCCAACACATATCTGCACCCAGCAACAGGCACATATTCTGCAATAGACCTATCAATATGTGACCCTTCTTTGTTTCTAGATTACAACTGGCAAGTACATGACGACACCTGTGGAAGTGACTACATACCAATTCTATTAGAAGACAGCACTGATGAACTTAGTAAAAGAACTCCAAGCTGGAACATTGGAAAGGCTAATTGGGATTGATTCAAAACTTCATGCCTTGGCTGACTAACCCCAGAAACCAATAAAAACAATGAGGAAAACATCTAATATTTTACGAACACACTGTTAAACATAGCTGAAGAACATATACCCAAAAACTCTACCTCTACAAAATACAATAGGCCATGCTTCAACGAAGAATGTAAAAAAAGCTGTCAGATTACTTAAAGCAACATTTAAAAAATTTAAAATAAACCCAACACGAGAAAATTTAAACACTTATAAAAACAGCCAAGCCAAAGCCTGAAAAATCATCAAAGACTCCAAAAGAAATACATGGAGAAATTATGTTACTAAAATTAACACAAAGCCAAAAAAAGTATGGCAGATGATTTGGAAAATAACTGGCAAAAATAACAATACTCCAACAAAAACCTCCCTCACAATATTCAGAAAATCACAGACGAGAAAGATATAGCAAATCATCTAGCTAAAAATTTCTCGCAAAATTCATCCGCTAAAAACCAAAGTAAAAGTTTTCAAATTATGAAAACAAAAGCAGAAAAGGTTAAAATCAAATTTCAAAGCAAAAACGCCGAAAGCTACAACCAACCTTTCTTTATATCACAACTAAAAGAATCCCTCAACAAGGCACACAATACAGCAGTCGGGCCTGTCAAAATACATTATCAGTTCCTGAAAGAATTACCTGAATCATCTACAAAACTTCTATGATTTATGGAACAGAGATGACATACCAAAAATATGGAAAGAAACCACAGTTATACCAATACCCAAACCTTTCAAAGACAATACAAATGCAAAAAATTACAGACCCATTTCTCTTAGCAGTTGTGTCTGCAAAACATTAGAAAGAATGGTAAATGCCAGATTGATCTGGTATTTAGAAACCAATAAATTAATAATAGAATACCAATCTGGTTTCAGAAACCAAAGAAGTACTATAGATGATCTGATTCGATTAGAAACATTTATTGGAGAGGCTTCTATTAAAAAAGAACATCTAGTGGAAATGGGTGTACCTCAAGTACTGAAAATTGATCACACTGAAATACCAATTGTTGAACACTACAAATATCAAGGAATCATTTTTGACCGCAAACTCTCCTTCATTCCACATAATAAATACTTGAGAACAAAATGTAACAAAACCATACAATTACTTAGAACTATAGCACACACTAACTGGAGAGGAAGCAAAGAAACATTATAAAAATTACATTGCTCATTAATCAGATCAAGACTTGATTATGGCTGCTTTATATATGGGCAGCCAGAAAGACATACTTGTAAGAAGTAAATACCTTACACCACCAAGGACTTAGACTAGCCCTTGGAACATATTGCACTTCTGTTGAAAGCCTATAAACAGAAGCAGATGAATCACTTCTTACACTAAGACGTGAAAAACTGGCTCTCTAATACTCTATGAAGCTGAAATCTTGCCCATCCAACCCAGCACATGACTGCACCTTCAACCTGAAATACAAGGAATATTTTGAAAGAAAAGGAAAAACAATAAAACCTTTTAGCCTTCGGAGGAAGTCGGCCCTACAAGAATCAAAAATACCACTTAATCACATACATGAAAGCACTTTTTCACAAACACCACCCTGAATCATTAAAACTCCCAAAGTGATTCTCAAACTGAATGAACATTCCAAAACTAAAACCCACCCCAGCACTTATCAAGAGAAATTCCACAATATTCTCCAACAACATCCTGACCACCTCTATGTCTTTACGGATGGCTCCAAGGACAACAATAAAACAGTGTGTGTGGCTGTTTTTAAACAAAATAAAGCTCTTCCAATGGAAAGCTCTATCTTCACAGCAGAAGCCCATGCAATAGACATAGCTCTCAACATCATCTTGAAGAGTAAATATAAGAAATTTATAATATTCTCAGACTCACTCTCTGTCTTGCTATCATTAAGAAATAAAAAGTTTCATAACCCTCTTTTCATTAAAATGTTGAGTAGATTAGACTCTATGTCAAATAGAAAAGAGATAATTATAAGCTGGACCCTAAGCCACATTGGTGTGAGAGGGAATGAAATAGCAGACTTGGTAGCCAAATTGGTCTTAGATCTGACCCCCGATAAATCCAGGATTCCATATACTGACCTGAAATCAACAATTAATAAAGTCCTTCACAAAAAATGGCAACAACGATGGAGCAATAACATCCACAATAAACTCTTCCAAATCCAACCAACCTTGGGAGAGTGGAGACCAGCATTGAAAAAATTCAAGAAGAGAACAAGTCGTTATATCCCAATTGCGCATTGGTCATACAAGGCTTACTCACTCTTTCAAACTAAAACAGGAACCACAACCACAGTGTTTGACCTGTCAGACAACTTGCTCAGTTAAACACATTCTTATAGAATGCAGAACTTTTGCTGTCACCAGAAACCGATTTTTCAAAGTGAATAGTTGCACTGATCTGTTTGAGAACGTCAAAATAGATGATGTTCTGTCTCTTCTTGAGAGAGACCGGGTTGTAGAAAAATAATGAATTAAAACTGGTTAATCAAGTGCAAACAAATGAAATCCTGCTAATAGAAAATTTTACCTACAAAGTATTCGCTAAAAAATCTTTGGTTGAATGTATATACATATAAACAGAATTTGGCGTTAAATAACCTACAAAGGTTGATATGTCATAAAACCTAAACAACCAACCAACCTGGAGAATAGTGTGGATCCAGAAGCAGTTCGAAGTGCAATTCATGTAGTTTTGCCATCGTTGCGATCAACTTGTGACACGGTGCATTGTCTTGGTGAAAGAGCACTTGTCCACTGATGTTTGCGTCTTTGGTCACTTTGAACTGGTTTGACCTGCTGTACAATGATGCTTGTATGGCAACAGTTAATGTAACGACAACTCTTCGACATTTCACTATTGATGTAATGCCATAACCTAACCGCACTTAACCACCATCCTTCACAATTTTGGCTGTGGTTTCAGTGTTACAGATTAGACCTAATTCTCTGGGGATCCTCTCAACAGCCCATGTTGTGATTGCTTCTATTGAGTGGTTATGGAGTCCAAAGATTATCTGCTGGTCTACCTGCAGGACCATCAGGCTGGAATCATGTTAGCATCAGAAAAAAATTACCAAGCTGATCCGATTTTATGAAAGGTTTTTTTTTTTTTCATATAGATAATAATACCAACAATACATGAAATAAACACAGTTCATAAAGAAAAAGTAAATAAATTGAAACATCTCTGATTTTAACAGTACCTTAAGTTTTGGTTATTAGAGAGAGATGGTTTTTCTCTTAACTTTCGTCACCCTGCCGGCTGGGGCTGTAGAATATGCCGACTGCATCTCTGCAGACGGGTAAGACCTTCCCAACGAGTGTCCTGGATACGATACTAAACAATCTGATGGTGAGGTTCCAGTGATGCTGGAGCTTTGGGGAATGCAGAGTACTTCTTTATTTCCATTGCTCTCAGGTCCACTCTGGCTCAGAGTGGTAGTACCTGATAGGGTCCTATCTATGGGTTAAATAGAATGTTTTGAGATCTCAACTCTGTACAAGCAAGCAATTTATGCAAAATTGACTTGTTTGAAAAAGAACTGTTTGACCATTCAACTGTAGGTAAACAAGTGCCCAATGTCAAATTGAATTGTTGGTGATAGTGATATTAAATACTGCTATGTACAAACAAATAACTAACCCACCCTGTTGGCTGGGGCTGTAGAATACACTGACTGCACCTCAGTAGAGGGGTAAGACCCCTCCAAAGAGGACACCTGTTGGCCATGGATGGCGACCTGTGATGCTTTAGGATGGGAGCACAGTCAGTGAACTCAGCAAAAATCCCCATGGATACAAAACAAAACCAAAACCCAAGCAAAAAAAACCCAAAATTAAAGCGTCCGCATGCAGAGGTTGACTCCAAGAATGACTCTGACCAGACCCTTTTCCCCAAATTTATCGTGCTGGAGTCAATAGAGGATACTCCAATCACAAAGTTGTCTCCTTTCATTATTGAAAAAACCCTTAACAGTTTTATTAAAGCAAAATCTGTTAAAAAACTAATCAACAATACCCTGCTGATAGAAGTGGAAAAAAATTTTTCAGACCTACTACTAAAACAAGGAAACGACCAAACATAAACCACAAATCTCACTAATAGAAACTGAGAATAAATTCGAACTGATGTAAACAGAGAGCCAAGGAAGTTCTCCAAAACAGAGAAGCCCTAAACTCCCCATTAGCCTCAAAATCAGGTCAAAAAGTTTAGAAAACAACAAACAAAAGAGGCCAGATCTTAGAAAAAATTATCAGTAGAAATAATTTATACCTCTTTAATCAGAACTCACAGACCCACCTCAACCTATCCCCAGGTTCATTTTCTGCCATAGACCTAACCCTTAGTGATCCATCAATCTTTACAGATTATAATTGGAGAGTGTACAAAGACCCCTGTACCAGTGTCCACTACCCAATAATAATAGAAAATTCCACAATTAAAAATTCAGAACCACAAATAAAACTTCCACGATGGAACTTTAAAAGAGCAAATTGGGAATCCTACAAAAAACTATGCCTTACCACACTAATCCCAGAGTCAAATACAAATCAAGAAGAACCTGTAATACATTTTACCAACACCCTCATTAACATAGCAAATCAAACCATCCCCAAAACCACAATATCTCAAAAACACAGTAAACCATGGTCCACAGAAGAGTGCAAAAACATGATTAGAGAACGTCAAGCAACTCTCAGAAAATTCAAGACAAACCCCTCATCAGAAAATCTAAACAAATACAAACAACAAAGGGTAAAAAGCCAAAGCATCATCAAAGAAGCTAAAAGATCCTCCTGGAGAACCTTCATTTCAAAGATTCTAATACAAATCCAAAAAAAATTTGGGACTTCATAAAGAAAATAGCAAATAAAAACACCAACAAACCAATAAATCACCTCTCTTCAAGGAAACACAAAAGCTACAAATGAAAAGCACATGGCCAACCTGATTGCAGAAAACTTTGCTCAAATTTCGTCTACAAAAAATTACTCAAGTCAGTTTAACTGAATCAGAATCAAAGAGGAAAAGAACAAAATAAAATTCACCTCTGACAATACCGAAAGTTATAACCAACCCTTCACCCTAACCGAACTACAAAACTCAATATCCAAATCCGACAACTCGGCCCCTGGTCCTGATGAAATTCACTACACTTTCCTCAAAGAGCTCCCAATAATATCTTTAAAATATCTTCTAGATATATACAATATCTTGATCTCTGGTAACATCCCTACTATATGGAAACAAGCCATAACCATTCCTATCCTCAAAGAACAAAGATGCCACAAACCCTACCAGTTATAGACCCATAGCTTTAACAAGCTGCACCAGCAAAACCCTCAAAGAATGATCAACTTAAGACTAATATGGTTCCTTGAATCCAATAACCTCCTTTCAAACCAACAAACAGGCTTCAGGGCCAAAAGAAGCACCATAGATCAAATAGTCCATATAGAAACTCTAATTAGGGAAGCATTCATAAAAAAAAAACATTTAGTCGCAGTCTTGTTTGACCTAGAAAAAGCCTATGATACAACCTGGCCATATGGCATGCTCAAAGATCTCAGACTACAAGGCAGACTCCCCATCTTTATAAAACACTTCTTAGAAGACCAGACATTCCAAACAGGAATAAATAATACACTCTCCGATCCAAAACAACAAGAAATAGGTGTACCTCAGGGTAGTATCCTATCTGTGATCCTATTCATGATTAAAATAAATAAAATAACAACCTGCCTACCCCCAGAAATCAATGGATCATTATATGTTGACAACTTCCTCATTTGTTACAGTTCTAAAAACATGATAACTGTAGAAAGGAAAATGCAACAATGCATCAACAAAATATTAAAATGGACCATGAAAAATGGTTTTAAAATTTCCCACAATAAAACCAAATGTGCATGCATTTCTGCCAAATCCGCAAAATGCATAATCAACCCACTCTAACATTAAATGGGTCTGAAATACCCATAACCCAGCAATACAAATTCTTGGGCATTACTCTTGACCCAAAATTATCCTTCATCCCACACATTAAACAACTGAGAATCAAATGCAATAAAACTATCCAACTCCTGAGAACCATAGACCACACAGACTGGGTGCTGATAAAAAAAACCTTAACCAAATTATACAGATGTCTGATGTGATCAAAACTTGATTACAGCTGCTTCATATATGGAGCAGCCAGAAAATCTTATCTTAGATAACTTGAAACTATCCATCACCTAGGACTCCGTATTGCCCTAGGAGCCTTCACTACCTCTCCAATTGAAAGTATATACATAGAAGCAAATGAACCCCCACTTTCCTTGAGAAGATATAAACTTGCACTCCAATACTATATTAAACTCATCTTATGCCCCCAAAACCCTTCCAATAATTATATCATGGAAACAAGATACAAAAACCTTTTTGAAAATAAAGAAAAGGTAATTAAACCTTTTAATTTAAGAATTCAAACTCTCCTAAATGAAATTAAAATCAATCCCAAAATAATACATAACACAATCCTCCCCAAAACAGCACCATGGACCATAAACCAACCAATAATAAAGCTAGACCTAACCAAACTTTCTAAAACCAAAACACACCCCATCACCTTCCAAGGGAACTTCCTCAACATCAAAAACAACTTCCCAGACCACCACCACATCTATACAGATGGATCCAAACAGGGAATGAAAGTTGGTTGTGCTGCTGTCTTCCAAAACCAAGAACTGTTAAAATGTCTCCCAAATGAATCCTCAATCTATAGTGCAGAAGTCATAGTTATTGACCTAGCAATGAATATTATAGCAAATCACAAATCCTCTAAATTCATCATCTACTCAGACTCCAAATCAGTCCTCCAAGCTCTACAGAGCAAAAATTCATTGACCCCTCTCATCACAAGACTACTAGATAAAATGAACACTGTTTCTTACTTGGATACCCAGCCACATTGGCATACAGGGAAATGAAAGGGCATACAGAGATGCAAAAAAGCACTCCAGACACGTATATCCAATACAAAAATTCCATACACTGACCTAAAACCACTTATTAACAAATTTGTAATTAAGAAATGGCAGAAATCTTGGGATGTTCAAACACAGAACAAACTCCACCATATTCAAGATACCATAGGTGAATGGCCAGCAGGTTATAGAAGAAATAGAAAAGAAGTGATGATCTCCAGACTTCATATTGTTCACACCCACATTACCCATTCACACCTCCTAAAAGGGGAAGACTTCCCAGTATGTCTAACATGCAAAGTACCTCTTACAGTCAAACACATTCTCACAAACTGTGACAGGTTCAGACGAATTCGCCCAAAACATTACCAAACAAATAATTTAAAGAACCTCTTCAAAAACTCCAAACCAGAGGAAATCTTAAACTTTCTAAAAGAAGTCAATCTCTTCATTAAAATCTAGTCAAATATAATAAAACATAACTAAAACTCAGACCTTAAAACCTAAAACATGTATAAAAGACAAAAGCAATTTAATCCTTCTGGCATTAAATGACCCACAGAGGTTGATATGCCGTTAAACAAAACTCAAACTCTTAACTTTCGGTTTAGCAGCTTGTTTAGTAATTTTTGTTTATCAAGCTTTTCAACGGCACATGTAACTGCAGAACACCTGATTCATTTTCAGACAGGTTTTCTCGATGGATGAAATCACATCCGCCCAGAGATGATTTCCTCACACTGGGTCTTGGCCATCTCTTACACGTCAACAATCACAGTATGGACCAGTAATTGCCTCAGCTGTCTCAGCAAAAGCTCACATCGGCTTGAGGTGAGGCTTATTTATTGAGAATATCTTCACCTCCTGCTAATCACATGATGCTATGCATAATTGATTCATCTATCCTCTAGCATGTGTGCCACCTGATATTGCCCAAAGTATAATTTCATGTTGTGATTTTCTTGCATCCTACATTCTGATATAGACATCTATTATTGAGAATCATTTATTGCTAGAAGTTAGGTTTTTTTTCTTCCTGTAATCAATACAGATTATATTTCCAACTTTAAGTTAACTGTTAAGTTCACATGATATTATTTTTTTTCATATACCAAAGTCCTCACGGCCAGTCAACCTCCTGGGTCTTTTCAAAGATGCACCTTTTTTCACTTGCCATTTTCTAATTGTACGGCATATCTATCTTGATTAATACTCTTATTATTGTTCCTATTTCGAGGTGAAATTGCTCCTACCCACTCAGCTGTCTGCCACTTTCACTCTGAAGTGAAGTGGTGGATCCATGTTTTATCCATTGTCACATGTTAAACAAAAACTTATTTTTTGTTGCATTGAAACAGTTGCAAACATCACTCTGAATCTTTGATGCGTTGTTTTTGATCGATTGTGAACACAGCTTTCTCATTGACAAATGTTCATGCAAAATGGTCGGCCAAAACGAGTTTGTGGAGATATTTGGTGTTTTCAGGGACAACTGTCGATTTTGGGCAACCTGAGCATTCAGCATCATTTGTGTCTGTATGACTGGGTTTAAAGTTAGCATACCACCTCTTATCAGTTGTTTCTGACAGAGCAGAGCCCAAATAACACTTATCAAGCCATTGCTTTGCTTGAACTGTATTTTTCCTATCAGAAAGCAATGCTTTATCAACACACGAAATTATGATATTCCTTTTTTTTTTTTAATTTGCAACAGTAGTGTTCGAGGTTTTGGAAAAATCTAGTCGAAGTGGAATCAACCTGTTGGTGGGTAGTCAAATTATTCAACACACAAAATAAACTGATGGATGTTCACCAATCAGACATCAGCAAAATACTGCCCTTTTCCACTTCAAACTTAGTCTCTTTTATATTCATCAAATCTCGCCACTTCACAGAGGCTTATCTCGTTCTCCTCCATAAAACAAGTCACACCTCTTGCGTCCTTTTCTTCCACTGGTTTCCATGTGCTGGTAGCAGAGAGAGCACACCTGTTTCTTCGAGGTACGATTGTTCGTGGCATTACTACTACACTCCCCCATGAAACATTCGGGACGTGGTCTTTTGTGCCGTGTGCTTCTTCGTGGTAGTATAGTCACTTGGTCTTCATCAGAAGTGTTATTGGGTGCCTGTTCATATGGTCTCTCTCTAATGGTTACAAATCTTTCACTCGCATCCTCTGAAACCATGTCAGAACAGACTGTCGGCTGGCCTGGTCCCACTATGGGTCACATATCTTTCACATGGCGTAGCATTCCATCGACCGTTATGTTCTGTGCACTGGTAATTCCGGTCACTCGTTCCATTTTATATTTTGTGGTACATCATCCATGTGGAGTCTTTATCCACACTCGGTCACCCGGTTTGAAAACGGCCTGCAGTTGATTATGTGACGGTGCCGGTGTTCCATTGATTCCTTTCAGCCATATGCAGTACCGATAGACCATATTGGCTGGTGCTGTAGCAGAGGATACGTCATCCTTTAGCGTGACGTTGTACCAGTATACTGCTTCTGGTATAGTACACTGTTTTCTGGTGGCGATCCTTTTTACAGTTCTGTGACATCGCTCGATGATGCCGTTACCAGAGGGGACGTATGCACAGCGGAATCGAAATCGGACTCTCCACTCATCTAGAAAGGTTTTAAGCAGGCTGCTCCGAAAGGCAGTGTCATTATCTCTCAGAATCTCTGTTGGCGGGCACCTTCAGCCAGTTGATAACACTTGTTGAGGAAGACGTCGCCAGATGGCAAACCGAGCGGGGCCACAGTTGATCACCGTCAAAAAAAGGGACCCGTTACAATGGGTAATATCCATCGCTACCCAGTGCCAGGTTTGTTTAACATTCAAAGCCCCCTTTGACCAGTGCACGGGTGCTGGATCGATCGACTGACACTCTTCACCTTCTTTGACGACGGTTTTCACTGTGGCCTTAGAGACCCCAGGGGCAATCTGTTTCACAAAATAAAGTGTCCGCTGCACACCAGGATGACCACTTTGTCCGTGAACAATCTTGATCTGGTCAAGCCCAACTGAGCTCACAGACACAGTGCAGGCAGGTTGCACAGGCCCAGTGTTTCTTTTAATTGCATCAAGCCACCTCTGAGGCACTCTAGTCAATCGATCTGCCTTATTTTGGCTAGATTTGACCAAGGACACATTCATCAACAGCGTCTATTCCTTCACCAGTTTTATTATTGTGTCAAGCCGCCATCAAATGAGCATCTCACTTGGAGCTTTGGTTCGTACCCTGGCTTTGCCAGTAAGGGTGTCCGAGATCCATTTATGGACATGGCAGAATCAGTGAATAAATGCAAGGTGGTCGTCTTCCAGAGGATTGCCAAGTTTATTCCTTTAATAATAGCATCGAGTTCTGCAAGGTTAATATGTTAGAAGTCCTTTGCTGGTCGTAACCAACAAGCATCCTCTACTACAGCCCCATCATATACAAGCGACACACCGGTAGCGAGAGAGCTTGCGTCAACCCAGATGCTAAGGGCTTGGCCATCGATGCACCATCTGCCCCGCGCTGGGTCTTCCTTGCGCATTCTAGTGAGATCCTCTTTAATCAGGGTGTTGAGAGGGGTGTCATCAATTTTGTCATCCCATCCAGTGGTGATGTCAGATGCTCTCTGCTTGATGAACACCACAGCTACACGAAGCCAACCACCTACGGGAAGGTGCCCAACCAATTTGCCGCATAGTGAAAATACGTTTCGTCGCGTGACGACATGAGGCATGTCTGGAATTTTGTTCCCTCTTCTCCAATACAGAGTTATCCTCTCCCCAGACCTGTAACCCAAGCACTCGCACACCATCCTGTAGCCTCTCTGGCTCCTTGCTGAGGAGACCGAAGCTGCAGAGATGCTCCTTCACACGTGCCACAGGCACAATGTTCTCGTCCACATACACATCATCAATATAGGCAGATGTTGCCTGCTGTATGCGCTTGTCCTTCATCAAGATAGCATCAACAATTGTCTGCATGATGGATGGTGCCACATTGAGACTAAACCCCATGCGAGTCAAGCAATACCTTCGTCCCTTAAACAGTACAGTTTGATAGGACCATAGTGATTGGTGCATGTGCACTTAAAGGTATGCCTTGCGAAGGTCTAACATGGATACATTTGATCTTGCTCGCCGCCATTCTCTCAACTTTTCAGTGCATATGTCTGCATGACCTGTAAATGGATCCACGTGATCATTCAACTCCCGATAGTCAAGAACCGGCCTTACCTTTTGTTTATTCTTCAGGATGACTGCCATTAATGGGATCAGGCCCTTCGGGGGCCCCAATTTATCTTCCGGGTAAGGAACTAACCACCTATTGTCAATTCAGTTTTGTAGCTCTTTATCGTATTCTGCACAAGCTCTTACAGGGATGGTGTACTCCGATACTCTTTTGTATAACTTTTCTGGTGGCTGATCACCGGACCACTTCCATGATACTGTCCAGGATTTGTTGCATTGGTCGAACTCTGCGCGATAGTCAGGCTGTTCTAGCTTTATTGTCGCACCCAAAGTGTGAGCCACCTCAGCAAAATGTGCCTTGCCTCCTTCGTTGATGTGCATGCCGCCCAATTTCTTGATGAATTCCATTCCCAGAAAGAGGTCGAATCCCAATGGCTTCCTGTTTACCACTAGCACGTTTGTCTTTAAGGGATTTCTGTTGGTCACTGTTAAAGTTATGCTACCAACACCATGGCTTAAAAGGCACTTCCTGCCTGCTGTCAGAATTGCGGTACTTTTCCATACTTCGGGTCGACATAACATTCCACTGACAACGGATGAGGAGCAGCCGGAATCTACCAACCCTATCCGATCTATTCCATTGACCTTCACTTTCATTACAGGAAGCACTTCTTCTAGTTTATGTGGGGAGAGAGTAGTGCCGGCCTCTCATCCCTTACCTAGTTTTCCAGACACCTCAATGCGACATGTCCTTGTTGTTGACACTGATAATAGCGTATCTCTGGGAACACTCTTCATGATTTGCTCCTGGGCTACCGACGGTCTCTCACAAAGTGATTGGGACCTCCACATTTGTAGCACAACACTGCGACTGCATTCTGCTTGTCGGGGGTTGAAGGTAGGGCTGCAGGTACATGAGGAAGAACTCGGTGTCACCCGGCCACCGCAGCAACAGGCTCATCGACCTCTACCTCTTCCATCATAAGAGCTCAAGCCCTAGCAAGAATCTGTTCTAGGATCATGTGTTCCATCCTTGAGGACTCACGTAATTGTCATCTAACTGGACCGGGGAGTCCTGACACGAAAGTGCAACTGAGCCATCGGTCAGAGGTGTTTTCTTCAATCAGATGCGCTAGGTCCTGTAGGTCACCCAAATATTCATCCACAGTTTCCCTGGGGCACAAATGGTGCGAGACAAATGTGTCAAATGCAACAAAAGGGTCCGGCGCAAAAGCCACGAGGAGGGCTCGTTTTACCTGCTGTAAATCCTCCCTTTGGTCATGGGTTAACTGTCGGTATACTGACAGAGCCCCGCATCTCAGCCCGAGTGGTAGAACACATTCTACATTGTCAACACCACACATTTCACACACCAGCTCCACCTGTTCCAACCATTCTGACACCGTGTGGTCGGATGAGATGCCATGAAATTTGGGAATCAGCTGAATGTCAAATGCTTTGCCTGCCATTTGTGTCTGGTTACATGTATGCCAAAATAGCTAGGTTTTGGAAAAGTCTAGTCGAAGTGGAATCAACCTATTGGGGGTAGTCAAATTATTCAACACGCAACATAAACTGATGGATGTTCCCCAATCAGACATCAGCAAAATACTGCCCTTTTCCACTTCAAACTTAGTCTCTTTTATATTCATCAAATCTCGCCACTTCACAGAGGCTTATCTCGTTCTCCTCCATAAAACAAGTCACACCTCTTGCGTCCTTTTCTTCCACTGGTTTCCATGTGCCGGTAGCAGAGAGAGCACACCTTCTGTTTCTTCGAGGTAAGATTGTTCGTGGCATTACTACTACATGTAGCTTTAATTAAATAACTGAAATTTGTAAACTAATCATCTGATTGGGCACAAATTTTGAGACATGTAATTCGAAGGTTAGCACTTTATAAAAATCATATGGATTTTTTATTAGTAGCGCCATCTATAAGTCAGGCCAGGATTTATGGAGTGATGTGTTAAGTAGATAAAATTCAGAAGGAATTGACAAAACTTTTGATTGTTTGAAGTGTGTGCAGAAATATTTTTGTGACCTGAATAGAATAAACGAGTTTAAAAATTTTTATGTGACTGATCTGAAACTCACTGAATAATTTTATTTTTTTCCTGTGTAATGAATTGTGATAAGAAAATAGCAAAGATAAGGAAATCACTGAAAGAACCACTTGTGAATTAAGGTTGATCAGATTCCTAATAGGTGTTCAATGAAAAAATACCAAATTAATGACAAATTTCCAAATACAACATATAAGAAAGCTTACGATTTTATTATATTCATCTTCAGTGAATTTCTGGAAATTAAATTTAATTAAAACAGACTGATACTGAAAAGGAAAAAGCACAACAGAACATATATTATTGAAACATATGAATACAAAATTCATTAGACTAACTTTCCCCATTAAAATCCAAATTCAATGTTGAAACCTGCTGTAGAACCCTGTCAAAAATTTTCCATTCAGGTGAGAAAGATTTTTTTTTTACAAGAAGAGTTTTTTTTTAGAAATTCATCAAAAATTTTCATTTGTCTATTATTGAAAAGTTAATATTATAAATAATAGTATCATAAACAGTTAAAGAATTTTTTAGTAGAATCAATAAATGAAGATCTTTATTATATGAAAGTTTATATATATATATATATATATATGATATCTGGCTATCATAAGCATCTTTATTTACTGTTTCTAGTAAAAAATGTTTAACTGGTTATCATAAAGCTGTACTCCTGTAAATTTCTCTGAATATATGCATAATTGCAGAAATAGGAAGTATTATTAACAATGTCACGTAAAGTAATAATATGTATTTTTAATGTTGTTGAAATAGGTGAATGAATAACAATATGCAGAAAAATTAAGATAAATACAAATTAGAATTTTTAAAAAAAGTGAATGTGTGTTTGTGAATTATTCAGCTTATCTGTAATCAGTAAATTTTTATGATAAAAACTGAGTTCCCTTTTTAGGTGGTTATATTAATTGAAAATGTGGCAATTTGTAAATGGGGCAAAATTGATAACAATACAGCAGACTACTCATAAACTTGTTTATTATGGACAGAAGTCAATTTTATGTAGAATTCAAACATGGACACGGAAAGAAACATACACTAGTAACTTATTTGATCATGTCCCAGCAAAAACAGTACATCATAATGATTTTTTATCATAGTAAGATGTATGGTGCTCTAGTTCAGGGAATAAAGCAAGATGACTTCAAATTGCTATTGGAGGATAATTTTGATGTTTTAATTATCCCAATTTCTGATATTAAAGGGATAAATATAGTATGGTTCCTTTCTCTATGGAAGTATCATGGAGCTTTGCTACAATGAGAAAAGAAAATGTTTCTTGATCATATAGTGTGAATTTCTGTTATCAAGTCCACAACACTAACAAGGAAAATGAAGATTATGCCATGGAAAGATTCCAATTTAGTAGAGTGTAAATTGGATTTTTGTCTTGAATTGAACACTGATCATTGAGAAAAATTCCAGTTATAATCTGACCTTGGATTAACATATATTATTGGTGTTGGAACTCCACCAAAATTTATACAAATGTTTCATAATGTCACAACATTAAGGATTAAATTTCACTGTTTGATTTGTTTTATATTGCAAATGAACCTGACTTTGAATTATTCATATATGTTTGTCTTACTTATCCTTTTTGAATTTCTTTATTCTTCCAGCTAATTTTTTCCTATTTCTCCTTATCACATTTAATTATGTATTATCTCTGATTGCTATTATTTTATGACTCATTTTAATGTATTTTTTATATGCCCCCACCAAGTGTACAAGTGTGGCACAAGGATGTTTTTTGGGTGGGTCTGGGCGCAGGACGGAAACACACATGTGCCTGACAGTCCCAAAAATGCTTCAGGTCTCATCAGCATTCCCCTAAAAAGGGGCACCAGGTGATAAGACCAACCCCTCCGAAGAGGGATAATGCCTGGGGGATGGCCCCCTTGTGCACGAGGATGCCAGTCATTACTTACTGCCACCTGAGCAAGAGCACACCTGTTCAGAAGATGACTCGCCAACACATCCAACCGAAATGTATCCCAGTCAAGTACCATAATAATCACGGGCGAGCCCAAGGACTGCTGAAAGGCTTGGCTATAAATAGAACGAAAGTTGTATCACTCTGCTAGGGCCACGTGGACAAAGAGTTCGTCCATAAAAAAATATAAGTGGAAATACAGTCCTTCGTAAACCTGAAATAGGCTTCTGAAGATATTCCACTTTATTTTGGTAGAGTGACTTTCAAAAAACTGGCTCTGTTATTGTAAAAAAATTTTTTTTTTTTTTTTTTTTTTTTTTCACTAGGGCAGCTGGTCCAGGCTACAAGTAATTTCATCATTTCCAGATGTAGCTGGGTGTAGCGTTTTTTAGGGATTAGAGCAGTCTGGGTTTTTTATGCTTTTGAACAGGGCACGACTACTTCGTCAAATCTCAAATTACATGATGTAATCTTGCTTGAAGAAGGGAAATCCATATTTGTTGATCAAATTATATGTAAATTAATGTGGTGAAATCTCTAGTGAAGAGGTGAAATATGGTATTTGCTGAGATCTCACATGTAGAGTTAAAGTCTCACCTGATGAGGTGAATTCTCACTGTAATTTATTAAATCTTGTGGTACTTGGAGAAATCATGTGTTTGTTGGTAAAATCTTGAGTTATGTCTTGAAATCTCAATTTATTTTGTGATATCCCATCTAAAAGAATTTAGAGTAAAATTTGCAATATAATACAATTTAAAAAGCAAAAATTAGCAATATAAAAGAAATTTAGAGTATGAAATTCACTATGAAGAGAATGACATTAAATTCAAATTTAGTATTTAACTTGGTATGTTTTTAGGGGGTTTTAGTGTATAATTTTAAATGGTAAGTTCCACAGCTTTCTAGTTCAGATACTGATCCAAAAAGATAACACAGACAATAAAGTTTTTAAAAAGGAATTTTATACAAAAGAAACAAGAACGAAAGGGGTAGAAAAGAGTGTCTAGCAAACAAACTTTTTTGAATTTGAGTATTTTAAAAAAATTTTTTTTTTAGTTTTGTCAAAATGTTTCTGTTTTCATTTTTGACTCTTCTAAGAAGTTGTTTTTTCAACAGAATTCATGAGTTGAATTTTATCTTTCAATTGATTTCAATCGAGTCTTTTTTTAATTTCAATTGAGTTTTCTGTAAAGTTATATTTTCCGCAGAATTCTCAGGTCGAATTTTCTTTCAGTTGTTTAACTTTGTAGAATTTTGGTAGTTGACTTTTGTTTGATTTTAGTTTCATTTCTTGGGAAGCTTCTTGCCTGTTAGAATACTTATTGGCTATTCAAGAAACGAGCGATGAAACCTTTCTGTTATTTTATCCTGCCTTAACAGTCTGGTCTCCAATTTTGTACTGAGGGCCCAATAGGAGTTTTCAGCAAGTTGTATGAGGTAGGTTTTTGGTGTTGTATCATCTGGGATTACTTCTCCCTTTTCCAATCTGGCCAAAATCAAGTGCCACACTTGGTCAGTTTGTTTCTTTGTTAGCAATAAATTCTTATACATTTTAGGTTGTGTTTGCTTGAGTAAATTTATGAAACCTCATCTTACTGAAATCTCGTGGGGGTTGTTGGTGAAATCTTGAGTGAATTTCTCTGTGATTCTTGCAAATATTTTTTAAGTCTCACATTACTTGGGAGAATCTTGTGTACACTGTGCTTTTCTTTATGACTTTTGACTCTAAAGCTCTGAATAAGCAATTGTCATGTATATGAGCATGAGTGCTTTTATATCTGTCACAACTACATTATCTTTTCCTATAACCGAACCTTGGCTTTTCCATTCACCATTTCTTCAGAACACAATTACATTTTGTTTAAAGTTTTATTTGTCTTCTCATTGGTCTTCAAATACTTTCTGATAACTTCACTGCCAAATATGCTTTTTGCATTTCCTCTGAACTTGTGAGATACTTTTTTATTGCTTCATGATTATTTCTATTTTCCAGTTAAGGGGGTTTGTTGAAGATATCAAATGGTAAATTTGGTCCTCCTAATTCTGCAATAATTCACTTGTTATAACTTTTTCTTTCATCTCAACTTCTTCATTTATCTTTGGTTGTATTTTAGCAGAAGTGAATATCCTTGTCAGAGCATTTTTCATGATTTTTTTCTTCATCTGTGGATGTGCTGATAAAGCCAACTGTTTTCAGTTAGCTGTTAAGTGAGCTGAAATCTTTGAGTGGAAATTTAAGTCAAATTAGAAAGTTCAAGCCAGTGCACCAACGACCAACACAAGAAGACAGTAATGTAAAAAATAGATTCATGTCTTGTCACAAGTTTGATTGAGTAAATGAAAACAGCGAATTTGGACATGTGTGAGTGATGCAATAACTGAGCAAGATGACATAACACTACAGATACCTTGAGTTTTGATATATTGACAAATTTTGAAAAAGTTGGGTCAGTTGGCGTTCAGAGAGTTCAGTTGGGTTGGGGCTCTTTATGTTTCTGTTCATAGACCCTAACAGATCTTCTCTCTCTCTCTCTCTCTTTTGTGCTACTGTATGCAGTCTGAACATCAAACAATAAATGATTGTTAATTGTTAACAGAGAGTGCTTCTTGTTTTTGAGTAGCCAACTCTCAGGCAACTTTGTTCCAACAGATTACCCTGACCTTCAAAAGAATTTCAGTGAATTTTTCAAACACAGCATGAGCACAGACAGATTTGATAAACAGACTATCTGGAAATGCATTTGGTGCTGCTACCATGATAAGACAAAAGTAAAAGTACTATGACAACTATAGTACTGAATTTGGCGACTTTACTTGGATTAGACTAATCCTTATAATTCCATTTGGTAGAACAAGTGTTGTCATGCACAATGATAATACATTTGGTGCTGGTATCAGCGTTGATAGTCGTGACCGCAATATTGTTACAGTGGTGCTGTGCTAAGATATTGCTACATTTAGTATTGTACTGAAATGATAGCATTACAAATGGTAACTGACCCCAGAACATAGTATTACATTTGTACTATAGTTGATGCTGTGCCCAAGATAAGTGCCCATATGGTACAAACCATACTGTTAAATTTGGTGCCTGAAAATCCACAGCACAGCCAAACACAGTATCTCTGGAACCTCACCATCAAATTATTTAGTGTCATAAACAGGACACTCGTTGGGGTTGGGGGTCTTATGCCTCCACGGAGGTGCAGTCAGTCTATTCTACAGACCGCAATATCGTTACAGTGGTGCTGTGCTAAGATATTGCTACATTTAGTACTGTACTGAAATGATAGCATTACAAATGGTAACTGACCCCAGAACATAGTATCACATTTGGTCCTGGACCATGCAATAATATAACTGGTGCAGGGCCAAACCATAGTACTATAGTTGATGCTGTGCCCAAAATAAGTGCCCAGATGGTACAAACCGTACTGTTACATTTGGTGCCTGAAAATCTACAGCACAGCCAAACACAACATCTCTGGAACCTCACCATCAAATTAATTAGTGTCATAAATAGGACACTTGTTGGGGGGTGTCTTATGCCTCCATGGAGGTGTAGTCGGTCTATTTTACAGCCCAACTGACTGGACAAACCTGTAGTCAAGATTTAACCTCTAGATAATTTCACTAAGAAGTTCTTAAAGTAAATACCTATATCCATTATACCATGTGCCCTGCAGGATAAGTTAAAGAAAAATATACTTATTTTTTAAAAAAAGCCATAAACATTGAGCAATGAAGGGTGCCTCTGGTAGTGTAATGGTTTGCTAACTAGACAAACAGAACTTCACAAGTAAATTCGAGTCTCACTGGGTGTCCCATACATACGGCCTTTTTCCACATCTTAACAAAAAACTTCGCATATTAAATATTGAGTAACCAATCGGAATTTTCATCAGTGATGTAAAAATTATTTTTGGCAATGAGTTTCTCGAATGTATACACGTCTTTTTTTCTTTATTTCAAGGGAAGTAACACTATGACACCAAATGAATTACCTCCCTTGAAAACTCGTAGGTTTTGCTTGAGGGCGACATTAAAAATACATCCTGTACCTTTTTCTGTTTATATGGGTAGGGAGGAAAATTAAACAAAGACTGAAAATTACACAAATAAACACCCTCAAAAATTTTCCTCATCTGTAAGGTATTCAATTTTCTGTCATTTAAAAGCAGGAAGGAATGAATGCTAACACTTAAAATGGGGAACTAAAAAAAATAAAAATAGAGGAAATTAACTTTCATACACAAGTTAAGTTGACCTTTGTCACAAAATGAAAAGCCAAAATCCATTCTAACTTACCTGGACTGGGTCCACTTAACTTTTCAAAAGCCTAAGATCCTTTTCTAGGTTACTAAGTTCCTCATTGAATACTGAATTAGTTCATCTTACTTGTCGCAAACACACAACACTCACCTTTTGCTGAAATCCAACACTGAATCTCTTTCACTCAACCCCAATCTTCACTTTTAGCTGATGTCTAAAGAATTGGATTAGGAGCTGAAGTGAAAAAGACTCACCTCTGTGAATTCATTTCCTCCCCACCACATAATTATCTATATCATGACTCTCATAATTCCAAGTAAGCACTGAAAGTTTCATTTTATCAGCAGTACCACATTGTTGCAAACACAAGAGGCTTTCAGGAGTGAAAACATATCCCACAACCTACCATGGGATCCCTAGGAAGCCAAACAAACCTGAACAGAGCACTTTCTAGATTGTATAGAATGGTAGATAGGAGAGGAAGCCCTGAAAGTTGGCTAAGGATGGAGAGAGGGAAGATGTGCAAAAGACACATTATGACCATTCCCTTTAAAGAAAGGTTTCTGTATGACCGGCTTAGATGCAACCATGACTTTTTCCAACAACTCCAACCAATTCATCTCCAACTGAAGTTTGGGACCAAGTCAGGTACATGAAACCAAGTGTAAAATGACAATCTTCTTAGAGGTAATTTTGGTCGCCTATCACTGTTTCATACAATCTAATTTCTTTGCTTTGTCAATCTTACCATTGCTTTCGCAAGCAAATTGACATCGTCAGGTAGAATGCTTTGCCGAGATGAATGAGTTAGCTAAACCTCACAAAGGATTGGATTCACCCTCAATTTATGCAGGAAAAGTTCCCACACAGGAACATGTAGCAAGGGCAATAATGAACACCCTTTATAATATGATCAAGACAAGACAAAAGAGTCTAGCTTTATTCCATTCATTCCCCTCATAGCCCTAAGATACGCATACAAAAAGATACAGCTGTGAAAGTTCAGCTTGAATTCAGCCACAATCTCCAGAAAGCAATGGTCAACCCTATCAAAGGCTTTTGGACTGATCTAAATGGATCAGTGTAGTATCCTCATTGACTTTCTCTAAGAAAATGTGTACCAAATCAAAACCGTTTTGAACAATCCTGCTCTTTACAGCACAAGTGTGCTCAGGAGCAATCAGATTAGGCAAGACATCTGCAAACCACAACCTTTGCCAAAATCTTCAGGGTTCAACATCGCTGGAGACTAGATCCCTGCCTCATCCAGCTGATGTAAATAATAGCTAGCAAGAGTACAAATATAAACAGCCTCAAGTGTACTTTGTAGGGAATCTCATTGGTGCCTGGAGGTTTGCCCATTCCAAACTTCTTTAATACTTTCCGAATGTCTTTTGTCATGGGCTCCGTGCACCTAGCCACTTTGATATCTTCAAGACAAGGGAAGTTGACCAAATTAGAATCAAGTTCAAACCAAGTTCCCTTGAGAAAAGTGCCAGTAATAGGATTGAAATTTCTCATGTCTTTATATGTGGTTTAGCATCGTCCATCTAGCGATATGTCAATAAACAGCATTGCCAAGTTCCTATGTGGCTATATTTATTGCCATTCTTTTAAGCCTAGACTTAACTAGTAGGGCTTAGTCTTTCTTATTGAGGAAGTTCAGCTCCATCTCAACCGAGTTTCTATACCATCTCTCAATTGGAAAGTCCACTCTAATATCGATTATAGTGTCCTTCTCATTACAAATGGCAAGGCCAAATCTTTGAATTTCCTGTGGTCAGCCAACCTATGTTCTGTGTAAGCTAAACTATAAAAGCTTAGGCTACTGAAAATTTTTATATCAAATTCATCTACTCTATCAATGTAGCTAAAAAGCTGCCTCAAGTTCAAGCCATCCAAAGTCTATATTATTCTGTTTGGATGCTCATTTTAAAATTTGAAAAAATTGAGCTTGTCTATAATTTTGAGAAAGTATTTTGCACCAAAGTGTCCCTGCTAGCCCCCCCCCATTCTATCTTGGGATCAAAGACTGCATTCTAATCACCCACTAAAACTTTCCTAGAATTTAGCAGTTTCATATAGATAGCAAAATACATCACCAATACTATAAATGCAGGTCCTCACGAAAACAAGTGAAGTGAAATGAACTACTAGGTTTTACTGAATTATACTAATAAAGCCTTGGTGAATTACAGGTTTGAATCTTTGGTAGTAGAGTTCCTACTCTATATCCATTTACTTAGTGTTCCAGTGGTTAACATTTACTGTATTTGACTATGTATAAGACGCACCCCAATTTCAGCAGGGCAAATCAAGAAATAGGAAATAACTAATATTAAACATGATGAAATTAATATAATGAATATTATCAATGATAACACTTTTAATCTGCATAATAGCCTTTTGAATAATGACAATAGGTATGGGAAAGTTACTCTAAAGTCTAAGCTAATAGAAGTTGCCAGGTAGCTAATTTCTGCCAACTATCGCACATTTTAAATCAACATATGGCATATAAGATGCAGGGAAATTTTAAAAGATATTTTTAGTACGAAAGTGCACCTTATATGCCATCAAATATGGTAAGTAAATGTTATGAAGGTAAGCAGTGTCAAAATTCATCTTTTACCAAATAAAATAGCATATAAAGATAATCCAATGTTTTTAAGTTTTTTTGGTCCCCTCCCCCCATTTCAAATTATGAAAATTGATCGCAAACCAACAGAACAGAATGTTCATATCATTTCTTTCCTCACATATTTTGAGACATATCTGGAAATACATAAATTTATAACTTCAAACTTAGGTCAACCACTAATACCACCTCCTCATCAACATATATTTTATTACAGCATTTGAACAGTTTTTATTAGGTCACAGTGTCAAAGCAAGAAAGGATGATTTTCATCAAATCAATGTTCATTGCCAATTGAATTGCCCCCTGCTAATTTCATCTATCCGTAATAAGTAGCATGGTAAACATAAATTAGTGCTTATTGGTTTACTGAAGATCTGATGAGATCCAAGGATTCTGTTGCATATTTCTGTATTATCTATTGCAAAGGCAACAATAGGATTGTAGTCTGTGAGAATAAAAGCAGAGTTTGTAATGTTCACATGTTTCTTCCTTCTATCTTTCTTTTCTCCTCTCTGTCCTTCAGGCGATACTTTCTTTCTGCAGTTTATTCATGTCTATTAATATGTTTGCTTGACTATTGACCAAAAGCAGTCACCATTCTGCAATTAACTTATGTAACCATTTTCATTACCTACAATTCTTTGCTTTCCCCACCACCCATTATAACTCTGAGTAAGGCAGTGTGATGGAGGCATCTTGACTACCATGTGCAATTGCTCATTATGTAACCCCATGCTGAGATCATTGCAGATGCCAATCAAGGTGTACAAAATCTGAGACTGTGTCACAAGAGAAAACAAAGAACTGGATTTGCTCACTGATGGGAGTGTATGTCAATTTGAAACCATTTTTTATTTCTTTTCCCACCTTCACATGTGCAGTGTAAATTGTAACGTGCCACTGCTCAGAGGTCAGACTTGACATGACATGGATCCTTGTGTCACTTTGTCCTAGTTGGATCTCTCTAACCAATTGACTACACCTGTGTGTGTGTGTATGTATATTTATATATATATATATATATATATATATATATATATATGTGTGTATGTGTGTGTGTATATATATGTGTGTATATATATATATATATATATGTGTATATATATATATATATATATATATATATATATATGTGTGTGTGTATATATGTGTGTATATATATATATATGTGTGTGTGTATATATATGTGTGTGTATATATATATATATATATATATATATATATATATATATATATATAAAGTAAATCTTTCCGTACATCCTGACCTAGGCAACCCATAGATTTGATATAAAAGTATATCCTGACTGTATTTCACCAGAACACCCTTAATAAAAAGAAAAAAAATATGTAAAATTGAATTCTCATGTTGCAGCTTGAGCAGTCTTCTCAACCTAATCCAACCATCTCCACTTAGACTGGGAGAAGTGAATGAGTAGTCGCCACACAAACACTCATCCATGCCCAAAACACACATACTCAACATATGCTTAAACCTATGTAGATACATAACTATGTACATATATACACACAAATAGGTACGTACACCTACTCATGTGTACTGTGATATTCATCTACATACACACACATCCATCCACAGCACATACTCAACATAAGCTTACACACATGCTCACAAATATGCTTTTTTTAATATATATATATATATATATATATATATATATATATATATATATACACACACACACACACACACACACGCATGCTTTTTTTAATATACATATATATATATATATATATATACACACACACACACAACCCCATGGTCAATTCACATATATAACTCTATATACTATGAAAGGTCCATTCTGTAGCTACAGGTAACATTCATTATAAATGATGAAGAATTTTCTTTTCTTTCATTAAAAAAAAAAAAGAAGCTCCCTAATCATATTTAAGACCACTTTCACATGATGTAATCATGTGCCCATGCTTGGCGTGTCCCTCTTTGGGATTTTGGTATTGATGTCAATACATTTCCATCAAAGTTTTTAAGGCTTATCTTTATCAGATGAATGCACTTTATGTCCACAATATTTTGTGGCATCCTGTGAAACATAAATGTGGTGATTGCATAGTAATCACAATTCCTATCCACCATTGTGTTGGATATGCATTTGGTATTTTCACCAAAACCTTTTAATCAACTTGTACTGCTGTGACCCACTCCCTCTTTATTATTTGGCAATTTATCTCTCAGATGTCTCCATTAGTAAGGAGAGACATTTGGGGCACTTTCTCTTTCAGTTGTTCAACCTTGGTTTGGTTGGTTGGGTTTTATGGCATATCAACCTTTGTAGGTTATTTAACGCCAAATCCATTTTTATGAAAATAGTTCTCTTTCAAACCATTCATTTTAGCATAGGTATGTAGTTTAAATGCAAGTACAGTTTAATTGTGAAAAAGATTTCTATTTAAAGCTATTTGGTTTAGTCAAGCAGTTCTAATTCTGGTAATTCAGTTTAGTATAAGTACAGTTTTTGTTTACACACAGTTAAATGTCAAAACGATAATATATTAAACAATTCAGTTTAGTGTAAGTATAGTTTCAATGTCAAAAAAATATCCATTTCAAATAAGTCAGTTTAGCATAAGCATGCAGTTTAAATGTAAGTATGATTTAATCGTCAAAAACATTTCTATATCAAGCTACTTAGTTTAGTCGAACAATTCAGTTTATCATAAGTATGCTGTTTGTTCTATTTAACCCATAGATTGGGACCTATCTGGTGCGACCACGCCGGGCCAGAGTGGACCTGGGAGCAATGGCAATGAAGGGGAGCTCCGCATTCCCCAAAGCCCCAGTAGCACTGGAACCTCACCATCAGATTGTATCATGTCATATCCAGGACACTCATCGGGGTGGTGTCTTACCCCTCTGCAGAGGTGCAGTCAGTGTATTCTACAGCCCCAACCAATTGGGTAATACACAGAATTAATGTCAAAACAGTTTTATTTCAGATAATTCAGTTTAGTAGTCAAAACAGTTCTATTTCAAGCAATTTAGTTGTGTACAAGTACTCAGTTTAAATGTAAAAACAGTTCTATTTTAAACAATTCATTTCAGCATAAACATGCAGTTTAAATGCATAAAAACAGTAAACGCCAACCACTGTTTAGTTCTATTTAACCCATAGACAGGACCCTTATCAGGTGCAACCATTCCAAGCCAGAGTGGACCTGGGAGTGATGGTAAAAAAGGTGTACTCTGCATTCCCCAAAGCTCCAGCATTGCTGGAACCACACCATCAGATTGTTTAGTGTCATATCCAGGACGCTCGTTGGGGGGGTCTTACCCCTCTACAGAGAAGCAGTCGGTGTATTCTACAGTCCCAGCCAACTGGGCAATCATTTTGTTTATTTCTTTGGAGTTTGGAGGTGTGCCTCCTTTCCAGGGTGGCATGATTGTAGCCTCCTCACCTCTGCTATAGACAACATTGTTCTGCGTCTTCTACTAAATAGTAGTTCATATTAGGATGGCATGTCGTTATTTATTGGGGTTATTCTTTACATCCATAATGCTGTTTATGAGCACTTCTTATCCTCCTGGGCCTACTTCCAAAGGGCGTTGATTGTTCTTATTGCTCTTTCTGCTTCTCTGTTTGGTGATGGTATGTTATATTTGAGTTGTGACATTCCCTTAAACCTTTCACTCGTATACTGTGAACCACAGTCAGCCATGATGGTTATCGGTTATCCATATGCTGTTAGAACCTTGGTGAATTGCTCATAGACAGTAGTAGATGATGTGTCTGGGAGTGTTTGGACTACTGGGATACTTGAGTAGTAGTCTACCACTAGGAGATATTTACATCGATCTTGCTCATTGATGTCCATACCTATTGTAACCCAAGGGTGTATGGAGAAATCTGGCTGCATCAATTGTAGTTTGGGTTGTGCTGGTTGATATTTGCTGCATGCTTTTACCATGTTCCTGATGCTCTGGTTTATCCCTGGCTAAAATATAGACACCCTTGGAAATAGGCTGCATTTTGTTTCTTCTTGGTGGTCTGTGTGTCTTTCAAAGACAGAGTTTCAGCGTTTCTGTCCCCCTTGAGGATTAATCCATCGTCTAAGATGAGATTGCATGTAAAAGTCCAGTGTTCATAAAGTGTTGTTGGGTATTATTTTCTGTATTTTGACCATCCTTTCTATCCTCTGTATATTGTGTCTTTCAACAGGGCTCATTGTTGGGTCAGCTATTAATGCCTCTTTTATCCATTCTGTGTTTATTATTTTCATGTTTGTCATTATGAAGTTGATGCTGTGCTGTTGTGGTGTACCTTTTCTATTTTCACTGAAGCACTCTTGACAAGGCGTCTGCAACTGGAATTGTCTTCCCTGACTGGTACTAGACTTGGATAGCAAATTTTAGGCACTTTAGAATGAATCATTGGTTAAAGCGGTGAATGGTCTGTTTCTACTGTTACCTTTCACCAGAGTAGGAAATATTCAATTTTTTGTTGGCCATAAGTGACTGCCAGACACTCTCTTTCTATTTTGGAGTACCTTAACTCTGTTGGGGTGAGGCACCTTGACACCATTCCTTCTGTTTTTTTGGCACACCTTTGATTGATCTGTCATGCCCCCACAATTAGTGTACTGGCATCACATTGGAGAATTGTTGTTGTATTGGGGTCTGTCATAGTAAATGATAATCTGTACCTTGTACAGTTCTGTTTTTATTTCTGCAAGAGTTTTTTGATAGTATTATTGCATAAGAAGTGCATATTCTTTTTCCACAGTTCCCAAATTGGTGCAGTCATTTGTGATAGTTTTTCTGAGAACCTACTGAGGTATGCAATCATTTCCATCAGCATATAGAGTTCTTTTGCGTTTTGGGGGATTTTATAGCTTCAAGTTTATCTTCCGTGGGTAATATGCTATGTTCTGTGATAGTGTGGCCAAAGAAGTTATCTCTTTTTTGTTAATATTGGAGTTTATCAGGATTGAATCCAGTTTGGTTCTCTTTGGCTCTTTTCAAGACTTCAGTCATGGCTGTGTCATGTTCCTCTTCTGTTGATCCTGTTACCAAGATATCATCCACTATGCCAATGACATTTGATTCCAGATGATAGAGTATCTAGCTTTTGTTGGAATATGTCCTGGGATATAGTTAAGCCAAATGGCAAACATCTGTATCTTCCAAATGACATGTTAAAGGTGCATAGCAGGCTAGATTGATTGTCTATTTCTTGGTACCAGTATCCCTTTTTTAAGTCAATGGTGCAGAAACTTCCTCTTCTGTGTAGTAAGAGTAGTAGCTCATGTAAGGTTTTGGTGCAGGTCCCTGGGGTACATACAGAATGTAATTTTGGATGTTCCATCCTAGTTTGTGGTTATCTTATAGGTGATGGAATTAACCCAGTCTATTGGGCCTGTAACTTTCCCTATGATGTCCTTCTTTTTCCATTTTTGCCAACTCTGCTTTGTAGTGTAGGAGGATGTGTATTGGGACTCATCTAGGTGGGTGTATCACTCGCCTGGGATTTTCTATCATTTTGTTTGATTTTTCTTCCCAGGAAAACATTTTATGTTGAAACAGATTTTGTTTTATAATAAGTTCCTTTTTGCTCATTGTTTCAGACCTGTTATACTGTCTTTTTATTTCATTTACGTTCACGGAAATGATACCTAATTCATCCAAAAGTATAGAGGCTGCTTGGGTGGGATGTTTACAATATCAATTCTTGCTACTGTTTGGTTCTTAAGCATTATATTGAGATCAGTCAGCACAATGCTTGTTATCCTCGAATACCCATATCCCTTCAGTATTGTGTTGTTTATCCTTATCTTTAGTTAGAAGGGTAACAGCCACATTTGATTTTCTGTTAGGATGCATGTGTCTGCCCCTGTGTCCAGTTTGACCTTGATTGTGTGACTTGCAAATATCTTTTCTGTATATTTAGAGATTGAGTGTACACACTTGCTGCTTGATGCTTGTTCATCTTCCTTTGGGAAATCCTCTTACATCTGGTATTCTTTTTGGTCTCCAACTTCACAAAGTTGTCGCTGCTATTTTTTTATGCATATTCACATGTAATGTCCTACTTTTCCACAATATCAACACTGTGATCACCTAGCAGGACATTGATTTCTGTAATGGTACTATTTACCAACCCCTCCGCTCGGGCAGGATATGACACAAGGTCAATTTTTAAGCGGAGTTTAACAGGTTTGAAATCAGTTTTCCTTCTCCTAGACTAGTTGCCTAACCAAGGCTCAAGAACCTAGTCCGTCCTACTATTTACCCATAGCTGGAGGGAGAATAAGGGGGTTCATACCTTTCCCAAGGGTATTTGCCCGAAAGTGAACGTAATAGTGCGACTGGAGTACGAACTCGCGTACTACGATTCCGCAGTTCATCGCTTTAACCATTACACCAGGAGGACACCTGATTTCTGTAATGGTGGTTTCTTCCACATCCATGACATTGCTTGCCTCTTGTTTCAGATAAATTTGGTTGTCCACAGGCCCTGTTGTTCTTGTTTTGGGTGGTGTTGTGCTTTGCAGTTCTGGTCATTGCTGTTAGCCCAGGTTTGCATTAGATTTTGTTGGTGAGGGTTTCATCCATGTGGTTTATGGATAGAACCTCCATCTCTGCTATGGTGCTCTACTCCATTTTTGCCAGGTTGTATACTTGTTTATAGGTGAGGATATCACCTATATTGATGGTGTCTCTGTGGACTTGGTCAGACACTATGTTAAGACCAGTATATCCCTCATCATGTCATCTTTCATCTGTTCAGGGTACCCAGCCTCCTTGATCAGTTATTTTGCTTTGGTGACAAATCCATCTGTTGTTATTTTCCCTTGTTTGAGGCCTCTTAAGTTGAGAATTTGGTTATTTTGGGGTTTGCAGTATGTCTCCTGCTTTTCAAAGACAGAGTCAATCCTTAGGGTTGTTAAAGGTGGTGGTGTTGTAAATTTTCAGTCCTTTGTCATCAATCTAAAGAAGCATATGTCTAACCTTACGGGTCTCCTTTGTTGAGAAAATCAGCTCCTATTTTTGTTTAATTTGTTTGAATTTTTGTGATCATCTACTGAACTTGCTCAGTCCATTTTTGGAGGTGTAAATTTGTCTGCCATTCTCACACACTATTATTTGTTAAGTACAAGGAATGAGAGTTTAATATCAAAACATGCATGTAGTAATGTAAGGTTTTATTACTTTTGTTCTTTTTTGATATTGTTTTCTTCTGTGGCTGTTTTCTGGTTCTCCTGGGTCCCAGTTCAGTGAGGATTTTTTTATTTCATTGCACTTCTGACACCATCTTGTGTGTTTTGTCCACTTCAAGCTCATGAAGAGATGTGGTAAAAATCGTGGCATGTGTGTGATGGTAGGAATCGGAATGGATATGGTTATGACTAGAGTTTTGCTGGGACTGTGATAGCTGGCACGTAATGAGAATAATAAAAAATACAATGGAATAACAAGAATGCCCAAGGTTTGATAAAAAAAAAAGGCATACTCTGAAATCTGTTTCTTGGTCACATTTCCTCAGGGTGGACTGGAGCGAAGGTCTCTCGACTTGTCCTGGATAGATGTTAACGCTTCGAAGTCAGGACTGCTAGTACTGGTTGGTTACCCTGCGAACACGCAAAAAAAAAAATCCCTGACCGATTCCTAGGGCTGGACACGTAACTGGTAAGGTCATTTAAAGATTACTCTGAGAGTTCAATGCTAGCTAGGATGGGTAAAAAGGGAAGGAGGTTGACTTGCAAGTCAATTTCTTTCTGTCTTTTTTTTTTTTTTCTCTTTCTCCTTTACCCTCATGAACTATCTAGCAAATCATACTGAGGAGAAAGGATAGAATTGGTGCCTCTCCCTCCCCCTTCTTTATTTTTGTTTCAGAATAATAAGGATAATGAAACATATTTGCGAAATACATAAAGAATATATTTCATGTTATTTATCTATTTATTTTCTAACCCACATAACACCTTCTCTCCAAAAAAATGTAAAAGGATCGCTTGTGATTATTTTTCAAAATAATACAGAATAGAGTTCATGAGATTAAAATTTTTCGTTGTATTTATTCTTCATGTATTTTACAATGTATGCATTAAATATTTAAGTCCCTAAGTCATATTGCGTGATAAGGTATCGGCACATACGTTTTCAATGCCTTGATTGTGTTGGATGTCTAGATTATATTCTTGCAAAATCAGACTCCAGTTTAGATGAGAGATCTGCTAGTATCTTTGAATTCTGTAATTTCAGGGGTCGATCTATCTTCTGTAAAACTTCTGGATCTGAGTCTGCATGATCAAGCATGTAGATGGATCTATCTACAGCTAAGATAGGGTTTGGTTTCCCTCTTTCGTAAAACAGTTTGATCATATTGATATGACACAACTATGTTTTTTTTCTTCGATCCTGGGTTCTTATTATATAGTTAAGATCGCTAACCCTCCGAATAATTTCGTAGGGACCATAGAAGCTGGCCTTAAGGGGATGACGAGAGAAGGGTATTAGTACAAGTACTTTATCACCGGCTTGGAAATTTCTGCAGACAGCATTTTGATTATACCATCTCTTCATCTCACTTTGGACTGTTTTAAGCCTCTTCTGTGCCAACTCACAAGTTTCCTATAATCGGGTCTGAAAACAGGATACATATTCCAGTAGGGATTTGTTTGCGGGATTTCCTCGCAACCATTTCTCTTTCATGCACTGTGTGTCCAAATCTTAGTTCGAATGGACTGAATCCTTACAACTCTTACGGTGCATCTCTTGCAGCAAACATCAGGAATGGGATACTTTCATCCCAGTCTCTCTGGTGATCGAGACAGTATGCTAGGATCATTGTTTTTAGAGTAGAATGAAATCGTTTTAAGGCTCCCTGGGATTGGGAATGATATGCACTCAATGTAACCGTCTTTATTCCTAAGGAGTTCATGGCTTGTCGGAATACTTTGGATGTAAAGTTGTAGCCTTGATCAGACTGCACTATCTTAGGCCATCCGACAATGGAAAAGAAACTAGTGAGGGATTTAATAATCTTTCCTGCAGATATACTCCTTATAGGGACTGCTTCAGGAAAATGGGTTGAGGCACACATGATGGTAAGCAAATACTGGTTGCCACTCTTAGTTTTAGGGAGTGGGCCAACACAGTCTGAGGACTCAGCAGAAGGGTTCCTCAAAGGCGGGAATTGGGTGTAAAGGTGCTGCAGGGATTCGCTGATTCGGTTTACCGACCATCTGGCATGTGTGACAGGTTTGGCAGTATCTTGATACATCTCCACAGATTCTAGGCCAGAAGAAGTTTCTACTGATTCGTTTGAGTGTCTTGTGAACGCCCAAATGGCCTCCCATGGGTGTTTTGTGGGCCGTCTGAAGCACTTTTTCCCTGTATCTTCTTGGCAACACTGATTGATGTACACTCGACCAATCTTCCTGTGTGTGTGTGTGTGTGGGTCTCCACTTCTTCATTAAAATATCATCTTCAATGAAATACCCTGAGGGTACTTTGTTCAACTCTTCTTCTGATAATGATTCTTTGAAAAGAGAAGCAATTTGGTTATCCTCTCTCTGTTTTACTGCTATGGATTTCTCTGTAGTGGGCGTGACATCAACTATTTTCTCCCGTGGATTAGGGTTTGACGATGGGGTATGTTCTAACATAGAGTTTAATCCTATCTCATGGTTTAAGCAAGTTTGGGAGAGGTCAATTATTTCATTCCCTTCATCTGCGCCTTCCATTTTAGTAGTAATATCTTCAATCCTCTTCTTCGCCTCTGCTCGGGTCACTACACATGATGGAAATGTTCCAGAATGCTCTTGTTCTATCTTCTCAGTTTCCTCCGAGATGCTCAGTCTCTCCACCGCTCTTGGATGTGGTACCACTCTCTCTCCAACCAAGTCGTTTCCCAGTAACATCGATATACCTTGCATAGGTAGACTGTCGACCACTCCGACAATTATAGTTTCACACATTATTTCAGAATCGAGGGAGATCCAATGTAGTGGGACACTAACAAAATCTCCTCCTACTACTTGTATAATCACTCATTCGCCTGTGGCTGTCTCTGATCCATGCAGCATGTCATCCTTAACCATTAGAGACTGGGTCGCTCCTGTGTCACGTAAGATTTTTATCTTAACTCTCTTCGCGGCATTATCAACTGGGTGAATGGAGCCATTTGATATGAATGGTTTGTATTCCTCTCTGATTCGGCTCTCGGTCCTCTTACTGGTTTCCTTACGCTATGATATAAACCCTTGTGTTTTATTTAGGATAGCGTTCTTGTGCTCGGCACTCTTCCTCATGTAACAATTTGCTGCTAGGGGTTCTGTCTTACTGCAGTAGTAGCACATCAGATTCCTCCCTCCTTCCATAGGATGAGGGATAAACGAATGAGGATTAGGCCTCTTATTATTTGGGCTGTTCGGTCGGTGTAGATATGTTGTCTGACCAAGTCTGGCTCTCAAGCTAGTGCTACCCGTTATTCAGGGCTTTGTGCTCCTTCCATACTCAGATGGGTCCTCTGACTTATTCTTGCTTCGCTGGTGTGTCAATGTGTATTCATCCACTAGGGTAGCCATCTCATAAGCTGTGTCGACCTGTCTTTTGTTGAGGAATGTCTTGAGGTTATCGGATACGCACCATTTGAATTCTTCTATCAATACCAGCTGCCTTAATTTATCATAATCCATTCTGATGCCTTTTGCTGCAATCCACTGGTCAAGATATGTTTCTTTCTGCCTGAAGAACTCAACATAGGTTTGGTTTTCACCCATTCTGCAATCTCTGAACCTTTGTTTGTAGGGGTCCAGTATCATTTCGTAATTTCTCAGAATTGCTGTTTTTACAGTGTTGTAGTTGGCGCTGTCTGTAACTGAAAGGGAAGCATATGTTTCCTGCGCTTTACCTTTTAAAACTGTCTGTAATAAAATCGGCCAGGCTTCAATAGGCCACTCTAGATTTGAAGCGATTTTCTCAAAGTGTTGGAAATACTTGTCCACATCTTCTTCGTTGAACACAGGTACAAGTTGAATGTGTTTGGTGAGGTCAAAGTTATTCTATTCCTTCTTGCGTCATGTGCATTCCTCTTCTAATTCTTTGAAATGGATCTCTTGATTAACCTTTACTAGTTTAATCTGGGTTTTGATCTTAAACTTCTCTAATTCAGTTTGGGCTTTCGAGAGTTCGGGCACATCTGACACAAGGTCATCGAGAACGCTTTTGTTGAAAATGTCATTATTGACCATATCTTCTGAAACTACTCTTATCAACTGTATCTTTCACATCGACCGACTTACATCCAACTCCAGTTTTAACCCTTCTTCTAAAATATGGTCTTTTTTCATCTTTATCAGATCATCGAATGTGGGAGAGTTCAAGAAAGTATCTATTGCAGACATTTTGACTTCTATGTCTTATGCAGTTTTATGACTGCACCGCTCCCCTCTGTGAGGTCTTGTAGAAAAGGAGAAATATTCTGTTCATGTCTCTGCATAAAAATAGAAGCATTTAGTCAAATTGTGCAAAAGTCAAATTGAAATATTAGCATTATGTACCAGTACTTTAAACCATTTAAATGTGCAAATAAATGAATAGTATTGAATATAATTATCAGTGTTAATTCGCTATCTTTGAAACCATTTATTGTCTTGGATATGACATTAAGCTGCATCTGATGCTCTAGTCTTGCAGTTTCTGGAATGTGGAATACTTCTTCATAACCATTACTTTCAAGTCCATTTTAATCATAAATGGTAGTACCCATTTATGGGTCAAGTAAAAAATATTCATCCTTTTACTTGGGATTATTATCAATATTAAATCGAAATAGTGTTAAATAGCTACACTTAAAATGTAAACATGTGCAAACAAATGATAAGTTTTATGTAAGATAGTAACACTTGATAAATAGAAATAGTAATGTTAAATGTCAATACTTGAACCCATTTAACAGTGTGAAAACGATGATTAATATTAGAATTCAATAGCAATACTTGAAACCATATAACTGTGTGTAAACAGTATATTGGAATTTGGGTAGTCATCTTGTTTTGTTTTTAGTTGTGTGATACAAAAGATATGCCCTCTAAATAACAAGAATGCATTAAGTTGCCATTGTTCATATATGTTATTGTCATCTCTGATTGGTCAATCTACTGCTGCTGTTAACGACAAGCGTATACGCCATTAGTAGTTCTCCCTCACAAACAATTCAACAGGGCCCTCTGCTTGGGGGTATAAGATGGAATCTTCCACCTTTTTAAAGAAATGCATATTAAAATTTAAAAAATGCAAATAAATTTTTTTTTTCAATTGTTAGTATTAACACAATTTTGTTTAATTGACACAAAAACACATTAGGAGATGTATTTATTTTTTTGAGGTGGGGATAGGATTAATTGGATGGTTTATTGTCATATCCTGTACACTTGTTTGGGGAGTTTCACCCCTTTTGCTGAGATTGATGTATTCTTCTGCCCCAGTCGACTAGGCTAATAATGGCTAATTTACTGAGTTAAGAATCAATTACCAACTATAATCTTTTTTAATTTTATTCCTGTCATTGGCTTCATGAACGTGTTTGCAAAATTTTGTCTATTTCAATGTATTTTAAAAGAATGTACCCTTTATTTATTTCATCACATATAAACTGAAATTTTATATGAATATGTTTCAATATTTAATGAACGACTGGGTTTTTTGCATAACAATACTGGACGGATTATCACAATGAATAATTGTTTGGTTTTTTAGTGACTCAATTTCTGTTATAGTTCTCAATATTGCTCTAAGATACAGGTCTTCTTGACTTGCTAATGAAACGGTGATAAATTTCACTTTGCATATGTTGACAAAGTGACTGAATTCTGCTTTTTAGATTTCCATAATATCATTGAGTTATTTTCTGCCAATCTAAAGCAAAATCTGCTCACACTTTTTCTGACACTTAAATTAACCTAATCTGTGTCACAAAATCCTAATTTTAAGGCTTTTTGTCATTTCTTAAGAATTCGTGAATGATTGATTGTGCCTTTTAAATAACGTTTGACATACATGGTCTTCATTAAATGGAAAGAATTTGTTTGTTTTTTTAGGTCTTGAGCTAACCTAGTAACTGTATAACAAATATCTGGTCTTGTTGCAACCATTACATACTTTAGACTGCCAATAATTTCACGATAAGGTTTGCTTTCTACTAAATCGACTTTGTCACTTGTTTTCGTTAGAGCCATTTCACATAGAGTTGAGTGGGGTTTGTAATCTGCCATGCTAAACTTGGATAATATCTTCTCGATATACCTAGATTAATACATTTTAATAGTATTAATTTCACATTCAATTGTATTCCTAAAAACCAGGATAATTTTCCAAGCTCATTCATTTTGCGAGTAGAGTTCAGTCTTGTCTTAATTTGCATAAGGTATTCCTCAGTTTTTGAAGCTACTAATATATCATGTACCCACAATAATGATGGATATTTGATTGTGGACATTTTGAACGTGCATGCAGGGGTCCACAGGTGACTGCTCAAAATTTTCTGTAGTTAAGTGTGGAATGTTTTGTTCCAAGTTTGACCACTCTGTTTTAACTCATATAGAGATTTTCTAAGTTTCCAAACATCATTCCCATTCTTAACTTTAAAGCCTTCTGGTGGCTCAACATATATTTCATAGTCTAAGGGGGCATTTAAATATGCACTCTTAAAATTCATATGATAAATTAACAAGTCCTCATAGACTGCTGTTTGCAATAGTAACCTTATGGAAGCCATAATTGTTGTTAGGACGAAAGTTTCTTTATAATCTTTGCCACATATTTGCGAGTAGCCTTTGGCTATGAAACAAACTTTATATTCATGACTTCTGTTACTTTTACTTTTCATAGTAAAAATCCACCTACTACTGACAATATTTTTATTTCTCGGAGCCTTCTACCTTTTAAAAGTATTATTTTCTATCAAGGAATCAAATTCTCTGTTTATTGCTAAAATCCAGTTATTTAAATCTACTGAGTTTATGGCCACAGAGTATTTAGAAGTAATCATATGCAGAGTACAACAGTAATCAACGTCACCAAATTCAAAGTTTTTGAGTTCAAAAAAATCATATGGATCGGATAATGAGTTATTTACCCCTCCTCTTCGGTGTTTAGGTTGTTTTTCTGCTGTATGTCATATATGATTAAGTATTCTGGAAATTTGGTATTTTTATCCGGTTTTGATTGTGAGTTATTATCATAAGAGTCGGTGAATTTTACACACTTAACTCATTTAACAGCCATTGTTTCCATAAAATAAGTCAGGTAAGCTTGACTTAGTTTATCATAACCAGCAAAAATGCCTTTTTCACAACAAGGATCCAATTTTGTTTTATTTTGTACATAACAAAAGCAAGTTATGCCAAAAATATGCATTTCAAGTTTGGTTTTGAACAGGTAAAACTTTTATACAGGGTTTTTCTTGTATTTTTCAGATAATACATATGTCCTCTCTGTGTTATGTTGAAAATTGCTCCATTAGGGTAAATTAATTGGCAGTTGTCTCATTCAAAACTCATGTGAGCACAATTTTTTGTTGCCGCTTATACTGAAAATGTTTTGTTTAAAAGTTAATATATATAAAACATTTTTTAAGATACATCTACTTATATATTTTGCAACTGTGTTGATAAATTCAGGCATTACCTCTTTTCAGTGCTATGTTATTCACTCTGCTCCTGTCAGCTAATTCAACAAAATGGTTCCCGTGTTCAAAATTTTGGTCAAGCCATCTTGTTTTTAGTTGTGCGATGCAAAAGATATGCCTTCTATGTTACAAGGCTGCATTAAATTGCTGTTGTTCATATATGTTATCCTCTCTGATTGGTCAATCTACTGTTGCTGTTCACTGGTGAGCTTATGAATATTTTGTGACAATTTGTCGACAACTGATACGCCATTAGTAGGTACCCCCTCCAAACAATCTGACACAGTAAATAGAAGTATTTGAAATGATGTAACAGTGTGAAACTGAATGATTAATATTAAATAGAAGTATTAGTGTTTGATAAAAATACTTGAAACTATATAAGTGTATGTAAACAAATAAGCTCTGGCTCATTTGAATATGTTACCCACAAACTTACCAATCATATCTATGTATCTATAAATAGGATTTAGCATTGAGTAACCCAGAAGGGTTGATATGTTATAAAAGACAGCCCAACAAAACTGAGGGATACCTGCATACATTTAGGTGATGAAATGTCATTCTCTTAGGCTGCAATATTTTATAAAAATGACAATTTCTGATTTGTCTTAGTTTCCATCTACATCCA
Source organism: Sepioteuthis lessoniana (assembly GCA_963585895.1). Classification (NCBI taxonomy): domain Eukaryota; kingdom Metazoa; phylum Mollusca; class Cephalopoda; order Myopsida; family Loliginidae; genus Sepioteuthis; species Sepioteuthis lessoniana. Next base: position 133,085,672 of record OY757910.1, read on the forward strand.
TTATATGTAATGTGTTTTACATTCATAGGTAATTTGTTAAATAATGAACCGAATATTATTTGAAATTGTAAAGATGTATATATGAATGAAAATGAGCTGTGGGAAAACTTCAAACAATAACCTTCATCATTCAGTCAATGTCAGCTCATAGATATGCGTGATAAGAAAACTTTGATGTGTAACAATGTAATGTAGAAATATTTTTAAATGTAAATATATAATGTATGTCATCAGAATGCCTTGAGATTGATATTTAAATGGATAATTTGATATGATCCTTTTGAAAGAAGAATAAATTAAAATAATAACAGTTAATATTATCAAAGTGTAAAAATCATTCCATGGCTTTTATAATAGTAGTTATGTGTAGCATTTACCATAAAAACCTTAGAATTTTTTTTTTTTCACCCTTATAAATTTATTCCAAAATATATCTGATGGTTTTGTTATTTTTACTGATGTATGTGTATATATATATATATATATATAAAATTTTAACACATTCAAATGATGCTAAAAGATCCCTTCTTTGAATTTAAATAATACCTGACTTTATTAATAGGTATATTGCAATTAATGCAATTATCCCCCGAAATAAAAACTGTGCTCTAAAATTAACAGTTTACTAATTTCATTATACTGTATCTTTAAAGAAATAGAGAATGAGGAATTAATGAAAGTAAATAGCAATTTTTTCTTGAATATAAAAATTCTTTTGAAATTAAGTTACTAAACCTTCATCTATGAATTAAAATGTAAAACTACTGTCAGTATTTCTGTTATGAAAATCAATTGCTACCATTCATTATTGAATGAAGTAATGTTAAAGAATTCACTAATATTTCTAGGAAACTTGTTTATTGACAAGAAAAATATGCATTTGCCAAGCAATAAAGTAGAGTATGTAACATGGATATGTATGTACCATTAGATAAACTTTGCACTATCATTATATTTCAGTTTCCTGGCATGTAATTATTTGTAATTGATAATCTAAAAGTATTGATAACAGATTATGTATATATTTTCTAAATCATTATCATGAAATTAATTTTTCTTATTTAATTAGAAATTATACTGAGTTTTTAAAAAGAATTCAGCTAATGTATTGTTTATAGTACATTCTAATTGAACTAGTAAACCCAAAAATGTCGACAAAGTAAAGCTATGATTGGAATGGTTAAAAGATGAGTGTTAAAGTGAGATTAATTCATGATTCCTATAAAAGCTGGAAAAGCAATAGCAAAAATGTTGTGGTTAAGAAGAGCTTTATTGAAAATTGAGGGTACTATTCCTGCTGTATTTTCACTTGTCAAAATTATAGGAAAATGAAATAACAGTAAGGATTAAATACTGTTTCAATAAAAATGGTTTATAAAGATTTGAACTAGTGGATTTTTGTGTCTGATTTCAATTTGTATAAATATTCTACAATAATGTATGAAACATGTAAAACTATTCCTAAATTATTTATGTTGAGAATATATGTAAACATCATGTTATTTGAAAATAGATGTCTTATATTAAACAAGTATTTACAATTCATACTAATTATTGCTTTCCAGTTAACACATTACTCAATAAGTCCGCGGCCTAACTAATAAAACAACAACTTTCAGGCAAAATTCTTCTTGGGTGATACCTTTTTTGTAGAATGATTTGTCTTTGGCTTCAGTTTCAGATCTAACTTTTTCATTGGAGCCAAATCTCTTTCCTGGACCATTCTTTTGAGGTCTTGTAAACAGCCTGTAGTTGCTGGGGGTCAGGTTTGGAGAATAGTCTGCCCTGTTGGCTGGGGCTGTAGAATACGCCGACTGCACCTCTGCAGAGGGATAAGAAAACCCCCTGATGGGGCCACTTGTTGGCTGTGGATGGCAACACGTAAGGTGCTAACATGGGATCCTGGTGGTTGAACTGTCATTGATCCAGCAACGGAGTGGTCAATGGTTTGTAACACACCACTTTGGCCCTTACTTGGTCAGACAGGTAGTCGGATTGGGCCTGATCTGATCAATCGGACGGTCTTGTCATGCCCTAGCACCAGTATGTTTTTTTCTCGAATGTACTATTCAATCTGCATTTATAGAAAAATTCCCAACCCTTTTATTTTATAGGTGATAGAAAGTGGGGACTGAGAATCAATTGTATTGAGAGTAGAGTTTTGATCACTGTTAAATTTTATGACTCTAAAACCAGAAATTGACAGAGGGTCAGAATTCTGCTCTTGATATGAGTATACTGGTAATGTATCTTTTTCTCAGCCAGGGTGAAAAGGTTTCCCCCCTGGATTATTCCCAACACAAGTTGGACTCCGTGGTGGGTGGTGGAGCATAGGACTAATGAAAAATATACACCAATCATGGTTTCTTTCAAAAAATCCAAAAGATATTTATCCGACTACGACTCAGAAACAGAGAGTGACTTTCCCAGATTCATCATTACTGAATCATTACAAGATGTAAAATTAGATTAACTGTCACCTTTCTTGATCGAAAAAATAATATCCAGTAGATCCAACCCCAAAACTGTAAAGAAACTCCAAACTGGAAACCTGCCTGTGGAAGTGGGATGCAAAAAACATGCTGAAAACCTATTAAAAATGGAGAAATTTCATAGTCTCAAATGTCGTACCTACCTACATGCCAAATCAAATACCTCTAATGACATTGTAAGAAGTAGAGAACTGTCATGAGCAACACCGGAAGAGATTGAAACAACTTTCAAAGAGCAAGGAATAAAAGAATACAGAAGAGTCACTATTCGCCGAAATGATGAAACCATACAGACCCATACATACATTCTGACTTTTGAGAAACCATCAATACCAAAAGAAATCAGAGTTGGCTCCACAATAGAAAGGGTAGAGCAGTATATACAAGCTCCCCTGAGATGTTTCAAATGTCAAAAATTTGGACACCACAAAGAAATATGCAGAGGACGCCAAGTATGTGACGAACTGGCGAACGTGACCCAGACCAAATGGAAAATGAATGCAAAAACATAAAATGTGCAGACTGCCATGAGGAACACCCTGCCTTTTCAAGAAGCTGTGCCATTTGTAAGAAAGAAAAAGAGATAATGTTTATCAAGCACACAAAAGATATACCTTTCCCTGAAGCAAGGAAAATCATTGAAAGGTATATGGGAACCAAAACATTTGCTAATGTAGCACAAAAAGTAAATCAACCACCCCAGGATAGCACTTCAATTGATAAATACCAAAAACTAATAATAAAATTGATAAATTTAAAAGCTAACGAATGGTTAACATTCCAAGAAAACCTTAAAAGAATGCATTTAACTGAAATGAAACAAAGCGAGCACTGTATATAAACAAAAGTAAATACTAATACCAACACAGAAGAAAACCCTAAAACCACTGAACAAACTAAAGAAAAGTGACAAAGCTCACCGTTACAACTCCAGATATTAACAAAGATATAAATGAAAATAAAACGAAAGATATTACCATTAAAAAACAAAACCCAATTAAAAGAATTACTCAAACACAGCCCAACATCAAACAAATTTGAAGAGATTGAAGAAATGGAAATTGAAAATAAAACTCCAACCAACAAATCTCAACCAAAAAAGTTCTAAAAATCTAAACTAAATGAATAAAATAATCCAATGCAACATCAGAGGAGCAAAGGTCAACTACTCTGAACTGTTACTACTTATTACAAAATA